>JAVXUP010000878.1:0-325754 GCA_033070095.1 Escallonia herrerae
AAACCACAGCATACCAGCTTTCCATAGTGTTAGCCGAACCTTGGAACCAACAATAGGCAGTACTATTTGTAGTTCCTACAGTTGTCCCGCATCGCCCCATACATATTTCTGGGCAGTTGCGTGTCTTTGATCAGTGATGCTACATTCACAAAATGTGGTGCATAGCATACAAAAAGACCACAATTAAATGCTAAACAGAGATTTTAAAAGTCGACCTGACTTCCAAAAATTCATTTTTCAGCCCTGATGTACCTGATTGAAGAGTAAGGTCATTTATGAAACTCTGGTTCAGAATTGTAACTTCCTCAAAGTTAGTCAACAAAAGGTTGTTAACATGATTAGGTCAATCATCTTACCGACCACAGTACTTGCTTCATCCAAACTAAGAGAATCTTTTAAGTACTCAACACTTTGATCGTAAGAAGCCAGCATTCCCATGTTCAAGGCCATTGCTCGTACTACAGTAGGACCAGCCCCTTTCCATAGTGCTAGGATCCCTTCATCTACTACAATACGGTAGAGAGCATGAAATGCATTTTTGTAACACCGTCGCTGAGCAGGAGGCAAAGTGGCATCAGCCTGCATACGAATGAGTGCTAAATCTGCGGGAGTACCGACAGAAGCTCCAATGGCTCCAGCGGTCAAACCACAAAGAGCTTTCTGATATAGTGGTATTGGCTTTCCATCATTTGCAGCACTGGCTTTCCTTGTCAGAATCCTGAGGACATAAATTCCTTGAATGATTGAAAAGTTGACTAAAAAAGATAAAAACTAAGCAGTATTAATGGAGTGCCAATCACAAAAGTAGATGAAACAAATTTACAAAATGTAATATGAAGACGCGCCAAATATCAGGATGCTATAGCTCATTATAACTGTCAAGAAAAACAATATATGTGGAACCAGACATACTGAATCCCACAATTAGAAGAGTGTAAGACACTAGCAACCCAGTCGACTGGGAGTTCAGGTTCTAAGAAATTATCTAGCTAACTGGCTTTTGAAAAATATTCGCCTTTTTTTTTTGCCATACAAGTGCACCAGTAGCAGGGCATATCTCATAGCACCTATGATTCAGAGATTCATAATGAACACAGTGAGCTAATAGGTGAATTTCTAGCAGCAATACGATAACAATGGTGGGTTTTTTGTCTATGCACATTATGTTAAGGAAAAACCTTCGTACCCGGAGATTCCACTTTTTCTCCAGATTTCTAGTTCGACTCTGAATAAAATTCTTTTTGTCAGAAGCAGATCGGTGCTTGGTCCTCTCTATACACCAAATGACAAAATGTGCAATCAGAATGTGCAGCCCCAAATTGTTCAACATTCTAACTGATTACCTTCCCTTCTGATGACGTTTCTGTTGGACTCACCTCCACCTTCACATTGATCCCGACTCCCAATGACTCCTAGTGTTCTATTTGCTATTGTCTGTGCCTTTTTGTGTGCGTGCGTGTGTTTGTCAAAGAGAGAGAACGAGATGGTATGTCTGTGTGTGTGAGTCTGAGAGAGAGGCAGACAGAGACAGACAGGAAGAGAGAATAGGCTTTCCTAACAGTTTGCTAAATCCAAGGCAAACCAATTGTCACAACCCTAAGCTGCTGACACGACAGAAGAAGGGATCTCCATAATCTCCCGGAAAGATTTAGGGAACAGTGTGCCAAAAGTCCCATACTCGGACCACATACTGCTCTAGAACGATGCATAGTTTTTTCAACCATCAACCATCGTTGGCTGAAATAAACCAGAGAGATACTGCACTTGCTTGGGGACTGGAACCCGACAATAACTGTCCGGCTGGTAGGCTATTTTCTACGGTCAAGAGCAGATACTTAAATGGAAATGAAATTGTAGTCGCTACGGGGTTGCCAAGAATCTTCCTATTTGGAGTTATTATGGGATCCTATAGTTGTTAGATTTTAAATCATCTTACTCTACTCTCTATTATATTAGTCGTCGTTGTTCCACTTTATGTATCAATTACAGGAGTGAAAACCTTACTCTATGACATAACCTGGTTTCGTCCACAACTATGCTTGCAGCACGCACCTTTACTGAATCGGAGGAGAAGACCTCATATCGCTCTATAACCTGCTTTTGATTTACCTAGAACGAACAAGCCTATTCGCTTCTGCTATCCTAAGCTTTCTGTCTATCTCGCCGTTTGCTGGCCCCTTATGACTTTGTAAATGGATCCCTTTTTGTTTTCAATCAATGTATTCACACATCAACAAAGAACTTCTTGACTTCTTTGGCAACTATCCTTTCTTCAGATACTCAAATACGGCAGTACAAGAAGGCAGACATTTACTTTGAAAGGCGGGTTGCTCCTGGGACTGCAGAGTAGCTGGATAGGTGCCCGGTGACTGTCCCTGGTGTAAGAGCTTCAGAAGTAGCATTGCCCGAGTGAAGAAGGTGGCTCCATATGGGAGAAATTAGAGTCAAGTTTTGGGGAGTTCCAGGAGAAAGAAATTCTTATTCACCTTCTTAGTTGCCAGTGCTTCCAGCACCATCCCTGTTCCATTCACACTCCACCTTCTTTGAAACCTCATCTTCCTTTTGACTAATCATGGAACACCTCTTGGTATATGCTAACGAAGCCTCAAACAACCACGTATATTTGAAGCCTTCAACACCAGAGCAAACCCCATGGATTTGCAACATCATATGGGCACCATGGAATTGTAAGCCTCGCCACAGACCACAACAAGCTCAACCGAAGCTACTCTGACCAGTAATACCAGTCTCTCTAGTCCTTTCCTTACATATGAAGGTTCTTTAAGGTTAAGCAATAAGCTGGCTAAATTTATGGTGCTACAGTGTTATGGAAAACGCTGCAACATAGTAACCACAGTATTCAAAAGAGGCAACAAGGAAAAAACTAGAGAATTGTTAAGCATGAACTTGTTCTTTTAGCAGCAAGAACTTGTATCCCTCTTTGTTATAAGCAGACGTTTACCTTTACTTTCTCCAAATTCTCTTCTGTCATGTACGCAAGGCAATATCACTCTGGTTTTACTGAAGTTTATCTCAACACGCTTGCAAATTACCAATCACACAACCATTATACCTCGAAAACTTCAAGTGTTTAACATTTTCTATGAAACAATGGATGTGTTGATTCTGTTGAACACTCGACTCTGGAACACTCGCGGTCACCTGCAAAACTAAAATCTACAACAAATAAAGCAAAGCAGGGTTCAATTTGGCGTCCGAAAATCATGAGCTTATAGCAATCTTGAGACGAATCCCAAAGAGCCAAAAACTCAGCCAATCACTTGCTCAATTCTCGTAAAGGTCGATATTGCAAATGCATGGATTAAGCTCAAATATAAAACCACGAGTGAAGGCAATGCCAACTATTTCTAGTTTTGCTGTCCCAATTTGACAGCTAACCACTTGTAAAGGTCTATTTCAATCATTTTGTGGGAGTTGCAATTCCTCCTTAGAGTCATCTACTGCAGTGGAAGAAAGCAACTGACTGATTGCCCTATATCTTTTAGATTTTTCTTTCACGTGTACTGTATATAAGTCGGAACCTAGGTAGCACGGACAAGGACACGGTGTCGGTGTCCGACACTGACACCGGACACCGCAATTATCAAAAAATCAGATTTTGGACACCACAGGACACCGCTATTTTTTATATATATATATATAAATATCAAATATATTTCACAATCTAAAATAACAAATAATAATGAAAAACTAAAAAGAAAAGAAAGAAACGAGAGGAAAGAAAAGAGAGGAAAGAAAAAAGAACAGGAAAGAAACGAGAGGGAGTGAGGGAAAGGAGACGACTCAGACGAGATGAGACCTGTGGGCCAGCGACGGTTACGGAGGACCTTCGGCCACGACGGCGAGACCTCTGGAGATGATGGCGAAACCTTTGGCGACGGAGACGGCGGCAGCAACTGGCTTCTCTTCTTTCAGCGACTGTAGTCTTCAGATCTGTTGGCTTCAGCTTTGAATCTTCGTCGACTGAGCTTTGGCAACACTGGCAACAGCTCCGGCAACACCGGTGACAGACTTGATGTGGTCGGCAGACAGCAGCCGTGAGGTGAGAGAGAAGAAGACAGTAATAGTTCAAAACATCTGAAATTGGCCCCAAAACGGTCCGACACTGCTCCACGCCGTGTCCGACACTCGTTGATGAAGTGTCCGACACAGTGTCAGAAATTAAAAAAAAAAATCCGACACCGATGAGCAATGTCGACACGTGTTGGGCGGTGTCCGAGGGTGTCGGGGTGTCCGTTCGTTTAGGACACCATACCTCCACCTAGGAGAGGTGTCCGTGCTACCTAGGTTGGAACCTGTAGTAGGATTTGATGAATTACAAGAGAAGAAAATAAAAATACCTACTATTTTCTATTTTCTCAAGAGGAGACGTGACTGTTTCAAGAAAACTATTAACTTCAAAATGCAAAGCAATAAAAAATTAAAGAGTAACTAGAAGAATTGTATCAAGTGCTGATGAAGTACCAAGCTGCAGGCATCTGCAATTTCCAATGTCAAACAGTCAAACTAAAGTGCATAACCGTCAGATCTTCCAAAAACTCCAAGCAAAGCAGTTTTTAGGGGGTGATTTTTGTGAGGCTGTCCAACTGAAGTTGTAACTAAGGAGAACTCGAGCAACTTAATTACGAGTTGCAGGCAGCTTAAATTTCAACACCCTACGGGCAAAGTTCTTGATCATTGTATATAGATCTGCTAAACATTTGTGGAAGACACTCAAAACCAACCAGGTTCAATGAATGTTAGTCTAATTGACTTCGGTCTAAAGGCATTGAAGGTTGGATAGTGATATCCTTAAGCACACCATCGAATAAAAACCCAAGCATTTGGGGGGGAAGGTAAAGTACATAAAATGAGAAGATAAAGATAAAAGTACTTTTATCCATGTGATTTCTCAAAACCAAGGAAGGGATTTTCCACTACTCGTTTCACACTGAAAATATTTCTAGAAAGCATCACAATAATGAAAATCTTCAGGACAATCCAAGCATAGACACTGTTATTCATTATGCCACAAGCTTACTTGAAAGATCCAAGCCGTGCCGTTGTATATGTAGCTTGCCTTAGCAATCCAGCAGATAGCCCCTGCACAAGAATGACACTGCGTGAATCAGGCAATGTAAAGACTAAGGAATGGATATGGGTCTAGAAAACTTGAGAGATGCCTAAAGCTTCAAGACCACGGAGAAGGCTGCAATCAACGCCAGCGAAGAAGTCTGCTAGATATAAGCAAGAAAGTTTCTGAAACAGGAAGAATGCCAGAAGTGAATTTCATAGATTATCACGCAGGGTTCAAACCCTAACTGCTGGTATGACCGTCAAACAAATGGATGTAGTACAGGAGTTTCAATCATGCATCGTATGTTCCTTTTCTCCATTTGCTTCATATCTCTATGATTTTACTTTCAAGTGGTAGTTAGAAATTCGAATAAATCTACAAGTAATCTATAATGCTGCATCTGATATACTCTTATGGCAAAGTAGGGCATAGTCTGCTGCCCCAAATAATTAATTTTACCAGCGCAATCAAGGACAATAGTCTACTCTTCAGCATCATGTTTGCAAGAATTATACTTGAAAGGCCCAACTGATATCAATATGGTATCAGAACTAAGTTCTACATGGAACGTGAAGAAGGTAGGATGGCCTGATCAAGAGAATCCTCGTAAGGAAAAACTATCCACAATCGCCATCAATTTACTCTTGCCTACAATCTTCTATTGTTAGATTTGAGGGAAGAGTTGCACCCTTGTTAAGCTAGTCAATTCATTGAAATTCACTTCCTTTCAGCTTCAAGTTCCGCATTTGAATTTACATCAAAATTATAATTTCTTCTAACCCCCACTTCAAGTTCGCATAGCTATACGATACATCGCAAGTGGCATACAAAAATGACTTCTTGACTGCAATGGCCATCAATTTATTCTTGCCTACAATCTTCTATTGTTAGATTTGAGGGAAGAGTTGCACTCTTGTTAAGCTAGTCAATTCGTTGAAATTCACTTCCTTTCAGCTTCAAGTTCCGCATTTGAATTTGCATCAAAATTATCATTTCTTCTAACCCCCACTTCAAGTTTGCATAGTTATACGATACATTGCAAGTGGCATACAGAAATGACCGTCATATAGACAAAATCAACCAAGGTTTTCCTGACCCACGTGACACTTCAGTGGTCACTTGTTTGTAAACTCGATCATTTGTTAGTAAAATTTGGACTTTGAAAAGTAAAAACTTTGAACATCGTGGTACCAAATCACTCGAGATATACTATAGAGTTTTGCCCATAATAAATATCCAATACAATACCATTTGAACTAATTATCACTCCCTCCTTGTGGAGTTGTCCCCTTTGACTTCGTTCAGATTCGTAGAATAGATTGACTTCGTTCAGATTCGTAAAATAGATTAGTACATGTAGACATGGATTTTACTCATTGTTTTTATCCTAGCTAGACTTGCCACACGATACCCATTTCATCTACAATTGCTAATTGAGTTCAATACAATGTCTACACATACTAAACCTATCCTATGATCACAAAAAGTGAAAGGAAAAATCCTAAGAACCGAAAGAGTCATTAAAAAATGTGTCAAACCTTGTAAAAGGCGGCAATACCCTCATCTCGAAGCATGTTCCTGGTGACCTGTGCAGCCGATCCCTGTCCTAGCTGCATTCTTACCTAGTGACCCACCAACACAAATCACAATACGGTAATTCCACACATACCCATCAACCCCAGAGCTCAATTTACATGCATATACCAAGTGTTACATATAATCACAAAGAAAAACACGCATGCAGATAGAAAGAAAGAAAAATAAATTAAGGGTAACCTTGATCATGTCGATAGGTTGAATGGCGCACGTGGCGAGCATTCCGGCGGCACCGCCATTCACGAAGGGCTTCGCAGTTGGCCACACACCTTCGGATTTGGGCTTCTCTTCACCCATGTACACTAGCCGTGTCTGCTCCTTTACGACTAGAATTACAGAGAAGACACGTAGATTTGGATCAGTAGGTGCATGAAAATGCGTAATAGAGACGGAGTAAAGTGAATACCAGTGAAAAAAAAGCTGACAGGGAAAATGAAAGGAAGTTGAGGAAGACGAAATATAAAAAGTTCGAACGCGGTTTTAGTGCAAGGTGTTTGTGGGGTTTAAGGTTAAGGTTTCACCATGCCTAGGATTTGTAAATGTTCCAAAGTTTCGCTAAAAGTGTCGGATGCCCTCTCTCGCAAAATTGTAATCACCTGATGCCTTCTCCCTTAGTTACCATTGCGATTCGTCACTAATATTAAATTTGAACCTTTTTTAATGTGAACTTTTATTAAAATTGAATGTGCAGTTACATCAAATGAAGAAGGCATTAGTGAAATTAGAAACGAATTTAAACATCACTTAAAAGTCTAAAATAGAGATACTAAAACATTTACCAGTGTTAAGATTGTTCGTAAATAGCCTTTAGGCCCCGAGGTTTGACATTCGTATTTCAACAACACGTCTTCTTGTCGTGGATTAAATAGGTCGGTTTGACAATAAGTGAATCATTAATCGTAAAATAGTATTCTCGTTATACTGGAACATGGCAATAATAAAATCTAACAAAGTAAAGATATGAGAGATTTGATTCCTTTCGATGAAGTATATTACATTTGAAAAATGAGTCAGGCCAGTAGTTCTAGACGCTTCCGTTACGGAGAAGAAAACAAACACTATTCATAAATGGTGTAGTAGTTGCATAGTCACATTGTATAGATAATAAAAGCACTTAATAGAAAGGTTACCATTGATTGGATAAAGGTTCTTGAAAATCATGCTAAACAAACATGTAATTCTATCAATTGTTGACCGTCCATAAAAACTCTAGCCATTGTATCATTAATCAACAAATAGTACAAGACAGCGTACAATAAAAAGAAAAATTATTAGGTTATTGCTCCCCTATGATGTAACCACAAACAAGGCTTGGCACATAGCCTAGTGCCCTGAATATCGGAGAGCGGCTTTATCGCTAAGGAACCTCCACTAAAGGCTACCTACATTAAAGATTAGTGCGTCGCTACCCGAGCCAATGCACGGGGGACAATAATCATATCCCGAAGGTTTGCCCACAACACGGAAAAATTACAACAATCCTACGTAACCCAAAAGATAAGACCAAAAAAAGAGTAAATACATGTCAGTAAACACGCCAAACACATTGAAGACAGTTATCCACACAACACCACCCAGCCCTAACAACTGTTAATCCCATGCAAGCCAATAGACCCACGCCCATGCGCAGCACCATACTACTTGTTGCCAAGCCTGGTGTCAGTGCCATTGCCGGCCACCGCACCTCCGTCAATAACAGTTGACCCCGCGGGTTTCCAATAACCACTAAAATCATTGCCGACGACCACCCTCGTCGTCGATTACAAGCCCACGTAGCGAAGGCAATCCATCCCCACAAACCACCAATTCCAACCAACTGCTCCCTGCGCCGGCTGCACACCGAGCCCTCTTGTCATGCCAATCCAACCTAAAAGGAACCGAGACCAATAGATGGGGGAGGTACTAGGGACCTTTAGCTGGAAAAAAAAAAAAAAAACCTCCTCCTGCCACCCTATTTACCACCACTGCGACCCCACCACAAACAAAGCATCCCATGCCCAACCCACCGTGAACCACCACTAAATCCGACCCCGAACGGGGACAAGCCAACCCCATCCGGAGATGGAAACCCGGAGAGGAGACGAGGAATCCAAACCTCAACTATGACAGACCATCATCAACCCCTATACGAGTCACAACCGCAACCCTAACCCATACCACTCAAGCTCACACCACAAGCCAAGGCTCAACAACCAGCCACGACTACCCAAGGGTGCGAAGAGCACTAAAAGACCCGATTAAGTTGGAATGGAAGACATCAAACCCCTCATGTATATGTACAGAGCCACCACCCGTCAAAGAACCGGCAGTGGTGGATGGACCCCCAGACAGCGGTGAAGAGACAAGATAAGAGGAAGGAGAGAAATTAAACAACTTATAGCTAACATGAGCTCACTATGTTGACAAGAAGGTGATTCTATCAATTGTGAAATCTAATCTGTTGCTTTAGAATTGGCAAGTAAAAAAAAATATATTATTATAGTTTAAAAATTTAGCAAACACACCATCATTACTAAAGCACTGCATTATGGCTCTAATGTAGCTATTAACTGAGGCACGACATAGTGAAGTACTGGAGCAACAATAACATCATTCTAATGAAAGTTTAGAGGCTTAAAAACAAGGATGCCAAGCCGCTTACAAATGACCAATTGGGAGGGTTGATCAAGAGGAGAGTGAAAACTTATCACGTTAAGCCGTGGAAACGCTTGTGCGATGGGACCCAAATCATTGGCTATGGATCCCAAGAGGCACAATCGATGAGGAATAACAGGCCACAAAGCAACTCAAGATTTGTCACACTTTAAGCGCTCGTGCCTCCATCTTTGATGGTGTGCTACTTGTGTGCATTGTTCAATGTGAGAAACTGAGTTATTTGGTGTGTATAAAAAATCCAACTCAAAACGAATTTGTCATGAAAGGAGACTTCTATAAGACTTATATGTTGATGTATTATTTGTATTTACCTGATGTGGGATTTATATCTCTCAATACGCTCCCCACATATGGCAAGACTAATTTTTTAGTGGGTCTAGCACATAGAGAAATAGACTAGCTGAAAGTGAGAAATTAATTTTTGTATTGTCCGTTGGCCTGGATTAACCAACTCTAATCCCACATGAAAGCATCCAACTCAAAGTCGATTTCCCATGAAGGGAGAAGCCTGCAAGGCTTATGTATTGAAATACTATTGATTATTTATCCTATGTGAAATATATATCTCTTAAAAGTATTTCCTTAGTCTATTCCTCAAGGATTAACTGTCTAAATTAGGAAATTTTGGGAATTAGACTATGCATTTGTCAATAAAAGGTGCTAGGTAATATGGAGAAGAAATGAATTGATACACAAATACAAAATGATATAAAATTCAGGCTTAGAAGCTTGTAACAATTAAATCGAGCAGATACATATATAAGCTTACTAGATTTACGGCCATGGATAGTGTACCATAGAGCGAACGAGAGTCCTGGTGAAAGGAGAGAGATGGGCAAAGTAGGAGAGTAAATCACAAAAGGTGCAAAAACAGCCGTAGCCAAATATAAACTTATGTATTAGATTGTATAAGTGAGGATAATAAATGGATTATTACAAGAATAGACTAACATATGTTGAATTCAATAGTTAAATTTGAGAAAATAAAATAAAGCTTTCAATAAATGAGGAGTAACCGATAACAATTACAAAGATATGGACAAACAATTTTTCAGCAGTTATGAAGAATTTAAACAAGTAATTTTTGGCAATTGTAAGACGGTGATGCCAAGGAAAGTGAGTTCGTGCATACGTAGAGGTGTCACAAAGGCTGCAGTCTGAGTCAACTTCCAAATATTTCAAGTAAGAGACAGTAAGGGTGGAGTAAGGGCAGAGAGCAAGGATTCCCAGATAGGCAGTGCTGTGAAGACAAGGTTGGGACGAACATGGCCGACAGTCGATAATCCAAGTCAAGGTCCAAGTCAGGAACCAATGCTACAGTCTAATGCTATGTCCAAGATTGTGTCAGCTTGTGTTTCTCTCTCTAGAATTCAAGAGCTCTTGAGTTCTAGGGTGAGAAAGTGATTTTGAGAGAATGAGTGAGAAAGTCCTTGAATAAGTCATAAAGTCCACTATTTATAGGCAAAGGCATGCATATGTCATCGAATGCCACATGTCGTCCCCTGGGAGTGACATGTCACCAGGGGGTCCAAAAATACCGGTTCTCCGTTGGACTGGCGTTTTCCAAATTTGCATTACCTCGCCCCACACAGCGTCGTTCTACTTATCTGAGAAGACTGAAGACACCGTGATGGCATGATCAGAGTAAGCCCGTTGCCCCAGCCACTGGTCCAAGCCCTTACTGAATCCCACAAGTGTGCGTCAAGAGACGCGTAGAGAACCTGATAGCGGCGAGGGTTGTCCCTGTAACCAACTGCCAGGCGGACTAGGCGCGATGCCCTCCAAAGACTTTCTCTCGTCCCTGAGTCACTCGAGCGTCATTGTCCTAGGGGCGCCAATGATCACCGGTAACGTGAGTGGACATGGTCGCAGCTCAGTGCCTAATGTCATGCAAGTCACCCCAGACGGCGATAGCTTTGTGGTAACGAGCCTATCTCGCTGCAAAGGGTCCTCGTGCCTGAGCACTACGAGCGGAGCCCCTCAGAATGCTGCATACTCCGGAGAGCGGGTCGAAGCATGTTCCACATCTATGGTGGGGGCGCATGGTGTAGTGAATGAGTACGGTGCCCGGAGACATGTAACATGATTATGGCGCATGGGCGCGATGCCAACGGCATGAGACATTGATTGTGATGCATGGGTGCGATGCCTACAGCATGAAACATGATTATGGCGCATGGGCACCGTGCCTACAGCACAAGACATTGAGTGTGGCGCATGGGGGTGATGCCAACGACATGAGACATTGATTGTGGTGCATGGGAGCGATGCTTACAACACGAGACATTGATTGTGGCGCATGGGCGCGGCGACGACACTTACGAGACAATGCCTGGTGCCAGGGGCACATGTCATGGAAGTGGCGCATGGGCGCGGTGACGACTGTCTCGAAGACGGTGCACGGGCACTGCAACAACAGTCGCGGAGACGGGGCACGGGCAAGCGTCGAGTGCCCTAGAAAAGGGGAGTGAGCCAAGTGCGTATCTCTGTACCAAAATGATACATGCGATCTTTAGTAATGACAAAGTTGGGAGTGATGGTACGTGATCGTCGGCGAGGGGTCACCTGGTGGTAGTGCACGACTTTGGGCGACGAGCATCGCGATCTCGAATGATAGATGATGGACGTCACGAGGTTGGTGTGCGAGCATTGGTAAGCATCGCGAAGACGCAAAACCCCGTGAAGACAAGTGTGCACAGAAAGGGAGGACGAAGGCCAACGTTTGGGGGAAGGCCAAGGCCTACTCCTTGGGGAGGCCGAGGCTGACTCTAGGGGTGGCCAAGGCTAAGGCCCTTCCTCAAAGAGGAGACCAGGGTCACTTCCCCTCTTTTGGTTTTCAAGTATACTGACGGTTGGTATTTTGGTGGATAATGCGAAGTTGGGTAGTTGAGGAACAACAAGTGTATTGTCATGATTTACACCCATGCAATGAACAAGGTACCAAAGTCACACACTAAGCGTACAAAGCGAAAAAGGGACTTTGCGCGGGAAGTGAGTAACCGGGGGGAAAAGGCCAAGGCCAGCCCTATGGGAGGCCGAGGCCGACCCCATAGGCAAGGGGGAGGCTGAGGCAGACCCCATGGGGTTGGCCAAGGCCTTTGCCCCTTGACCCCGCTGCTCCGGTCATGCTGTCAATCGATGTTTGAGCAAAAAAAGAGTTTGGATATCCGGGGTGCGACGAGCGCATTGCCATAAATCATGCCAACATAATATATGAGGTACCCAAGTCACATACGAAGCGCATGTAGCGAAGAACACTTGAAAATAGACATCACGTGGTGAGTGGGTGACTTGGGGAAGACCAAAGGGAAACATTGAGGGGAAGGCTGAGGCCAACCCCTTGGGGGAGGCCGAGGCCGACCCCATGGGGTAGGCTAAGGCCTTTACCCCTTGACCCTGTGGATCCGGTTGCGCCGTCGACCGATGTTTTTGGTGAAAAGGTGTTCGGGTGGTTGCTGCATGACGGCCGTACTACCGTGAGTCACGCTGACGTGAAATAATTGGTGCCTAAGTCGCGCACAAGGCGTGCGGAGTGAGAAACGCACGTAACATGAGTGTGCACCCCTTTGACCGGTTCGATGCGCTGGAAAATTGACTGTTGACCGTGTCGATGTGTCGCACAAAATGGGACCTCTAGTGGCCCTTGGGGGTGACCTAAATATGTTGGGAACAGACGGTAATCTTTAGAAAAGGACAAGAGAAAAAAATGAGGGAACGAAAAACACAACTCAACAACCAAATAAATCATGACTCGAATCTAAGTATTTTTCTTCATCTTTCCTTTTATCTAAATGTTTTTACTGTTTATCGATTGCGAGAATCACGTTTTAGAATATTGTTGGTTATTTTAGACTTTTGTATGCTAATTGGAGGCTACAAAAGACATTAATACCCCTTCAGTAAACATGACACTCATCATCCTCACAAGCGCACATCTAATTCTTGAACTTTCCATGGAAATCGGTGAGAGGGATAACTAAAAAATGGCAAAGATGAATTAAAAATCTTATTTTGCAATTTTTTTGGTTTTACTTTGCAAAAATGTTTAATTGTTCTTTTTCCGTTTAGGGGCATTTTTGGTAAAGAATTCTTAGAACCTCTCACATCATCACTTTATGGTTAGGTCGAGTGACATTGGTGCACTTAGGCACAAGGCATAGTGAGGCACCTAGCCAACCCCTTCGTAGACGTGCATGCGTTGTGCATCGAAGCATAAGTCAACTCCACGAGTACTTTATCTACTTTATTTGAAACACGTGATTCTAATGAGTTTTTTAGGTGAATTCAAGAGGTAAGAAGCATCGAAGAGTAATCAAATAGAATCTTGGTTAAAAAGGATAAAAGTCATGAAGAAAGAGGTATATACTGAAGTAATTACAAAATAAGACTTAAATTCATCAACCCACGTTAAGCAGATCTAATTAATGAAATTCAAATATATGATTTCTCTTGAGGCAAAGTGAGTTACTGATTTTGGACAAATGAATTGCTAAAATTTACTATAAGCTGCTATATTTTACAAACTTGATGCCTTCTATGGTTGGTTTTGATGCTATCGAAATTGGCATGTATACTCTATGCACTGTAAGCATTGCCTTAATTAAGCGTGCTCTTGCGCCTTGTGCCTATGTTCGACAAGACCTTTTATACTTCAATGACTATGAGGTGGTGATCAAACAATATGGATAAAGTACAAGATTAATAAAAATCATCGTCGTACGAAGAATAGTTTCTTGAATCACGTTTTAGCAAGTGCAATATAATACAAAACTGAATGCTATTGGATGTAATTAATCCCAGTGTTAGATAACAACGATGATTTTCACGATAAATAAATAACTCACAATTCCCAACATTATTATAGAGTCAATTTTTTTTAAAGTGAAAATTAAAATTATTATGTAAAGAAAAAAAAAGAAAAGAAGAAAAAACATTGAAGGAGGGGGGCAGCAAAAGGGCCAAGGGCCGAGCTGGAAAGTCCCACAAATAACTTGGCGCCAAGTAGTGGGTCCATGACACCCCCCGGACTCCAAAATATCATGAAATCCAGTTAAGAGGCCCTCCAAAAAGGAGAGACAGCAGGGGTGATTCATTTTTGAAAGCTTCTCTGATCACAAACTCCCCTTTTTTTCTCTTCTCTTCTTCCTCCTCTTCTCCCCTGAATAAGCCCCCGCGTTTGCCGGAGAGAGAGCGAGATGAGGGAGATCATCAGCATACACATTGGGCAGGCTGGAATCCAGGTGGGAAATTCATGCTGGGAGCTCTACTGCCTCGAACATGGCATCCAGCCCGACGGCAAGATGCCTAGGTATCTAAACTTTTACGCGTGTGTCTGTGTGTATGCGATTCAACAATGTTAATTTTTGTGCCTCCATTTTGGTTGATGACTGTGGAGATGTATATATCGCGGCCTCATGTATCGATAGCATTGTTTTGTTGTGTGTGTCTCTGAATCAATTTTGATTTTTATTACTATGATATGTTTACGAATGTCTAGGTGTGTATATCGTGGCTTTATGGTATCAATTGCATTGTTTGTTGTTACCTTGAAATTCTGTGTATATCGATTTTGATGTGTATGCCTAGGTTACTTTTATGTATATCTAGATGTCTATATCACGACGTCATCTATCAATTTTATGGCATTGTGGTTATTGTTAGGTCGAAATTATGTTGCATTCGATGATCATGGGCTGTCATTGCTGAGTCTGCATTTTATTTTGGAGTATTTGTGTATTTGGGGATCAGAGTGAGATGATATGCTGTTTGGTTATGAACGCAATGAAATGAGGCTTGTATCCTATTTCGTTGGAGCAAATGCTGTTAGGTTGGTTCTGTACTCAATGAAATGAGGCTTGTATTCTATTTCATTTGAGCAAATGCTGTTGGGTGGATTACTTTTGTGTCTTTGGGCAGCATGTGGAGGAAGGATCGTCTATTTATTACCTTTTGGATCTGTTTGAGGATGTGATTGTAATTGCTTTCACGGTGTCATCCTGTCTGAATTTTGAACATGTGACAAGCAGGTTATGATAGAGCGACCTTACCATTGCGTCAAATCCCAGTTATATATAAGAAGTTTGATGGTCTGAAAGAATATCACCAAAGCAACTTCAATTTTTATTCTGCGATGTGTTACTCAACTTGCGATTTGGATTAAAAGTCCTGTTTCGGTCCTATTTCACAATATTTTATCTGCGCTAATCATATGCAATCATGTTTGGGGCCATGAAAATTTTCATCTGGATATCTGTTGGCTTAAAATTATCTTCTTATTCTTGGTTTTTATTTTGGCGGGGGGGTAAGGGGTGGAGAGGGAGGGAAGGAGCTTGACTGTTTATTCTCGTAGCAGAGCTGGAGGTTAGAAATTGGTTACTTTGATCAGTGATCTTATTTATCTATCTGTATGTATCCTAACTTTTCGCTCCTTGTTTTATGGCTTAGCCACATGAACATCCAATTTTGTTCCAGTGTCAAAGTCCCCTCATCAGTTTCAGCATCCGTTTCAGCCTTTTGTAAAGTTTCATGATTGACTTGATTCCCTAAATCAACTCACCAGAAACCAGTCCTAATCTTAATAGGAATTCTAGCTCTAGCAAGCTGATCTTTTGTTAGATCTTCTTTCTTTGTTATTGTGGTTTTTAGTTCTTAAGTCCCAGTTAGCTTTTTAGTGGTCATTAGCTGGGCCATCTTTAATGACAATAATGCTTTGGCTCTGTATCTGGTGGCATCAGAGTTATTAAGACCAAAAGAAAATGAAGAAACCTGTAGCAGTGAAATGATTACAGGGGATAATAATGGGTAATGGAAGTGCTAAACTGAAGGCCCTATTGTCTTAATTTGGGTTAGGGGCTCATTTGTTAAACTCTTGGTTGTTGGCCGCCACTTAGAGGAGGTAAAGCTCGACGTGGCCTTGTAAACAGCTTACCCCTCTGTCTCTCTCCTGAGATTTCCTCGGCCTTTGCCTCCGTAGGTCTATCTTTCATGTATTACGTCCTTGGAAGCACCCTTTCTAACAGACTGTCTACATACTAAGTGATTATGGTAAAACTATAAACATGATTTACTTTTGAAAGCTGCGCAGTCCTAATCATACCTCTGTCATCCTTTTGCACCATCTGATAAGATTTCCTTCATTTGCTTGCAGTGACACCTCATTTGGTGTTGCCAACGATTCTTTCAATACCTTCTTCAGTGAAACCAATTCTGGCAAGCATGTGCCTCGGGCTATATTTGTTGATCTGGAACCCACTGTCATCGATGAAGTTAGGACTGGAACATACAGGCAACTCTTTCATCCAGAGCAACTTATTTCTGGCAAGGAGGATGCTGCTAATAACTTTGCTAGAGGACACTATACAGGTATTGTATTCTTACTATGATTAACTACTATAGTTCTCTGCATAGTATTTGTTAATTGGCTTAAAGTCTTTATTGGTGTTATGTGCTGCAGTGGGGAGAGATATCATCGAGCTATGCCTTGATCGAGTGAGGAAATTAGCCGATAATTGCACTGGCTTGCAAGGGTTCCTGGTTTTCAATGCTGTTGGCGGTGGAACTGGTTCTGGATTGGGGTCCCTGGTTCTAGAGCGCCTGTCTGTAGACTACGGGAAAAAGTCCAAACTTGGCTTCACTATCTATCCTTCTCCTCAGGTAATTGCTTTTCGCAAAGTGGCTTAACAGCAAAATTCAGGAAATTTTTGACTGCTATGAGGCAAAGAAGCTTTTCTACGAACTTTAAAGTGATTGTTTCCCCAGTATGCAACACCCTGCCCCTTCCCCAAAGGAAAGGCAGAAAGAAATAAAATGTTGTATCAACTACTGACGGCCAATTCAAAGTTGGAGAGGATGTTTCAGATTTTGGAAGTTGTCTGATACTAGTTTAGGGGTTCTGAAAAAACGAAGTGTTAATTTGAGCTTAATCTGACACATGGTAGGCAGAACCTTAACAAAACTGGTTTGCAAGTATTAATTTCAATTATCAATGTTACCCTATGGTATTTCTGTAGGTATTACTCCTCTTAGTACAAACCTTTAACATGACAGGTTTGCTTTGAAAGTGCAGGTGTCTACTGCAGTTGTGGAGCCTTACAACAGTGTGCTGTCCACTCATTCCCTCCTAGAACATACAGATGTTGCGGTGCTCTTGGACAATGAAGCTATATATGATATCTGCAGGAGATCCTTAGACATCGAAAGGCCAACTTATACCAACTTGAACCGTTTAATATCTCAAATAATCTCGTCTTTGACCACTTCCTTAAGGTTTGATGGAGCCATTAATGTGGACATTACGGAGTTCCAAACCAACCTGGTGCCATATCCGCGCATACATTTCATGCTGTCATCTTATGCACCGGTCATCTCTGCTGCCAAAGCCTACCACGAGCAGAGTTCTGTTCCTGAGATCACTAATGCTGTCTTTGAGCCCTCAAGTATGATGGCCAAGTGTGATCCCAGGCATGGGAAGTATATGGCATGCTGTTTGATGTACCGTGGAGATGTCGTTCCCAAGGATGTCAATGCTGCAGTTGCTAGCATAAAGACAAAACGTACTGTTCAGTTCGTTGACTGGTAAGGATTATCCATGAATATAAATTTGCAAAGCTATCAAGTGTCAGAATTTGTTGCTTAGTTGAATCAGCTCAGTTATGGTCATTCCATAGATGTTGCATAACCACAGTTATAGTGCACAAGGCTGCTAGTTTCATTTAGTTATTTATCTGATTAGAGATGTGATCAGCAAGCGAGAATTTCTTCACCGTTCGAACTTTCCATTGTTACTATTTAATAGTATCATAAGCTTATTCATGTCATACTTTATTTCTCTTATATTTCCTTTTGATTTTTGGTAAATCAAAGTATTAGAAAGCAGCCCAAACTCAAAGAAACAACTAAAATCATCTCTAAACTTCAACAAAGAATCAAAGGGGCATTACCCCTGAACCCATAGACTAGGAACAGAATTTTATGAGATATTACCATTTTGTAAGAGATAGGTTGAGATTTTGCATAGAAGTAACGTGTATGCACACATGCATTCCAACATCACGTAGGAAGATATGATGAATATGACTGCGATTAGAAAAGGGACATGTTTCCAATGGCGGAGCCAGGATTGACCAGTAAGATGGTCAAAGTTCAGCCTAGTGAGAATCTTTTGGGAGTTAAGCATTCAATATTTATTTTAAAGCACTTTAACCCTCCTATTTTTTACGAATTCATTCAGAATTAAGGTGGTCATGAGCAGCTACACTAGTGTATTCCTGTCCCCATGAGTCTGAGAGTTTATTTTTATTCTCGTGGTCTAGTAAATTCTTGTATGTGCATGCTTTCAGGTGCCCAACAGGTTTCAAGTGTGGAATCAATTACCAACCTCCAACAGTGGTACCTGGTGGTGATCTTGCTAAGGTGAAGCGTGCAGTCTGCATGATAAGCAACAACACAGCCGTGGCCGAGGTTTTCTCCCGAATTGACCACAAGTTTGACCTCATGTATGCCAAGCGAGCATTTGTCCACTGGTACGTCGGTGAAGGCATGGAAGAAGGTGAGTTCTCAGAAGCTCGCGAGGATCTTGCTGCTCTCGAGAAAGACTACGAGGAAGTCGGGGCTGAAGGAGTTGACGAGGAAGAAGAAGGCGAGGAATACTGAGTATAAATTCATTGTTGAGTGGCAATATCTTTGTATTTCATTTCCCGATATCATCGTTATAAGTTGTTCCAATTTTTTGTGTTCTTCAATTGATTTACTTGTGGTGGTTCTAAAGTTCCGATTACTTTCGATCTCTTTGTAGAGAAAGCCCTTCAAGTCTGATTTTTACTTAATTAAGAATGCAAAAAACTCTTTGGTCCTTCGAGTACCGAGGAAATCGGAAGGTATAGAAGAATCGCAGGCATGCATTTCTGCTCCTTATAATCGTTAGACAATTCGTGAAGTGCAATATCATCTCAATGTTTGACAGTTTTGATGATCAACATTCCCAATATACAAGGAAAACACAAGTTCCAGATCAGGTGAACTTGTATCTTCCCTCATCATCTTTGCTAACGCTGCAGACTCTAGCTCTGGCTCCATAAAGATGAACATCTCCTATTTATGTTAGATCGTTTTCTGGTTAACGTTTCCTGATCCGATCACGACCGTACGATAAGAATTTGCAATCTTTCTCGATCGAGTCATTCCCAAAAAATCCAAAACATTTTCTTCAAGATCGAATTGGTTGTTATTCGACACAAGAATAACAATCAATTCGATCATAAAATGCAAATTATCAGGTCCTTGTGTTCTAGAAACACTGTATTTGGTTCCTCTACATTTTCTACATTATCTTCATCAGGCTACTTGTATGTTGACTTTAGATTATAGTGATATAACAACATATATAGAAATCAACCAATTGGCATTTCTTAACTATGGATGATTGCTTAGAATCGGTGGTGAGTGAGACCTTCCAAAATTCTCAACTAGACTATCCCCATTATACTCTTCTTCTTACAAGTAAACAAGAGCAAAATACAAGACAACATTCTTCATTTTCTCTATGAAGTCTCCTCAACGTTATTTTAGGAGCTTGTTCTCACCCTAAATCTAAACTGTATCCCAAGTTTTCCAGTTAGGGAAACACAGGGAGGAGGGGGAAGGAGAAGAAGAGAATCTGAAAAACCATTGAAAGTCTAGCAAAACAATGAACATAGAGGAGGAAGGTCCCAAATGGCTTCGTTAGGATCGTGGACGGTTTCCATATACTCCTGTACTCCATTCATTGCGTAAAGCGATGCCGATATCTGTCTTTCAACTTTCATCCTCTCAAATTCTGAGAATTCCATTCCACTGTCATTCTTTGGCAATTCCGAAATTTCTTGGGGAAATGGGAACCGATCAATCCCCGTCACAAAGCCTCCCCATGAAATACAGCTTTGAGAAGAACCCATTTCCAGTTCTTCACAAACATTGCTCAAATCAGGTCTATATGCATCATCAAATAACTGATCATGAGTATGGAGGATATCCCCTTGTGTACTCCCAGAGGTAACAGAGGAAACAGGGGAAACAGAGGAGTTTTCACTACTGGTCGGACTACTAGTACTAGTACTAATAATACTTGGAATGGTTTCAGAGTTACTTGTGCGGGTAGAAGTAGTAGAAATGTCATCAGGAATGAGTTTTTTGGCACTTTTCTTCCTGCTGAGGAGATTTTTGATGCGGGAGGCAAGAGGAGAATTATGAGAGACATGGGTGATGAAATTCGTACGAGTATTCGACCCTCGGAGAAGGCAGGCAGCCTCATCATAGGCACGAGCAGCTTCTTCAGCAGTTTCAAAAGTTCCAAGCCACATTCTGATCTTCTGTGTTGTGTCTTTGATCTCAGCTACCCATCTCCCAGAAGGCCTCTGTCTTACCCCAACAAACTTGGTTTCTCTGCTGCCTGACTTGTTGCTCTTCCCATTCTTAAATTTACTCATCTGGAATTCCCCACCTTTGAGTTGTCTCTGGAATTGGATTTCCATTTGGAAAGGAAATTGAAGGAGAAAAGAGGAGGTAGGGAAACTGGTTTAGCTTGAAGAGAAAATGTAGTAGGAAGCAAAGTAAAGGGCTTGTCTACATGTCCTTGTTTTTGTTGTTAATGGTGGTTTATATACAAATCAACAAAGGTCTGAGTTTCTTAAGATAGGTTGGGCTAATGTCACACTGTAGTGTTTTCTTGTGTTTGTCATTTTTGGTAGACATTCTTTTTCTAATGCAAGAAAACTCTGTACCTTCAATGTTCTTTACATTCCTTTGCTTGTTCTGACAGTGGAATGACTCTTCTGCCCGGGCCTATATCCTCAATTGAAACTTTGGTGTTATGTACGTCAAGGGTAGGTGTGATATTTATTGTCTGATGTCCAAACCATATTGACTGACCTGGTCAAGCAGACCTAGTAATTGTGTGAATGGAGGACTTGAGAGAAGAACATTTCTATGCAAACTTTCTTAGGATTGTGTCTAAACATTCTGTTTTTCCACACCACTTGAGGTTCTTGTGATGTTAGCATGTCGGACATAATTCGCTGTGAAAGGAAACAAATAGGAAATTAGGAGCGTTCAAAAAGATTGTTTATCACCTCCTTATCACCAGGCAATTTTTTTTTTTCCTTAAACAGAAGAGTATCGCACCAAGTCGTGGCATAGGTCGTATTCCTCGTAGAGTGTTATTCACTCGAACCTTTTTGTTTTTAATGCTTCATAATAATATGTTCTAAAAGATGATGAAAAAGCAAAAGTTGTTCATCAGGTTGTTACTTCTCGTAACCGATACGAAGAGGGTAGAGAAAGAACGGTCTTTATTATTATGGTAAGACTCGAACCTCACATTAGCAAGTTCAAGAGACGCTTTTTCCAGCCCGTGAAGCTAAGATCTCTCCTGTCTAACTAGGTCAACAAATATGAGACAGGAAATGCGGCAAGGCAGGAGAGCTTGCCACTGGGAGGCTTGGCAGTAGTCCTCTAGACTAGTTGATGATCCCAAAAACTAAAGTTTAAGAACAAAATGGTCTTTTTCTTTTGGGGTGGGGTGGGGTGGGGTGGGGTGATATTAAAAATAGAAACAGAGAGGGGGTTTTAATAGAAAAAAGAATACCATATCGTGCACGCCGCGTTGTACTAACTTCTCCTTGCATCACCAAACAAAACATGCTGCTCACATAACATTATGATATTATTATGTATTTATATGCCTAATGTTAGCAGATAATTAATTGATTATCTTGTCACTTTACATCTAACCATGTCTAGAAATACACCTCTACTTGCTGCTTACGTGGTACGTGTATATGTTAAGATGATAGAATCTAATATTGACAGAGTAGGGGCCATTTTATTTCCTATTTTATAGACTTGTTTCTCAAAATAAAAAGGAAAAAATACTTCGAGTTGGTTCTTTTTCATAGAACAGGAATATTTGTTTTATCTAGACAAGGATATCATTTCTCGTAGAGCATATCTGGTGCTACAGTTTTAGTAACAAAAAAGATTGTTATCGTAAAAGATTATAATAGCAATCTTTTGTAATTTACGTGCTTGGAGATATTTCTCTTTTACAGCACAAAGATCCTTATTTATTTAGTTAATTGTCGGTGCCAATTTGTCACGGACCACCACGTGGAAAGGCACTAAGTGAGAGAACTCACATGACTACCTAATCTGGCTTCCACATATTTGTGATTTCCTTCCATATTCCTTATGTTGCTGTGTATTTGTTTAACTCCTCATTCTTTCTTAATATATATGTGTTGCACAATTTCTTCGAAACATTTACTAGCAACAAAATTTGAATTTAATGGCAAAGGAGAAACGGAGAAACACTGCATTAAAAAGATTTTATGATTGTCTCAACGGAAGTAGAGAGTAAGTGATAAATACTAAAGTGCGTTCACCGTGTGTATCGACTAACGAGATAACCCTTTTCAAACGAACGAAAGTAAATGCAAACCGGTTTTTGAGTATATACCGTGTAGTTAAATGCAAATCTGGCCCGGTTTTCACAAATATAAGCAGAATAACATATACTTTGCTAAGTCGTGGATTGGACATACTTTTAATGATTATTTGTACATACGCTCTGGTTGAGCAAAGGGAGCCTTTATAATGTCTCCTTTTTATTTATCTTTGCTTTTCCCTCAATTTTTCTTTTTCTAGGGACGGATTCTTACAAGGATGTCTGAACCGAAAGATGCCTCTTTGGGAACAGCGAAGGGACCACGTTGCGGGATTCATGGAGTTGACCTTATAATCTGCATTCATCTTGTTGTACATTACAAAATTGTCGTAATGTAGGAATCCTTTCTATACTTCTTTGTACTAAGATACATTTGAGGAATTCATAATATATCCAATTCCAATCTGACGTCTATAATTTATGGTGGGGCCGTGGGGCGGAACTGAGCTCCTAGCAATATGTTGCACAGTTCTACCGCGCAAATGTCCCTCACATAGAGATCTAAGCCATCCACAGGTTGGGATCCCTAGGGACCTCAAACCATGAACCCCCAAGGTCCCAAATCAGAGTCGATTAGACGAGGATCCCAGCAAGAAATTTGAGAAAACGGGGCGTCAGCTGAGACACAAGCAAACGGAAACAACAGTGCCTCAACCAGTACTGTAGAACTACTCCAAGAAAAAAAAGTCAAAACACAAAATCATCCTTCGGTAGCAAATACCTATAAATCCAACCAAATAAACGAGATAACAGAGAATTTTTCATCGTAACTGTAGCTTCATGACTTCCCTAGAGCGCTACAAATAAGAACAGTCAACAGCAAAAATGAAATTCCTCCACAAAGCATCCCATCTTAACGATTGGCCTTGGCAACCCTCTCAATCTCGTCCTTCTTCTTGATGGCATAGCTGTGCACATACGCACAGGAGTGATCAGTAAGCACAAATAGTTGCTTACCAGAATAGGGGAAAACAAAACAAAGACAACAACGTAAAAAGAAAGTGCTTTTTACCTGTTCGAAGAACCCTTGGCAGCATTGATTAGTTCATCAGCAAGGCACTCGGCTATGGTTTTGATGTTCCTGAAAGCGCTCTCACGAGCACCAGTAGTGAGAAGATAGATGGCTTGGTTTACACGTCGAAGTGGAGAAATATCCACAGCCTGACGCCTCACAACACCAGCAGAACCGATCCTAGTAGCATCTTCTCTTGGTCCACTGCGTTGTAGAAAATGTAAAATTAATTACACGTATTCAAGTACAATATATTATTCTTAATTTCATTAAGCATGCGTCCATTAATAAATCATGTTGTGGGGGAATTTTTGATTTGAAGTATATGAATACTAGCAAGCACCCATACCTGTTGATAACAGCATCAACGATGACTTGAATTGGATTCAAGTCAGTCAACAAATGGATAATCTCCATCGCGTGCTTTACTATGCGCACTGCCATAAGTTTCTTTCCATTGTTGCGTCCATGCATCATAAGGGAGTTGGTAAGCCTCTCAACAATTGGGCACTGGGCCTTCCTGAACCTCTTAGCTTGGTACCTCCCAGCTGTGTGAGGCATATAGGTTGGATGCTTGGCAGCAGTAGCAGTAATGTAATCCTCCACAGAAATATCCCCTACCTGTACAAGACAACAGAAAATGATTCAATGGATAGATCCACAGCTTAAAGTGAACAACTCAATTTGTAGATTTAGATCTCAAATTAAAAATTTCTCACAGCCTGACTTAGCAAATGGGAGGTTACAATGAAGAATACTAGTTTTCTACCGATTTCGCGGCTTTGTGATGGAACTGACCATACTGGCAAGGCATTACAAGCTCACATAAGATGATTTTGAGTGAAATTAGGGTGGACAAAATTTAAGTATCAAATTCTACACAGAGATGAGCACAACTAAACCGAAATGTCGAATAATTTACCAAAAGAAACAATTCTGGATCATAAGGGATAACATAACAAATAGGATTAATAGGCCGTCAACTAAAACACATTCGGTTGCGCACTCCTCTTGCTTAATTTTTCTCCATCCGTTCCACTTGATGAAAGCAGCAAGGAGTGTGCTAGTGAGTCCGAAGCGAAGGAAAGAAGGACATGAGAGGCATAGAGAAGACTCAAGGACAAGACACGACTCAGACCCCCTATCTTCATTGACCTTGCTGTCCGCAGATCGGCTGCTCTCTTTTGAAGGTGAAGCCCATTTGAAGGCAAGTCATGGTATGCGGTGATTTATTCCACAAAAGCCTTAATTTATGTATCTTCAATTTGTTCCATCTTGACCCATTCATCAAGTGGCTATGTGGAGTAGCAGGTCACAACAATTCTCATATACAAATTTTGTTTTGTTTAGTAGGTCCTGAGATAAATCAACCTGGCCCATTCCCTCGCTCGGTTGTGTGGCGTATTGCTACAATAATTTGATAGCTTTAGCGGCCGGGATTACATATTTTTAGGATCATGGCTGACATTTAGGAACTAACGAAGTAGCATTCCTTGATGCTTTTACCAGGCCTTGATCTCCTCAACATAATGGCTTTCTGTTGGTATTGTATAAGGATCTGGTCCATCAGTTACAGAACAAGAATGGAACAGCAAGGGCAACCAAATTCATTGCAATCTATCTCATTTGCTGCATCCAACCTTAGCAAGTCTTTGTCCTTTATTACATCCAGTGACCAACAACAGGTGAAGAATGAGCTCCTAAACAAGGAGAACCATGAATCTTTAGATCTAGTTGATTTAGAGCAGACAGAAGTGCAGTCCTTGGTTTAGTTGCTCAAGACGAGATTGGTCCAGGCAGAGGCACCAAAGGCTAAAGGCAATAGGCTCAGCTTAGGCAAAGCTCTGGTCTACGGTTCAAAAGGCAAACCAGCTTTGATAGTGGGTTCTCGTACAAAAGCACTAGCTAACTTCTTCTCAGATGGTCATCTTCTAGGCCATCCAGTAAGCCAGCAAAGTTTATGGCTAAACCTCTTCTGTAGGCTTTCCCATTTGACTTACATGGAAACATTGAATACATTGACTCACTCATTCTTCGACTCTAGCCTTTCTTGCCAGATAATACTTACCAATTTGAGTTCAGTTAAATGTGTACATGGTACTAGCTACTAAATCCTTCCTAGGAACTCACAAAAAGCCTGAAGGCAAAAATTCAGAAGAGGCAGTATATTATTATCTTTCCCGGCCACAAAAATACCCAGAAATATAACGAAAAGACAATAGTAAAGCATTTATATAGTGTAAATCAACGCCTACAGTGGCAAATAATAACAGCAAGTCAGGCATTCTCAACAAAGCAGCAATCTATCATCGTGGCAGTGGTCTGTGGTGGTGTATGATGGTGGCGGTGGAGGGTGGTATGCAGTGGTGACGGTGAGAACGTGATGGCATCAGTGGTGGCTGCCATGTGATGGTGATGGTGGCGATGTTGATGTTGATGATGCTGGTGGTGGTGATGGTGATGGGTTTTGATCATTGACCAGAACCGATGAATCACCCACAAGAAACGGTCTGTTTTTCTCTCTCTCTCCTAGGGACGATAGTGGGACTAGGATTTCGTCAAATGCTTCGAAAATAGAAGGAAAGAACTAAATCAGTGGTTGTGATAATGGTGGTACATTAGAGATACCTGAACGTCGTCGTAGGACCAGCGATTGAAAAGGAGCACATCGGTGTGAACCTTATCCTGGTCCTCCTTGTTCGTAGAAATAGGACCAGTAGCAACAGCGGCAGCCATCGTTGCAGCTTCACTTAGGCCTGAAAAAAGGAACGCAGATAAACTTAGGGTTCATACGTTTAACAACGAACACATGGAGAGGGAGAGGGAGAGGGAGAGGGACTAGCGTTCGGAGGATTAAGCACCTACTCTCTGTGGTCTGTGGAGGCTGCAGCTCGAAGACAGATGAGGACGATTGAAACCCTAATTATTAGGTATATATGTTAGTTGGTTAGGGTTTTCACTATTTCCAGAAATGACCTTAGGGTATTGGATAAATTACTAGAGGCCGAAGGCCTGTTAGGGAGCTTGGGCTTGAGCTGAAGTCAACTCAATTGCCCGACGCATGGGATGAACTAATCCATCAAAGCCAGGCCCTAAGTAAATTACACTTAGGCACCCTCGGTTTATACTAATACTACACTTACTGCCCCTCGTATCTTCTTAGGGTAAATTAGACACGGCACCTCTGAGATTTGTCCTAAACTACACACTGCTTTGCCTAAGTATTTTATTGCTCTCTGTTCCCTGTGGTTTGTCATTGTCTTACATAAAGTCCAGTTTCGTTAGAGAACCGTTAAGAAAAGTTAGGACACCTTTCAATTATTATGATATTCTCAAAATGCCTTCTTCTTCTTCTTCTTCTTTACAACCCAATGCTTAGCCACTACCGCTGATGCTTCGCCACTGCCACTGACGCCTCAACTACCCCCTATCCAAACACCACCTTACACCAAACCCTCACTGCCTATCAAGCACACCATACGCACATCGGCGGCGAACACTTTGTCTCTTCTCTGAGCCTCTCCTAACTATGCCCACCCTGAACTAGAGATACAGATAAGGCGATTGGGCCGATGGCGTCAATGACTGACAAAGAACATTACGGTGCAGCTTAATTAAACTTGCACCCTTTTTTCCAATTTTTAAAATTGAAAAAAGAAAGAGCAAAAAAAAAACCGTGTCAAACGGCCCCTAAGTCTTGAAATTTTGGAAAGATGATTAAATTATCCCTTACTAAAAAAAATAAAGAGTAAGCACTCCAAATTATGCCAAGTCAGCAGGGGATTGTCTTGGACTATAACTTATCCTTGATTTCATTTCAACATGAGTTGCTCTCTTGGTTCTCTTTTTTCCCTGGTCAGGTAGCACGCTCGCGACTCCTTTGTCCAAGGGAGGAGGAGTGCTGAATCCAACATTTAGGAGAATTTAGCACATGGCACAGAGCTTGCACTCCGAGTTGACCAAATTGATAGCGTTAAACTATGGTCGTTGACTATCGGTTGAATGTAGCGAAAAGTGAGTTCAAAGAGCAGTTTAAAATGTATGACCAAGATGGCATAAAAAGATAAATTAAACAAGTACAAGTACGTAATTCATATTCTCAAGTACCGGGGGTCGAATATTGGGTGACAAACTGCAAGCATATGCACTGCAGGTAAACAACTGTTACATAACGACATCCAGTGATAAAAACCTAGCCATGCAACGGTTCCTTGATCTTCTTGGACGACACATAGCTTTGTGTCAAGCAGGCATCTGGGCTATAAATAAAAGAAAAGATAGGCAACATAAAAGCACTAAAATGCAAGCAAAACTGTCCCGACACAATTCCTGCGTTCCTCCAGCATCCGTCATTGACGATTAGCCTTAGCAACCCCTCTCAATTTCGTCCTTCTTCGTAATAGCATAGCTGCAGATAAACAATAAGAGCATCAGGACTACTAACAAGCTGGGACGAGGAAAACATATATGCACACATTATAGACCTCTTTTTACCTATTTGAAGAGCCCTTCTCAACACTCTTGAGTTCGTTAGCCAGGCGCTATATTACCGTCTTGACATTTCAAAAAGCGCTTTCACGGGCACTAGTCATCAGAAGATATATTGTATGGTTGACACGTTTGAGAGGAGAAATATCCATAGGCTGGCGCCTCATAACAATTTGCCCCTTATTTAAACCTCACGTGCCTTATACATGGGCACTTACAAGACACGGATAATCAACAAAACACAAAGGGGCAAAAGGGTAAAATGTCTCGTCCGCTACATTATGTAGCTGACGGACTGTGAGAAAAAGCAAAAATTAGATTTAGTCTGTTCCGCCAACGGCCAGCTGGCAACTTAACTTAAGTTGCCTGCGCGAGTAATGAATCAGATCCCAAACTTAAATATGTAAATACATCGTGTTTACCTTACTTTGATCTGTAATTAATATTAAGGTCTGAATTAATTGTCAGATGATTGTATTTTTAAAATTTTATAAGGAGTTAAAACATACAAAAATTATGAAGCAAATATAATAATATTTCGATTTCATGGGCCGCCCTGTTTGTGTTCACTAGAGTTACACTTCAGTTGTTCATAGACATAGAGGCATAACCCGTGATTTATGCCCACCAATTAGATTAAAATTTCATGTAAACGTAGCCCTTTCGTTCTTATGAGGTAAAAGGGTCTGGCAACCCATGGGTGAAATCACTATCATAATTGGGTATTACGGTGTCTAAGATGGCTAAAACATTAAGTCGAGTATTGAAGTATTTTAAAAAAATATAAGTCGAGTATATCTGCCTCAAAATGCTCAAAAAATGATGAATACTGAATCCTTAGTTTCTTGGATTATGACTTAATAACTTTTGGAGAGTCCTCACATACAGATTGAAATCAATTGCGCTCTTTGAATCAAGTTGATCTTTTTTGCACACACTAGACTTACTCTCATCACTTTTTATTCAAAAACATTTCACAGCTTTCAACTGATTTTGCTTAAAATAGACTAAAGTTAATTTTAAATATTAGTCATTAATTTAATCAAAATATACTTTTGAAAATCGAACACAAAGGTACACATCTCAAAAATATGTTAAAATTTCACCGCAAAGCCCATTTTTATAGTATTAGTCCATCTGGTTTATTATTGAATTTTTTCCTTCACCTTTTGCAAATTCTTAGATAGATTTTAGTACAGGTGAATAACGAATTGAACTCATTTTTCAATCAAAGAGTAAAAATAAGTATTGTTTGAGCAGTCAGGATGAAATTAATAAGTAAAGTTAGCATTTACATAATGCTTGAATCCCTCTCTCCCCTTCCTCTATTTTCTTTACTTGTGTTTGTGTTTAGTGTCTTTACAAGGAGTTCATAGAGGGTGGCTCGCGGTAGAGTTGGTGGATCAGTGGCGGCAAGTCAGGTTCAGGTGTCCTATCCTCCAATCTACAAGGTTTGTGGTGGTGAAATCTAAGAATAATGCCAAGAAGCAAAATTGAGCAAAATCAATTACCAAAACCACACACCAAACGAAAGCGAGAGAAGCCACGGAGAAATCTAAGGACCAAGAAATCAATTCAAGGGTCGAAATTTTGTAAATTTTGTAAGCGTTAGACAGTGAGGCTTGCCGAACACGTCAGCGAAACGACGTTACAACGTTGTTAACCTTCTCATCAAGCTCACAAGTTCAACTTGGGTGAAAAAAGAGCATTCTACCAAAACACCCCATGCAAGAAATAATCTTTATTTTGGGTAAAATGGGAGGAATTGGATTAAAGGTGACAACAGATGAAAGACCACAAGGCTCAAATTGAAAGGAAACTGCCCAATACGTCCTAAACAAATTGCAATCAAACTAAATTTGCACCATAAAACCTGATGGATCCAGAGAAGCATAGTCAACCTTAATGGATCTAGATAATCAAAGAAAAACATAGGTAACCTTTTATTTCTTTCTTTCTTTCTTTTTCTTTTTGTTTTGTTTTGTTTTCAAATGGTTTGAAAACTAAATAACGCACAAGTTAGCTTTCTTACCCAATCCCCTGTCCTCAAGGCTCACACCTTAGTTCTTACTTCAATCAGCCCCATAGGGCCATAACAACCATCTGGTTCGGTATCAAAATCCCTACAACATCCACTCTCACTCCATCGCGTAGTTATTTAAGGCGCAAAGGGTTCCTAGAGCCTAGGCTCAAGGTGCAGGCGCGTGCGCCTTTTCAAAGTGAGGCTCAAAATAAAAATAAATAGATCTTAGTGCATTAGACCAATAAAATCACATAAAAAATTTAGAACATGACAATTTTAACAAACTTTGAACACTAGAAAAAGTTTCAGAACTAATGAGAAGTAGTTGATACTAATTAAATATGACAATGTCATCCTTATCATGAGGGAAAGCTAAAGCAACAATGCTTTTCTCAAAAAGGAATCATAGGCTCCAAATTTTTTAGAGATTACTCCTCAATTTTATCTTCTTTGTCTATAAGTTGAAGTGAAGGAGTATATTTATTTTAAAAAGAGTAACAATTAGAGACGAGATGCTAATACAATGAACAATAATACGACAATCGAATGACTAGGGATTTGGGGTTTTAGGTTTTTTTTTGTGATTTAGATATTAATTTGTTATGTTATGAAATAAAGAACAAAAAATAGTGAACGGTTGAGATGATGTCATGATGCAAAAATAAAAAATTAGGATTTTGGGGCTTTTCGCTCCTCCACCACCGCCTTGTGCCTTGGGCCTAGGCACCCGTCTGTTCGAAGGGGCTGCGCCTAGTTCTAGGCGAGGTGCAGGCTATGCGCCTTGCGCCTAAGCTCACATTTAATAACACTGCTCCATCGCTTGCTTTGTCATTGCAATAACTTGACTAGAAACAAAAATCATGTGCCTCATAAAAGCGTCCAGTTAACAACTGTAGCTACCACCAACGAACGACGAGAGATGCACAAATCGAAGGCCCGAATAGGTCAGTTTCGCAAACCCAACTCAAAAGTAATCAAATAACCACCACCAAACATAACAACCCTGCCAAACGACCCAGGCACAACCAGAACGAACATCTACCTAGATCTGCAAACCACCAAACAATTACTATTCTAATAAACGAGGAGCAACTTTGATAAATCGAGGTGAAGAAAAAGCACCAAGAAGGGGGAAAAGGGAAGGGCATGGACAGGGTGGGAAAGCCCTTGCGACAATAAACTAGTGAGAGTCAAAAGACAGAGGCAAGGAGGGAAAGTTGGGTGTGGAATCGAGAAGAAAGGAAGAGCACCACCATACATAACACATCTGTCAACTTCAATTCAAGCCCATCTCAACCAACACCAAACAGTGACGCCAAGTAACCACCGCAAAGTAACTCATCATGTAAACCCAAGCACCTTCGCCAAAATAGCCCCCCAGCGAGAGCAGGAAAAGGCACCTTTTCGTGAACAATCGACCCTAGCTAGGCCTGTTAAAAATGAAACGACTAGCGTCTGATTTTGGTTTAAAAAACAGTCACTAGAAAAATATCGTCGATGGAAAATGGCAATCTAGACAACATCAACCCCCCCCCCCCCCCCCCCCCCATTAAATGGGCTTTTATATTATTAGATTTGCCAAAATTGAAGATCTACTAGAAATGTACCAAACAAAGTATGGCCACAAGAGGACGGTCCAATAAAAAAAATTCATTTATTTCAATTATTTCGCACGAGAAAAAAAAAGGATCTTCTTGGATCCCTCTTGTTCATGCTTAGTCCCTCTCGTTTTCGAAGCTGTTTCTATTTCTCCATCCGTTTCTTCCTCACTACCCACCCACCCACCCCCCCCCCCCCTCCTCTTTCCCCCCTTCGGTTTTTGAGTTTTTTTTTTTTTTCAGTTTCTTAGTAAGAATTAGGGCTGTAAATGAAGCGAGCCACCGTTCACGAACAGCTTGTAATTTGTTTTTCACAAAACTCGTTCATATTTGTTCGTATAATGTACGAACCGAACATGAACAAGTATTAGGGCTCGTTTATTAAACAAGCATAACATGAAGACTCCAAAATGTTCTCAAACGTTTTCGAGAACAATTCGTCTAATTAATAAATTAATTATAATATGTTTAAAAATTAATATTTACATAAACCATATGTATTAAAATTTAAATCTGGAGGCCAGGCCTTAAAGTTAATTAACTCAAAACTCCAAGCCCACTTATAAACATAGAACACAACCCTTAATAGTCCAATTTATGAAGCACAATGCAACATCTCAGAAACCCTAACTATATATAAACTAAAACCTAAATCTCACACGGCCGCACTCTGCTCTCCCCTCCCCTCCCTCGTCTCTCTCTTTCTCTCTCTCTCACACACACACACATTGCACAACAGCCCCCTCTCTTTCACACACACACACGATTGCACACAACCCCTCCCCCCTCTCTCTCTCTCTTCACATCTTCACAGACGATCATCACGTTGCTTGCCTTTGTCGTCGCCATCTCCCCGTCGCACGATTCAAGTTGTAAAGCCATGTTTCCGAACTGCAAAGCTGCAAAATCAAGGGCTTGAAGAGGGAGCTGATTCATAAAGGACATGCATCAACCCGTTGTCTATGTCTACATTGCCAATGGATCGAGATTTCTTTTTACAGTGTTTTTATTTTGTGTCCCTCATTGTATCTCCTATATAAGAACTATCTATAGCTAACGTGTACTTGTTTTCTCTTATTTCCCTTTCATTAATAGATTCTTGTTTTTGACTTACTATTGGCTTATAGCTTGGTTGCTTGAACGATTTAAGGATTTTGAATAAATTTAGGGATTTGATTGAGTTGAACACAAATGTGAGCCGAGTTTCTGAACTCGAGTTCAGCTTGAATTGTTAAACGAGTTGAACGAGCCGAACCCGAGTTTCCGAACATTGATGTTTTAGCTCTTGACGAACTAGAGCCGAGCTGGAACATTGTAAAACTTAAACAAATCGATTTCGAACACACTCATATTCGGCTCGAATTTGGTTCGTATATAACCCTAGTAAGAATAGGTGACAGTATTCTGCCTCGTATATATTATCAAATGTAGCAAAGAAAGGAACTTCATAGAAGTCAAAATATGAGGAAACATATATGCCTAGCTATTTTATTCAGATCATGAATTAGTAACTGCATCCAATTTTCAAAAAAATCTCAATTGTTTCGAGCAATCCAAAAAATGGCCTTTTGTCATAAAAGACAAAACCTAAGGGCAGGCTTAGGATTTACCTACTATAAAAATTCAAATGTGGATTTGGGACTACGTCGTTCATTGCATCAGACATAGGACCAGGGCAAGCCCTTGGAATTCTGCATGCTACGTAACGAGCTAAACCAAATCCTCTAACAAATCCTGAAAATTTACTTCCCCAGATGTAAGGCAAGGGTGACATTATGAATCCGGCGCCATGATATAATAATAATAATAATAATAATAATAATGACTACTATAACTATATATTGCTCTATTATGAGGTTTATTATTTTGGTATTTATCGAGTCAATATCAATCAACTAAAGGAAGTGTGTAACCTGGCAAAGTTCGTATCTCAGCCCGAATAAAAGTCGACAAGATTAGGTACATGAAAACACTTAATAGAAATCCTTGACATGCTACTGCTTGGTGAAATTGCACGTGGGCTTATGTGTGTATTTTGTTGGTATGTCGTAACCTAGTAACCATTTGTAATGCCCCAAGGCTTCATGAAAACCTCTATATGAACTACTATTTAATGTCATTCTCATATTTACCATCAAGAGAGAGAGAGAGAGAGTTGGGCAGCAAAATATCGAAACAGGCTAACAAAATCTAGAGAAACATCACATGTATCTAACCACAACTACTTTGAGAAAGGCATGAACGATGACGACGATGAGAAGAATATTAGCTTAAAACCTATAGGCCAAGCGAGTCAAAATTGATACATTAATCATCTCATCAGATACACTATTAATCATCCCAGGGACACGGATCCTCTGTCATAGCTTGGGCTATGACAGAGGTGCTGTAACACTAATCGTGACCTTCAATCTTGATCCAACGGCTACAGAGGCGCCACATCCATGAGGAGACGGAAGGGATGAAATTTGAAGCTTCAGCACTAAAGAAACATAACGGCGGTGTCAAATTCTTCATCTTGGTCGTTCTTGTGGCCAACTCCAAGCACCAGCGTCTTCTTTCAGGATTTAGCGAATCTGCCGGCGAGAATGAATTCAACACACAATTCTTATCCATAAATTTCTAATTTCTTGTTTCGTCCTAAAATGTGAAACTTGGTAATGGATAAGAGATCTTTGAAATGGGTTTTACAGGAATAAGGTGATATGAGTGTTTTGGAATGGATTGCAAAGAACAAACTTTGACTCCTACTCGAATTGTAGGAATCTTCCTCAAACCCCATATATAGTGACAATTAACAGTCGTTAAATATTTTTAGTGTCTTTTCTTCTAACACTATCGGCGACAATCATTAATAGTATTTTTTTAATATCACTAAAAAATTTAGAGACGATTAATTATCGCTATATAGGGGATGGGAGGAAGATTCCTCTAACCCGGGTAACAGTCAAATTTTTTCCTTCCGCAAAAGCACATGTTCAGCTTCACGTTTGGCTCTTGAGAACTCTTGCGTTAACCTTGGCTTGTAAATTTAAGTATAGATAGATTTCTATATGGACTCATGGAGCAGATTTAACTTGGAAGAAGAAAGAAGACAGAAGATATTTGATTTCTATTCTGATTCTTTGTTGAAATCTTAGCTGAAGATTTCTGAAATGGTGGAGAAAAGAATGGGTAAGGTTGTGGAGTTCGCAGGAAACAGCAACGCTTTAGAGCTCAGCCAGCGTGGCTATCTTTTAGGCGTTGGATCAAGATCAACAGCCACAATCGCATTACAGCACCTCTGCCGTAGCCCTAGCTACAGCAGAGGATCCGCCTTCCATCATGAAAGGGTGAACTGACAGCTCCAATCCGTAAGTACTGTAAAGTGAGAAAGATGGAGGAAGTAGCATATGAGGCAAGAGCCAGGACTAGCAACATGATGGGGGAAGAAGCATAGACAGCTTCAGAAATAATGGCACGACGCCAGTACATATCGTAAATAGTGGAAATGCAATGTAAAATCTTTCTTACGTGCAAAGTGGTGAACTTTGTAAAACCAAAATGCATAAGGCGGCGATCATTCAAAACCTTTCCCTGTTTCACTGAGAAATTTCTAGCTTTATGCAAGATGCAAACACAAGAAACAGTCTATATGTAAAATTTGGAGCAAGCACAAACATCACACAAAACATATGTAGAAGTCTCAAAAAATAAGTCCAAACATGCTGGGTCATCTTTCTCAAACACAACAACAAACGTATGAATGCTCCGTGCTCAAATAAAGTCTTGCGAGAAACGATTCTAGGTACCAAGAGAACAGTTGCATAACCTAGCTTAACAAAACCGGAAGCAGCGATGGGAATACATCACTGACTCATCAGCGCAACCTTCTTGCCTCCCTCTCAGACTCAAGAAGGGTGAGGATATCACCCTCCCTGACTGGGCCCTTGACGTTTCGCATGATGAACCGGTTCTGGTCATCGATGAACTTGACTCTCACCTGAGTCACCTGTCCTCTGGATCCTGTGCGACCCATAACTTTCACCACAACAGCATGCTTGATCTGAGATTCCATTCTGCAGCTAAAAGAAAATAATAAGGACAACATTATTAAAGTAAAAAGAGCAACAACAAGAGGTGCACATAGAAAGACTAGTAAAAAAGATTCCGGAGCAACATTTGTCCTGCATCCTTGACTGGTATACAAGGCACTGAACTATATGTAGACCACGTATACTTCAATAAGAGACAGAACACTTGCAAAACTTCAGGATCATAGAAGTTCAAAAGGCGCCTGAACAACATGTAAACCACATAATCTTAAAATTGGCGATCACACAATCTCCCAAAGACTCCGTAAATCTTTCGTTTAGCAGCAAGCAATCTAATAGTTTGCCAACTCATGAGGTGGATACATGAAGGTAGTTGTAAGTTGAGCCCCTACCTGAATTTGATCTCTTTTGAATTACGCCAAATGGTGTTGCAAGAAAAAAAGATAATTGTTTTACATGAGGGAAGAAATCAACATGGATGATGGAACCTAAGAGAATTATATTGATGTCACATCTGAATCTCCATCTCCTTTCAAAGAACAGCAAGCACCAATAGAAGTTGATTCGACCAAACCAAAGATAAGTATTGTCACGATAATCACAGGACTTAGGAATGCAGATGACTTGCCCTGAAGTATAAGATTCAACTCACAAAGTGTGGGTCTGAACCACAAAAGAAAGATGATACTAGTCATATTCTTTCACTTCTCCAATCTTCAAAAACACTAGGTGGCTTGGGTTGGGGTGGGTGGACGGAGACAGGTCTTAAGTGGAATGTTTAGAGCGAGTGAAATGGGTCACGATTGACAGAGAGGTAAGCCAAAACAACAGTGGAGAATCTACCATTAAAGACCAATTTCAGATTTAAACTACGACCACAAGAACGCAGGTTCATGTAACATAACAGCCCACTTTCAACTAAGGATCTCAATTAGTATAAATTGAGAGCGAGACAATATAGCCGAAGATAAACCCATTGCCAACAAATACACCATAAGAGGCAGAATAACAGGTCTAAACAGGGAATAACCCAAAGTGGACAAATACAGAAATCATGAGTCAAGTTCCAAAATGTGCCAAGGATAGACACTGTAGACCCGTAATATGCGCCAGCCAAAAAAATACCCGCCTCAAAACCCTCCAAATAAATTTCACCAATTGGGGAAAAAAACGCAAAGCAGCTTACTTCCTTCTCAACATTTTGACACACACCAGAACAAGCAAAACAAGTAACTCGTAACAAAAATAAAACTTGAAATAGACACTATAAACCCGGAAGAAAACCCACCTCAAATTCCTCAAAGAAATCGTATTTCGTTGTGAAAGAAAGTAGGTTTAAACAGATCATTCAATATGCGCCTATTCATTATCCAAGAAAAACTAAACAACCAAAACAAGTACAATCATCCAACATCCGATGAGACACAAATAAACACAGGTTAAATCTGATGATATCGCGACGGGAACCCTAACGATCGTATTTAAACAGGTAGATCTGTATAAATAGACTTGGAATAACAGGGAAATGAGCTAATGGAGATGAAGATTGTAACGAACCTGAGCCAAACCGGCGGAAGAGAGAGTACTGCTTTGCTCCAACGGACGGCGGCTTGAAAGTGTGGAGTAAAACCCTAGGGCCTAATATATGTTATGTGCACTCGTTAGTATTGGTCAATTACGCTTTACCACCTCCAAGTTTGCACTAAAGTTGAGTACCATGTCAACCTCGTCCTCTTAGGAACAACCACTACAAAATATCATTTTCGCGCTCTTTACGCCTTTTTCCGCTGTCATCTATTAATGACGAACACGGAAATTTTTTTAGCGACTAATTAAGTGTGAGTGTGTACAAGCACTTAAGAGAGTGAAAACAGGCATTTACTTATCAAAAAACAAAATTGAGATAAAGCTTGAATCAATTTTGAATTACTGTTTCACAAAATTTGCTTTAAAATTGGGCTGAAAGCTTATTTGATTAAAAAGAGCTCAAAACAGTTGTGTTTGACAAAATGACTAACCGGTTTGAATGTTTTGAAAATTTTGCTGAACTTTGGGGGTAGTTGAGTACTAATTTTGGTCAAACCTTAAATTCATAAGCCGTGGTTTTGAGTCTTGCTATCTGATGCCTTTTAGGCTTTTGCATTTTGTGTTTAACACATTTATTCTTTTACTAGACAATTGTTTTCCTGTAGTAAACTAGTTTGACATTCCAAGCACCCTCTTAATCACGTAAAGCTAACCGAAAGGGAGAGCGTAAAAAGCCAACAATAGACCTCGACGCTGGATGTAAGCATTAGACTGTGACTGTTGCCGTGTATTCACCCCGCACCATCACCCTCACAGCACTGTCACTCCTCAAGGTTTGTTTGGAAAGCCCTTGGTCTCTACCCTTACTCCATTCTTACTCTGTCCCATGTCAGCATATTTGGCATGTGACTTGGATTGCATTCTTTGTAACACCTCCACATCGATTGCGAACCCAATTCCTTAGCATCACAAACCATATAAAAGTTACACGAAGTTTCCTACATAGCTTCAGCCAACCTTAGTTTTCTCTCTCTAAAAAGAGTTTCTCTCCATTATATCTAAAACACACCCACTCAAAAAACTAACCGAATGATGGGGAAGGAATGGCCTAAAGCCCTCTTTGCCCTTTGTCTATTTTCTTTAGTTTTCTTTTTGTTTGTGGTTCTTGCGAGGACTTCATAGAGGGTGGTTGGCGATAAAGTTAGTGGATTAACAGTCACGACTCGGTTCAAGTGTCCAAACTATGAGATTTTTGGTATTGACATGTTGGTGTGGGCTTAGAACTCGCCAAATCTTCTAGATCCATGCGGACTTTCGATCTACGAAATGAGTACGAACGACACTAATCCGACCATGAAATCTTTATCAGCTTTGTTTGGATAGAGGATGCTCCAAACATGGGGCCTGGTGTCTCATACCGAAAGTGACCGAGATTTTGCTAGCGGTGACCGAAATCTCGTCAGTGATTGGTCAAAATGTAATAGCGGTGGGCTAATCCTGTTGAGTTTCAAGTACTTTCATTGTAAACTTTTGAAACTTTATCCTTGACGCTCCTAGCCCCTTTTAGTGGTTTATGGGGTTTAAGGGTAGTTAGTCTGATCTGGTAGCAAATCTTGGGGGATTTTTGCAGTTTTCTAGGTTTCCAATTGTTATCTCCATCTCGTTAAATTTAGCTAGTTTTAATAGAGGGATAGTCATGGATTTTCTTGCGGGAACAAGGGATGGGGGTGATAGGGGCCAGGGTTTGGGGCCGAGGAAGGGCCGAGAGGGTGGGGGGGATTGTGAGGTACTTCTATCTCTCATAGGGTAAACATGTTTAAGGAAGGAGGTTAGGTACTTAGGATCCCCATCATTAGTTCCAATAACCTGGTTTGGTTGGTTTAGTTTCCCTTTTAAGTCGCACGACGGAAGTGTTACATTGGTGCATTGATCTTGCGGTCGAAGGTAGTAGTTCTTGTCATAGTGTCGATCCTTTGGTTTGTGATGTGATTCCATACGGCTAGATATACTCTCGATTGGTGTAGCCGCTTCGGAATTTTGTCTCCAATTATCTCCTCAATGTTAATGTGTATTTGGATAGATGTTTGTTTCTTTCTTTGTTGAATTTATTCATGGGATGTCCTGACCTATTTACTTCATGCTGAAAATATGAAGCCAAAAGGCTACCTAGAAAATCTTTGTAACATTTTATTTATCAATGTTGCTATCTTATTTACCAGGAAAAAAATTGCCATCGATACAGTACAAGAGAACTGCATAAGAGAATTGCCTTATAATATCTTTTGTCCTAAATCTTGGCAACAAGGGCACCCATCATCTCCCAATGTAAATCCTCCATTGTGTTGTAGTTCTTCTGTTTGAGAATAATGCCAAGAAGCAAAAATGAGTAAAATTCGATCACAAAAATCACTCTTTCTCAAATACCAAATAAAAGATAGGTATGCCCAGGAGAAAACTAAACATCGGGAGATCAAACGAAAGGACAAAAAATTTGTAAGCTTTAGATAGTGAGGCTTGGCGAACACATCAACGATTGAACATTCTTAACCGGCGTATCAAGCGCAAAAGTTCAACTTGATTGAGAAAGGAATATCCTACCAAAACACCACGGCTCAAAAATAATTTTTATTTTGGGTAAAATGAGATAATCGCATTTCAACATGTAACAAAGGTGACAACAGTTTAACAAGACCATAAAGGTCAAACTGAAAGGAACTGCCTCATAAGGCCCCTCATAAGGCCTTAACAAATCGCAATCAAACAAAATTAGCACCATAAAACCTGATGAATTCACATAAGCATTAGTTAAAGCCAGTAATTAACCTTGATGGATTCTGATAATAAAAGATAGACAGAGTTAACATTTTCTTTCTTTTTCTCTTTTCGTTTCAAAACTGTTTGAAATCCAAACTATGCATGATTTAGCTTCCTTGCCCAGTCCCTTGTCCTCGTTGCTAATACCTTTGTACTTCCTTTAATTAACCCCATAGGACCATAACAACCCAACATCCACTCTCACCCTGATGCGTGCATTTGCCATTGCAACAACTTGACTAGAACTAATAGCTTGTTTGTGAGTTTTTTTTTAGAGAGGAAAAGAAAGGAAAGTAGCTCCTTTCTTCCCTTTTCTCTAATTTGTGAGTTTTTTAAAAAAGAGAAAGGGGAGACAAGTTTGAGCTTCTTTTATCTCTAAATCTTTCCTCCCGAAATTGGGAAGAAATGAAGAGAAAGGAAACTCTCATAAGTAATATTTTAATAATATTCATATTACCCTTGAGACATAAAGGCTAAATTTTTAGTGACTTTTAGGTTTTAGAGTTTCTTACATGAACTTACCCTTTTACTTGCAAACAAATGATTGTTTTAGATGTCATGGTCAACTTAAAATTGATTATTTTGCTTTTGGCGTACATATAATTAGATTTGAATGTTAGGATGCGTGTAGTCAAGTCATGGCTATTCTTATTTTTTATATTATGACATTAATCAGTGATGTAAGACTTATTACATTAATATGTTTGTACGATGTTATTGATAGCTAATTTATTTTTCCCATCAAAATCATCTTTTATTTTAGAATCATACATTCATAGTCTTTATTAAAATTATTGTAATGTAGTATAAGGGTATATGTGTAATCGGATGTTTCTTTTCTTTTCTGCTGAACTCACAAACAAGATAAAAGAATGATATCTTTTCTCTCTTAAACTCACAAACAAGATGAAGGAAAATTGTCTTTAATTTTCTTCCCTTCTCTTCTCTTCTTTTATTTTCTCTTCTCTCATCTTAAAACTCACAAACAGACTATAAAAGTTAGCCGTCTCAACGAAGTGCCCAGTTAACGACCGCAGCTACCACCAAACCACAGGAGATCCACAAATTGGAGGCCTGAATAGGCCACGTTCACAAACCCAACTCAAATCAAATAAAAACAACCATGCTAAACAAGCCAGGCCCAACCAAAACATCTAACCTAGATCTAGAAATCACCAAACAACCACTACTCCAGCAAGCAAGGAGCAACTCCAATAAATAGAGGAGGAGATAAACCATCTCTATAAGGGAAGAAAAGGAGGGGATGGACAGGGTGGGAAAGCAGCAAAAAAAAAAAAACTCCGTAGAGTTTAAAGAGAAGTCACAAAAAAGGGGGGTGAAAACTGTCATGGCTTGCTGTTACAAAAAAAAAAACAAAACCTAGGCAGACTTAGGGTTTACCTGCTATAAACATTTCATATGTGAATGAATCTAGGGCTTTGTCGTTCAGGCATCAGACACAGACACAGGATCAGTGCGAGCCCTTGGATTTCTGCATGCTACGTTATGGGCTGGCTCCCCAACAAAAAATAATGCATGTGCCTCTAACAAATTCCAAAAATATACTTTCCTAGATATGTCAGGCGAGGATGATACTATGGATAGAGTGACGCCAACTACTGCTATGTTCTGAGTTTTAGTATTTTGGTATTTATCAAGCTGAGTCAATATCAATCAACTAAAAGGAAGCGGGTTTTGTATCTCAGGCTCGAGAAGTGAGAACAGTTCTATAGAAATCCTTGACATCCTACTACTACTCGGTGAACTTGCACCTGGGAGGGATTCTGTATGTATTTTGTTGGTTTGGTACGTCGTGACCTAGTAATTATTTGTAATGGCCCAAGGCACCATGGAAAGCTCTATATTGACTATTATATAATGTCATTCTCCTATTTACCACACACACACACACACACACACAGAGTTGGGCAAAAAAATATTGAGACAGGCTTACAAAATGTAGAGAAACATTACATGTAACCAACCACCACTTCTTTGAGAAAGGCCAGAATAATGATGATGATGATGAGAGGAGTATTAACTGAAAAATATAGGCCAAGCCAGTCAAATTTGCTTATATTAATCATCTTATCGACTATGCTTTTGACACCAGACATGCAAGAATTCCATCACTAGGAATGGCAACGGGGCGAATTGGATGCGGATCTTATAAAATCCGCACCCGCCCGGGTAGCCCTAAAACCCCACTCCGCCCCGTCATTTGTATACAATACCATAACCAATCCTAACGAAGTTTGAAAAGCCCGTCCCCTCCCCGATCAGTCCCACCCTTCTCTTGTAGCACTCAAAACGCGGTTTGGTTTGTCATTTCAGGCAAGTAATCACAGTTCATAGAGCCACTACAATTCTCATGATTCATCACTTCACAAAACATTGAATAATTAAAAATTCAATCACAAAACCAATTTTTTTTTTATTAAAAGGCAACAATTCAACCATAAAACAAAAACAAGTGACAAGGATTCAAAGCAATCGAGACTAGATAAGCTAATTATCCTCGATGGACGGTGGACGCCAGACGGTGATCACTAAGGTGGAGGTAGACGCCGTCTCTGCGAGGGAGAGGTGGATAGTGGTCGCCAAGGTGGAGGTGGATGCAGATGGTGGGAGAGAGTTGGACTGTTGTCGCCGAGGTGGAGATGGACGCCGCCGCACGGGAGAGAGCTGGACGGTGGTCGCCTTGGTGGAGATGGACGCCGACGGTTTGCTGGGAGAGGGAGGAAAGAGGAGCCAAGGAGGCGGCGGCAGTAGGTCGGCTGAGTGAAGAGAATGAAAATTTGAAGGGTGGGACTATGTATAAATGGATGGACGACAGAGATTAGCTGGTGCATAACAGAGCGGTTACAAGTCATGAGGTGGGTCAGATACCGAGACGGGTTGGGCAGAATATCATACCCAACCCTAACGCACCGCAGATTTAAAAAAATATATATATCATACCCGTTCCATAACCTGATCAAAGTCAAAATAACCCGCTCCTAACAAAACAGAATTCCGCAAGTGCAGATCTAATTATCATCCCTATCCATCAAGTAAGGGTGAATTGACAGCTCTAATCGGCAAGTACCGTAAAGCGAGAAACATGGAGGAAGTAGAATATAAGACAGGAGCTAGGGCTAGCAACATGATGGGGGAAGAAGCATAGACTGCTTCCAGAAATAATAGCTTGATGCCAGTACATGTAAATAGTGGAAATAGAACGGAAAATCTTTCTTATGTGCAAAGTGGTGAACTTGGTAATCTGAACATGAATAATGAGGCGATCATTTAAAACCATAACCTGTTTGACCGATAATTTTCTAGTTTTATGCAAGATGCAAACACAAGAGGCAGTCTGTGTGAAATTTGGAGCAAGCACAAACACCAAAACATATAATATTGTATTAATCTCAAAAAATATGTCCAAACATGCTGGTCATCTTTCTCAAACTCAACAATAAACTTATAAATGCTCCGAGCTCGAATAAAGTGTTGCGAGAAACGATTCCAGGTACCACGAGAACAGTTGCATAAACGGAGCCTGATAACCTAGCTAGCTTAACAAAACTGGAAGCAGAGATGGGACTACACTAGTGACTTATCAGCGCAACCTTCTTGCCTCCCTCTCAGACTCAAGAAGGGTGAGGATATCACCCTCCCTGACTGGGCCCTTGACGTTTCTCATGATGAACCGGTTCTGGTCATCAATGAACTTGACTCTCACCTGAGTCACCTGTCCTCTGGATCCTGTGCGACCCATAACTTTCACCACAAGAGCATGCTTGATCTGAGATTCCATTCTGCAGCTAGAAGAAAATAATGAGGATAACATTATTAAGGTAAAAGAGCAACAGAAAGAGGTGGGCATAGAAAGACACTTAAAGGATTCCGGAGCAATATTTTGCTGCATCCTTAACTTTTATGCAACGCACTGAACTATATGTAGACCACGTATACTTCAATAACACAGAGAACACTTTCAAAACTTCAGGATCATAGAAGTTCGAAAGGCGCCTGAACAACACGTAAACCATGTAATCTTAAAATTGGCGATCACACAAACTCCGAAAGACTCCATATTTCTTTTGTTTGGCAGCAAGCAATCTAAAAGTTTGCCAACTCATGAGGTGGATACGTGAAGGTGGTTGCAATATCTTTTGAATTACGCCAAATCGTATTGCAAGAAACAAAGATAATTGTTTTACTAGAGAGCAGAAATCAACATGGATGATGGAACCTAATAGAATTATATTGATGTCACATCTGAAGATAAAATGATCACAGCTACTCACCACTTTAATAAGTTCCATTAACACAATCCCACAAGGAATAAAAATCAGAATCTACATTTCCTTTCAAAAAACAGCAAGCACCGATAGAAGTTGATTTGACCAAACCAAAGATAAGTGTTGTCACGATAATCAACTCACAAAGTGTGGGTCTGAACCACGAACGAAAGATAATACTAGTCATATTATTTCACATCTCCAATCTTGAAAAAGCACTAGGCTGGGTTGGGTTGGGGTGGTGGACAGAGACAGTCTTAAGCGGAATGAGTCACGATTGACAGAGAGGTACGCCAAAACAACTGTGGAGAATCTACCATTAAAGACCAATTTCAGATTTAAACTACGAGCACAAGAACGCAGGTTCATGTACATAACAGCGCACATTCATCGAAGGATCTCAATTAGTATAAATTGAGAGCGAGACAGTATATAGCCAAGATAAAGCCATTGCCAATAAATACGCCATAAGATGCAGAATAACAGGTCTAAACAAGGAATAACCCAAAGTGCACATAAATACAGAAATCATGAGTCAAGTTCCAAAATGTGCCAAGGATAGACACTATAGACCCGTAATATGCGCCAAAAAAGACCCGCCTCAGAACCTTCCAAATAGATTTCACCAATTGGGAAAAAAAAACGCAAAGTAGCTTTTTTTCTTCTCAAAATTTTGACACACCCCAGAACAAGCAAAAGAAGTAAATCGTAACAACGATAAAACTCGACATAGACACTAGGAACCCGGAATCAAACCCACCTCAAATTCTTCTAATAGATTGTATTTCGATTTGAAAGAAAGTGGGTTTAAACAGATCATTCAATATGCAACTATTCATTATCCAACAGAAACTAAACAAGCAAAACAATTACAATTATCCAACATCAGATGAGACACAAAAAAACACAGGTTAAATCTGATGATATCGTGACGGAAACCCTAAAGATAGTATATCAACCGATAGATCTGTTTAAATCGACATGGAATAACAGGGAAACAAGCTAATGGAGATGAAGATTGCAACGAACCTGAGCCAAATCGGCGGAAGAGAGAGAGACTTTGCCCCAACTGACGGCGGCTTGACAGTGTGGAGTAAAACCCTACGAGCAATGGCCTAATATATATGCACTCGCTAGAATTGGTAAATTACGCTTAACCACCTCCAAGTTTGCACTAAAGTTGAGTACTAAGTCAACCACATTGTCTTAGGAACAATAATCACTATAAAATGTCATTCCCTGCTGTCATCTATTAGTGACGAACATGGAATGTTTTTTAGCCATTAATTAATTGTGGACAAACACCTGGCATTTACCTCTCAAAAACAAAATTGAGATAAAGCTTGAATCAATAATCGATTATTGTTTCACAAAATTTGCTACAAAAGCTGGCTAAAAGCTCATTCGGATAAAAAGGAGTCAAAACAGTTTTATTTGACAAAATAACTAACGAATTTGAATGTTTTGAAATTTATTTTTCTTTTTGGTAATTAGAGAATTGCATCGATAAAGGTAAAAATACAGGGAATGAAGTTTGCAACATTAAGGCTTTACAGAACCATTTCTGAGCGTGAGTAACCGTCAGAATAAAAGGATTAATAAACAGTAGCAAAATGATTTAGCAAAGATACTACCAACTAGGGACTCTACAAAATACTCCATCATATCTAAAGATCCTCAGCTGCGCAAGGCGTCACTTACCCAATCTTGGTAGACGAGTATGCGAGCCTGACAGGCAAAACGAACTAAGGATCGTGCTTCTGTCCGGGTGTGTGGTCCAGCCCTATGGATACTAAACTGATGGAATTGAGTCAAAAGGTGGCAAAAATCGTAGAGGATGGGTGCCATCGTATCCAGTACGTCTTCAGATCCCGACATCCGATGTAAGAGGAAGGGGGATGTAGTTAGTACACGAATATGTAAAATATTCTGTTACAATGCCCATTGTGATAGTTGAGTACAAATTTTGGTCAAACCTTGAAGTCATAAGCCACGGTTTATCTAATGCCTTTTAGGCTTTTGCGTTTAACACATTTAATTCTTTTGCCAGACAACTAATTTCTTGTTGTAAACTAGTTTGACCATTCCAAGCACCCACTGACTCACGTAAAGCTATACAAAAGAAAGAGCTTAAAAAAGCGTAAGGGCGAGAGTGGTCGAGACCGATGTGTGTGAAAGATAAATGAACATCGTTTACATGTAACATAACATGTTAACCAGATTTAGTGAAGAGAGTCCTTATCGGTTCATTAGTTCTTAATCCTCTGGTGGTCTATAATCAAGCCTTGTTTTAAAATAGTTGAAAGTCGGATACATGAATTTTTCTTTTCCATTTCCCGTATTAAAGGGCAGGATTTCTCACAATCTCATAGCAATCTAACAATTTCTCAGGATTCATGTGCATGGCTCTCACAGCCATCCTTCTTTTCATCCAGACTTATAAACGGCTGCCTTTAAGGTATAATGACAACAAGCATGAGAAATCAATTAGTAGGCTATACTTACAATACCAAACAATTATAAAAACTACATCAGATACTTGACAGAGAAAATTTAATGCTCAGGCTCGAATTACCCTCAAGCCTAAGTTCACTCCCTTTAACGAAGTCCCTTAAAAGTACCTTTGATCAAGACCAACCAAAGCAGCATACAGTTCTCTGTGTTATGTACATACCAAGAAACAAGCTTTGACTACTCCAAATATCCAAACCTTGACGATCCCTAGCCTTGCGACAAAATAATTGTAATGAATTTTCTTGTATAGTTGAAGCTCTTTGTAGAAAGAAGATGTGTATGATTGACGCTGTGATCAATGAGAAGATGAAACAAATAATGACTTGAAACTTCCTCCCTCAATTTAAGAAGCTCAACTACAGTGCTCACTTTAATTATGGACATCAAGAATTGTGAAGATATACGACTAGAATCTCGAGCACAAGTGATTCTTTTAGGAATAAGGATTATAATTATAAGGACAACATCAATACATAGTGGCCCATATAAGTAACCGTACATTTGTACCGAATTTTTTCCCCCACGAAGTGTAATGAATGCCCCCTTTTGACCAAAAGAACTAATGAACTCCACTAGGCGAATGAGGAATTACAACTCACGGATTCAAAATTCTCACTGCAAAATCCACAACATCCTAAGGTAAATTGCCACATTTTCCCTAACAAGATTGAAAGATATCGATCAACGATTGGCTTTGGCAACCCTCTCAATCTCGTCCTTCTTCTTGATGGCATAGCTGCATATAGACACGGGTGATCAGTGAACACATAAATAGCACCTTGCCAAATAGGGAAAAACGAAACAGAGACAACAATGTAAAGTATAGAAAAGTGCGAAGATAATTAAGTGCTTCTTTTACCTGTTGGAAGAACCCTTGGCAGCATTGATGAGTTCATCAGCAAGGCACTCGGCTATGGTCTTGATGTTCCTGAAAGCGCTCTCACGAGCGCCTGTAGTGAGAAGATAAATCGCTTGGTTGACACGTCGAAGTGGAGAGATATCCACAGCCTGACGCCTCACAACACCAGCAGAACCAATGCGAGTAGCATCTTCTCTTGGTCCACTGTTTTATGAGTAAAATTTATTGCAAAAGTACTTGTAAGACAAGGATAAAGGGACATTACAAAAAGAATAGTCGCACTGAGCAAATACTGACTGTACTCTTACTTTTAACAAGCATGGAATTCCATTAATCTCCCTAAAATATATCATGCTTGGAAAATTTTATTTTGAAGGAAGTATGTGACTAGCAGCCAGCATACATACCTGTTGATAACAGCATCAACAATGACTTGAATTGGATTCAAGTCAGTGAGCAAATGGATAATCTCCATGGCATGCTTAACAATGCGCACTGCCATGAGCTTTTTGCCATTGTTGCGTCCATGCATCATAAGAGAATTGGTAAGCCTCTCAACAATTGGGCACTGGGCCTTCCTGAACCTCTTAGCTTGGTACCTCCCAGCTGTGTGAGGCATATAGGTTGGATGCTTGGCAGCGGTAGCAGTAATGTAGTCCTCCACAGATATATCCCCGACCTGCACAAGACAGCAGAAAATGATTCAATGGATTGAGCCGCGTGTGAAGTGAACAACTCAGCCGACCAGATTTGAAATTCAAATTAGAACTGTTCTCGCAGACCGACTCTAGCAAATGGAAGGTTAGAACAAAGTACACTAGTTCCCTACACATTTCGTGGCTTGGTGATTGGAACTGACCATAATGGCAACCGTTACGAGCTTTTATTATATTGCTCTCTCAGTTCCCTTGAATTTTCCCCTTTGACTTCTTTTGAGTTCCAAGGATAGACTTAGTATGTGTAAAACAGTCGATCAAACTCAAATAGCAATTACAGATTAAATAAGTATTTTCGCAAGGTCAACACAATGAGTAAAGTCGATGTTTAGTTCCAATGTATCAATCCTAGGAATTCCCAAAGTCAAAAAGGAGGGAAGCATATTAATATCGGGAGAAAATAATAGAAAATTCCATAACAAGCATGACAAGAGAGTAGAGCTTTCTTTTTTCAAGTACTCTAAAAAAATTGAAAACAGGTCCCTGTTCTGCCATGCCGGAAAGGGGAATGTATGGGGTTGAAGCAATTTTTACCGAAATGAAGACTCTTAACAACAAGTGGTATCTAGCACTACATCAATTAGCCTAAATTTCCAATTCCAAAAATCAAAACAGATCCTAACTCGTGATATATAGTGAAAAGGTTGTTAACTGGCATAATTTTGCATCTAATGTTACGAGAATAAACATAAAGAAATAAATTATATACAAAGTGAAAGACTAAGCAGCTAGATGACATGATTTGGGTAAACGCAGAAATCTAACTTAGGCCTTAAAAATTAGCTATCATCTGAAATGAAATTGTTAAATTAAGACAAGAAGAACATTTACATATCAAAAGTTACTGAAAGATCAACAACTAAGTAAAAATAATTTTTTGACAAAGACAGTCAACAACTGAAACGCATTGGCAAGTTCCCCCAATACTGCGAAGGCCCTTCCTTTGCGCTTGGTAAGCTCTTTGCTGTAGGCAAGCTGACTGCTACCCTAGCAGCTAGAGCCAAGCTTCGACCGTGACTGCTCGTCTATTGAAATGTCAGATAACTTACACATAGAAGCAATTTGCAATTTGGAGTCGCTTAAGATAACATGACATCAGCCCATGTTATAGTTCGGAATGAATAATTTCACATTTCCATTTTCCCCGGCCACAGATCGCCCAAGATTATTATGAAGCGACAATATTGAAGAATATACTCCATCCTTTTCATTTGGGGTTTTCCATTTTAACTTTTTGCAAATTCCTAAGGTAGCTTTTTAGTACATGTAAAATGGGATAAATAAGTTACTGAGCTATAAGTTACTAATTTCTGAGCTACAGCAGCATAGCAGGAACAGGAAAGCCACAGACGCTGGTCTGATGGAGGATATTCGTTTTGCTATCAAAGATTTCCACCATCTTCAGATCAGCCACTCCCAGTTGCCCAGATAAATGATACACAGAGAAGCATCTTTTGCTTTTGTTTCTTTGCTCCTCCTACTTTGTTCCATGGAATGATGTTCCTTGCTATGTAAATATTTGTGTGTTTTGAAACTACTTTGTAGTTCAATTTGGTTGTATTTATTTTTTACGCCACACACTTATCTTATTTTCATGGATAGTAATCAGACTAATCCTGTAACCATGAAAATTATCCCGCTTCTAATATGAAAATTCTCCTGTTTAAACCAAAAAAAAAAAGTAATGCTTGGCAAGTCAAGTTAGCGTCAGAACTTTACATGTCCTGAATCTGTTCTAGGGACGAAAAATGGGAGAAATCTAATGAAAAGGAGAGAGAATAACTTACAAATCAACACAGAGTGACAAAAAAGCACAGAGAATACCAACTAAGCAACAATTCTAATTCAGATCTAGTTAAAAAAATTCAGACCTGAACATCATCGTATGACCAGCGATTGAAGAGGAGCACATCAGTGTGGACCTTATCCTGGTCGTCCTTGTTGATGGTAGTAGCAGCAACTGCAGCAGCCATTTTTGCAGCTCTGATTCACCTGCAAGATTAAACGCACATAAACGTAGGGTTTATATGGTGAATCATGAAACATATAGAGAGGGAGAGAGATAAAGGTACAGATTTGGAGAAGCAACACACCTGTGTGTGTGGGTTTTTTATTTATTTGTTCTTTTTTTCTTGAAAGGTGGGAGGTGGGGGAGGCTGCCGCTTGAATCTGAAAGTGAAACGACGTAAGACATGACTGGAACCCTAGTTAAGCAATATATCTAAGGGGGTTTGGGTTTTCTTAAATGCCAGAAATGACCTTACAGCTTTGCACAATTTACTTAGGTGTTTTCATATGGGGCCGCGCTTGGGCTTAGACATAGGCATGGGCTAAACCTCCAAAGTCCAAACCTACATTACATGGACTTGGCACTTCAGGGCAACGTATTGTGCGACACAAACGACGCGGATACGAGTACGGGATCCATACCGGACACGTCATCTGCTGGACATACACGCTGCATTGCCGATTAAAGAGGCATCTCTGCAAATCTGCTGCCATTGATGATGAAAGATGAAGGTCTAAGGAAGACGAAGCCACAGAGTCCAGATCTTGGTAGGAAAGAGAGATATAGATAGAGAGAGAAAGAGAGAGAGAGAGGCAGAGAGACATACAAAGATATATGTATATATATAGAGGGAGGGAGGGGGAGAGAGAGAGAGAGAGAACACCATGGATGATGGAAGATAAGCCTGAAGGAAGAAGAAGACGAAGAGTCTAGTGTGGGCGGGGGGGGGGGGGGGGGAGCATCTGACTTGTTGATGGCGTGTGGATCATAATAAATGACCTCTAAACATGTTTTACTTTTCTTTTCCGCAACACATCATAACAGCATCATCAAATACTTACAGCTTTTCCCATTGTCGACATCTATCCCTATAATTTGTATAATCTCATATGAAGTAATATTTGGAATTAGATGTTTTATCCGTGTCCAGGTCCGAATTCGGATCTGTGTCCAGTGTCCTAAAATTTCAGAAATGGGCGAGTTTGACACTGGGACATGTGTCCGATCCGGACACCCACATCGATTCATGTAACATAATCCAAACTATATCCATTAAACAGAAAAAATGTGAAGTCAACTTTTGACCCGAGACATGGGTAGAACTTTTAAATGGAAGTATCACTCGAGACTGGCCTTAAGTAAATTACATTCAGACGCTCTCGATTTAAGTGGTACACTCTTGTCTGGTGCCTCCAGCTGTGGGAGGCATAAAGTTATTTTCTTTCACTTCTTTAATCTTCTAAAAGCCTACGTTGACTTGGGTTGGGGTGGTGTGGTCTTTTTTTTTTTTAAGTGAAGTGCTTAGAGCAAGTGGAATGGGTCACGATTGACAGGAAGGTTAGACAAAGCGACCGTGGGATTTTGACAATTAAAGATCAATTTCAGGAACACAGGTTCCTATTGTATATAATAGCCGGCATTCAAAGAAGGATCTCAACAAGTAAAAATTGAGAGCAAGACAATCTAACAAAAAATAAACCAATTGCCAATAAAAGAGGCAGAAATAGTTTGTCTGAACAAGTAGTAACCCGTGATGTACAAAACTACAGAAATCATGAGTCAAATTTCAAAATGGTCCAATGATAGACACTATAGATCTATAATATGTGCTGCAAAAGACTCACATTAAATCCCTTCTACCCATCCTTCTCAATATTTTGACAAACACCGCAATAAGCAAAACAAGGATGCAGGACCTAGATAAGTAATTGCTTAGGAAGCATGCACGGGAACGTTAATCATAACAAAATTTGTACTAGAAACAGACTCTATAATCCCGAATAAGACCCACCTCAAATTCCTCTACACAATCTTATTCCGATATGAAAGAAATGGGGTTTAAAGCATAAACAGATCATCCAATAAGCAACTATTCATTATCCGACAGAAACTAAACAAGCAAACAAGTACATTGAAACTACAAATCCAACATCAGATGATACATAAAACAAACACAGGTTAAATCTGACGACATCGCGACTGAAACCCTAAAGAAGCCCAAAATGATGGTATCTCAACCGGTAGATCTGCATAACTAGACATGGAATAACATGTAAATGAGCTCATGGAGATGAAGGTTGTAAGGAACCTGAGCCAAATCGGTGGAAGAGAGAGTGTGGCTTTGCTCCAAGGTAAGGCGGCTTGGAGGTGTCGAGTAAAACTAGTAAAACCCTAATTAGCGTGAGAAAAGATTCTGTAATGCGAAATGGCCCGGGCGTATCTGCACTCGTTACAATTGGTAAATTACGGTTTACCACCTACAAGTTTGCATTAAATTTGACCACAAGTCAACCACATCATCGTAGGAACATTTTCGCACCGTTATGTCTTCATATGTCAAAACCTTTTTAGCTATTATCTATATCTATACTACTTATAAAAGTATGAATGTTATAAATTATTTCTGAATAATTATGTACTCTGTTAATTACGTCATTAACAATTATATCCTCAATTTATGACTTCTTTTTAAATTTGGTTAAAATTAAATGAGCATCGGATAATGAACATGTTCTAAACATTGAGAAATGAAAAGTCTCATGACAAAGAAACCTCTTTATTACTCCATTTCTGATTTGGTTGAAATGAAATAAACATTAAATAATGAATGTTCTCTAAATATTGGGTAGTAAGAACTGTGATATATTTTCTTTTTCTTGCATTTTTTGGATTAGTAAATAATTAAATAATTGTAAAACTGAAAAAATATATATAAAAACAAAGAAACTGAAATATTTGAAAAATCAGTTAAAAATAAAAAATAGGAAAAGAACGAAAAACAAGGTTAATATGCATCAAAAATTAAAAAAAATAAGGCTTAAATACGGCGCAAATTAATAACAATTTTATACAAAAATTGTACTGCTCTTTAAAGCAAGATTACTGACTATTGGGAACAAAGAAGAACCATAGTACTAAGCATGCAAAAGATGTTGCAAGAAAGTTACAATCAGATAAAAAAGACGGGCTTGTAACGATGAGAAATGTAAATTTTCAATATCTTATGAATCAAGGTAAACAATGAAAATTAAGAATATTTATTTATTTTAACATAAATATTATTGATTCTATGATAAAAATAAAAACAGGTACATGCTGAAGTTAGTTGTAATTGGAAACATTCAACAGGCGAATACAATGTTAAATCGAGTAAAATTTTAATTGGATATTTAGTCTCAAAATTGATACGATCAAAGAATGTACACAAAATTCATAACTACATGCCTTAAATTTTTGACAAGAACGACATCTAATACTAAAAATTACAAGCAGAATGGAAAGAACCTTGAGAAAATAGAAGGGAAAGAATTCAACTTCATCATTAGGATGGACGAAAAAGCTTATAGCACATGAAGTTCAAAAATATTATCCAACACAGTAACGAGTTCTCTTTTTCCTTCTTGTTGTTTTCTGGTTGGAAAAAAGGAAAACAGAAGACCCTCTGACCAAAGGTATTCAAGCTCTGATAGGTAATAGTTTGAGTTTGAGTTTGAGTTTGAGTTTGAGATCCAAGCTTGAAATTACTCGATTATTCCTGAAACACTTAACACACAAGTCAGACTAACAAAAAAGTTCATGATTATATCAAAATCTAGGTGATTGCTCAGGTGGTCCACCAAAAGATGGGTCAGTCATTGAAGTCAAAAGGTGACATTGTTTGGTTGTTAACTCGCCGTTGTTGTCTTTCTCATCATAATCAACTAAGCCTTTGGGCTAGTCTGACGGGTGGGGTGGGGAGGGGGCGTGCACAGAATTGCCGGGGGGGGGGGGGGGGGGGGGGGGGGAGAGTGGGAGTGAAGCTGAGATAAAAGAATGGACAAAAATTGTCATTTAAAAAAAAAATCTTTAGTCAGCGCATGTGTTGACCACGAGCTGTTAAATTTAACGATTTCCGTCTAAGGTGCCCAATTTTCGTAAGTGTGGAGGGGTTTAGTAGTTAATTTTGAAGTAGAGGGAGAAAGTCGCACACCGTGTGAGTCTTTTATCATTGGCTATTTATCCCTATGATCTTTTATCATCAAAATAAACGCTCTGGATTTGCAGCAATAACCTTATTGACATCAGATTGGATGACAACACGTGCAAATAGTGTCTTAACAGTGACAAAGTGGGCGAAAACAAATATATATATATATATATATATATATATATATATATATATATATATATATATATATATCAATCATATTACTCACTAACTCAAATTTCCTTCTTTCTTAGATGACGAATACTAGCGATATTTCATACATGGTGGCACAATAAATTACAACATATGTTATACAATAGCCAATTTGCATCATTGTAATATTGAGAGGGTCATAGTCTTGCAATTGAAAGAGTCCATATCCGTATCAACTTTTAGGTGTCATGCCCGTATTGCGTATATCAAGACTGAATTAATGAGTTTTTGCTGCCGTGGAACTCTCTATCTTTTGCTTTTTTTTTTTTTGTTGTATTGCAAGAACTATAACCTGAAAAAAATTGTAGATATAACCTTTTGTGCTTACACGATGAATCTCATCATGCAACTGCTTTGTAAAGCTAAAACGACTGCCTTTGAAAACCGCTTGTAATATTTGATTCTCAATATTATTCTCATATTTTATCAAAAATCCACCATCATTATTGAAGCCTTTGTTCTAAGCTAAATGAAAGTCAGATATATGATTTTTTTTTCTTCCAGTCCCGTGTCAAGTGCATGATTATGAAAATTACTCAGCAATACAATACTTTCTTTTGTATCATGTTCATGATCATCGACAATAATTTCTTAGCCATCCGTATATTATCTAAGCCTTGAACGACTACATTTAAAACATATGAATATAAGCATGACACAAGCTAGGACCAGTGTTTTCGTGAAACCGGTAAATAAACCCTTGATGGGTGAAGGGGGTTCATAAAAATTAACGGGTGGAGTAAAAAACTCATCACAAATATATTGCTGAAACAAAAATATAATATTGACCATTCTATCAATTAGACATTACTCACAGTCAAGTAAATGAGAAAATTAATTAGTAGGCTATCCACACAATGTCAAATAGTTATAATATGCTAGCTAAATTCTCCGCATCTCATAATAAGTTAATGACAGTGAAGTAAAATATGGACATAAAGTTTAAATATACTCGAGAAAGGAGATTTAAATTGTCAACCCCGAAAAGCTTAAAAGCTTGCCAGCCTCAAGTTTATGAAATATTCATTGAAGCAAACATTCTTGCACAGTCGAAGCTCTTTATCGGAACAAAAACTGTACAACTGAAGCTCTCATTATGAAAATACGAGTGAACAAATAACTTCAAAGTTGCTCCCTCAATTCATGATGCTCATCTAAGAATGCCCGTTTCAACAATGGACATCATAAATTATAAATATAAAAGACTAAAATCTTGAGCTCAAATGATTCTCAAATTAAATAAGCTTAAAATGTGATTACCAAAGTATGTGATGAAACCTTAAATCATTTTCTTGGCAGGGTTCATATATAATCATTATTAAGAGATTATTTATGACAATTTTCTCTCATTGTCCCCGTTTGGTTCACCTTTTGGATAATTACATCAATGTTTTTGTAGTCAAAATCGTTGAGAACATGGTTGTTGTAATCTAATTTGCAATTTATGATTTTTGATCAATACGTCATAAATTTAGCTAGTATTGCGTGTAATGCCTTCTTTGGGTTTCAAGTAAGTATGCATACAAGTAGCTTTTGGGTGAATGAAAATGTAAGAGAGTAACACTCTGAACTATATTAAAGTGATCTACTAATTACTACTTATAATAATAACTTGAAAAAATGACAAATGACCCCCCTCGTGTATCTCGGGTTTGCAACTCTGCCCTTCGGGTATTAAGTTTTACAATTAACCCCATTCATCTATCAATAATTACACCTGACTAAAATTTGACATGAAACTCCAATAATGCCCATAACATTCACTTAAATGCCAAAGTATATATGTTAAATGAAAAAAAAACATTTAAAAATCAAACTGAACCAACCACCCCCTCCCCTGCACCCCTCCCTCTGCCCACCCTCACCGATGCCGTCAATAAATCGACGACCCCCTCCCTCCACCCCATCCTTCACCCCTCCCAAAGCTGCTGAAATCAACAGCTAACTCCCCAACCCCTACACAGCACACCCCCTGATGCCCCGCTCCCTTCCACTAGTTGTTGTCATCATCGGCCGGCATCGATCTGGGCTTGGTGGTTATGGTTTGAGATGTAATTTTTGTCCTGATTTGATGCGGTGACCACAGGCAATTGTGGGGTTTGGTGGTTGTGGGCTGCTTCTTGTGGTGTGGTGGCAGCATATAGTAGTGGATTTGGTGGTTAAGGCTATTTTGACGTGGTTAGTTGTGGTGGTGGTGCGCGATGGTGAATTGGGTGGTTGGTGGTGATACTATTGAGATTTGTGGCGGCAGTATGAGCAAGGTGGTGACTTGGGTTGGTAGTGGGTTCGATGGTTGGGGGTGGTACTTATGTTGGCGATGGTGGTGCTTGAGTTGGGGGTGTGGCAATGGCGGCGACAATGGTAGTGGTGGAGAAAGAGAGATAAAAAATTGAGGAAGAGAGAAAGAATGAGAATTATTGGATGAAAGGGCAATTGTGTCAGGTCAATTGAACAATTAATTGGTTAAAAATTGATCAATTGTACTCAATTACACCAAATTGATTGATAAAGGTGCCAATTGTCAAAATTAATTCCGAGAAGGTCAACCCGAAATACTTGAGGGGGCAATTTGTCATTTTCCCAATAACTTATAGGAAACTGCTATTTTAATCTAATTCAGTAATAACATATTCAGATCTAGAACTAGACAACTATCTATTTCTCTTTCAAAATGCATAATTTGCTGGATCAGACGCAAAGCAAAGGCAATATGAACCTAAAAAGATCGAACGCGAGGCAAATCTTGAAGATCTAGACATGCTGCAACAAATATACGATGATTTTCGAGAATTTACAAGGTCAAAAAATGCTTCCTAGTTGATATGGGTAAAAATATACACCTGTGGGGAAAAAACGACACGTGTTGCAACCAGAGAGTTCTAAAACTACCCTATGACTTTTGGAGAGGTGGAAAGTGGTATTTACCCACTCTCCCATTATGGGTAATAAACATCCATCAATTTTGTTAACTCCCCATAAAAGCTAATAACTGCCCATTATGTCAAGTAACTGACCCTTTAATACATTCATATAAAATGGAGGAAAAAGATAAGTTCAGGGGATCTAAGTTATTTTCAGATACTCACTCAAAAATGCTTACTGACTTAAGTATCGGAGACTCTCTGCCGGAGCCCTCCTCCGGGGTCCCGGCGCGTCACCATTTGCTCGTATTGTGTTTTACAGGTCTGCTCGCATCCTCGTCTGATCCCAACCGACGCTCATTTGATGCCGGTCAATTTTTGGCCACAACACTAGTAATCATCAACAACGAGTTCTTCTTTATAATCACCAACTAGTTTCCTATGTGCAAGTATACGTACACCATAGACATAAGAAATTCATATGTTTCATATGTTTTTAGAGCTCTAGTACGATCGAATCATTTAGGGCTCTAAAAATGAACCATTGAAGCGTTGGTGGAGGATTTTGCGGTCGATGGTCAGTAGAGCCAGTCCGGTTCTTTCTTAGGAAAGGATAGAAAGAAACTTCTAAGGGCAATATGGGTGTTTTGGTAATTTCCAACAAGGATCACCTAAGCTGGCTTTTACTAACCTAACTAATTTTCGGTGCCCCCCTTAACTGATGCTCAAATGCAAAGATTGTGGGGGCAAAGACAATTTGTGTGTTCGTTTATCATTTTTTATTTTATTATTATTGTATAATCAATTAGAAAATATGATCGTGTTACTTTTATTATTACGACCATTTTAAAGTTATTTTTCTCTGACAATGAGTAAGATTTTTGCATTATTTAAACTAATTACCTTAGCACGCGCAATGCACGTGAAAAATATATAATTAGTAATATAAATTTTGTTAAAGAAATCAAGCATCATGTATAAATATTTATTATCACATTCGATGGAATGAATCTTAACTTGCGAAAAAATAAATAAGCAACGTGTGGCAAAAAATAAGTTTGCAAAATATTAATCATAATATTAAGCTTGACTCTAAGATGTTAATTTAACTACATCTTTTCAATGAAGTCTAAATTGTGAAAACTAAACATATCCTTATTATAAGTTGTTAGTTATTATTTTGAAAGTTTATTTTGTATCGGCTTTTAAAATTTTTCTTTAAATGTCAAGTATAAGTGATTATGTAACACACAAAAAAAAGTATTTCAACAAAATGACCATTCTTTATATACAGAGTAGTTAAATTAAATTTATTTGAAATAATAAAAAATAATAAAATATACAATAAAAAATTTAATATAAAATTAAAAATAAAATAGTAAACGAACCGAAATCCTTCGGAGCCAAAGTTTTGTTTCTACAAAATAAATAAATAAATAAATTTACCAAAAGGGATACGAGTGCAAAAATGTATTTAAAGAAAAACAAATAAAAGAGATTTTTTGGAGCACCACTGAAACTGGTTTGGATGGAGCTCTCACTCTCACCTTCTTTCTCCCTTCGAATTTCAGCTGTATGTCCTCTTCCTGACACGCCTTCGCTATACAGAAAGAAACCCATCACGCACACATTTAAAGCTACTAATTGGGTAATTGGATGTCCCAATAACTTGCCCTCAACCGGGTTGTGTTGCCACAGAAGCTGCTCAAGAAATGTTTCAAATAGACAAAGCAAACGTGTTTCAATCAGGGTCTGTTTTTACATTTTTCTTTTAAGTTGTTTCTTTCTGCTAATTACTATGATGAACTGTCGAGCTTATCTATCAATGATCATGTGGGCATTTCTGGTTATGCGTGGGTAATGGGCAATGATTCAGGATTAATTAATTAAAACGCATTTTGATGCTTCTTGATTGCAATTAGATTTGAGCTTCCTCAAAAGTCATATAGTTGCGTGGCAATGTGATGCAAACAAAATTTGAGACAACTTTTTGCAATCACCTTAATTTGAAAAACATTTCAGTTTCTTTTCCTGCATTTCAAACTTTTAGTGAATATATTCATGGTCCCTGCGAAAGGTGTCTGCAAGAGTTGTTTGTAGGGGGTTGGTATCTGAACTCCACTTTTCAGTGGCTACAACCCATTTTCGTAACTCGAGATAAAATCAGTGTCCCTAAAAATACAAGAAATGGGTGACGAAAGTGGAGTGTAGGTGGTGATAAGAGGAGTGCGGTTATCAATTCCCTTGGTTTTACATCGCCTTGCTAAGTTCACGGCTTCGGCAAGACTACTCGTTATTTAGTGGAAGGAGAAGAGAAGAGGAGAGAAGGAGTAGGGGGTTTGAAGTGAGAAGTTCGAGAAAAAAGTGCGCCATCAGCTTTGGCAGACTTTCATTTGATGACTAAGAAGGCTTAAAAATAGAAAAGAACGCCAAGAGAGAGAGACAACAATGAAGTGGTGTTAGGCCAGTTTCAAGAAAGAGCAATGCTAGGGATCCCAACATTGTTTCCAAAATTTGTTTCTTGTCTAATGTTCATTGTTATGTAAAAGCTTTTATTGCCGAAATGATAAGGTTGGAATCCTTGGCATTACCCTCTCCATGAAGTCCGCAAGGTGGAAGAATTTCTGATTAGTAATGCAACTAGTTGAAATCTGGACCTTTTTTTGGCTTTTGTGCCATCATTTGGTAATTGAATTTTATAACATGGTTTAAATGTTCTTTATAGCGGTCCTCCTGAGATTCACATGTTGACGTTTCATTAAAAGTGTATATTGTAGGCCTGCACTCCAATTGGTGCCGCTGGATCTGAGCCGGTATACCAGAAAGTTTCAGAATTCAGAGATGCATTCTGGAGATTTCTCAGGCCCCATACAATACGCGGAACAGCACTTGGGTCAATGTGAGTATTATCCTAACATAATACCAATTATGGGTTTACAGATTTCACTAGCAAACTTATGTCAGCTTGAGTTGACTTTGCTTTCTCCTTTATCTTGTCTACAGTTCTTTAGTAACAAGAGCTTTGACTGAGAACCCACATCTGATAAAGTGGTCATTATTGTCTAAGGCATTTGCTGGTCTTCTTGCTCTGATATGTGGCAACGGCTATATTGTTGGCATAAATCAAATCTACGATATTGGAATTGACAAGTAAGCAGCACTATCGCATACAGGTTATTTACCATTATATCTACATATACAAGCTATTTAGTTTATTAGCTGTTATATATCTGGAATTATATTGCACCATGGCATGAGACCCCTCCCGAAAAGTTTTCCTGAGATGTCGTACTTTGCTGATGCACCACAAGGGAGACTAGTCACCTAAAAATGGAGTAATCAACCCACTATCACATCCTAACCTCCAGCAACAGGATGCGGGGAGGGGGTGGTAGGGGGTAATGAAACGTAGCATAATAAAGAAGTGCAACTGGATAACCAGTTTATATATATGTCCTGGACTTTTTAATGTTAGTTAACTGTAATCTGGGCCTGAAATTTTTGGTTTTTTAACTAATTTACCAGCTGTTGTTGGGAAGAATGGTGATATCAGGGTGCTCAATAGTCTTTTTTGTTGTCACCAGTTAATTGAGTTAATTGACAAGCATGCAAGTAATTTCATTAATGTTCGTTCACTTTCCCTATGTCTTCTTTTCAGGGTAAACAAGCCTTATTTGCCAATAGCTGCGGGAGATCTTTCTGTTCAGTCTGCTTGGATTTTGGTGTTCCTCTTGGCGGTATCAGGCCTTCTGATTGTGGCAATGAACTTTGGTCCATTCATTACTTCTCTTTACAGCCTTGGGCTTTTTCTTGGCACCATTTATTCTGTTCCCCCGTTCAGATTGAAGAGATTTGCTGTTGTAGCATTCCTTATAATTGCCACGGTATGGTTATTTCACCTTTTTACTCCTGCAAAAGAAAAAGGGTTCTTCTTTTCTTCAACTTCTTTGCGGTGAAGTGTTGTCTGGTTGTCACATTATTGAAATGTTGCACTAATTCTGTGAGGGGTAGTGTGGCCTGAGTCAACACAGTCAAAGGTTCATGACTAAAAAGCTGGCTAGGACACGGTCGAAGTGCCAAACCTCAACCTTCTGACAACCCGTCGATTGGAAAGGAACATACAGGGAAAAGACTTCTTAGTTAATCACCAGGTAATTCCTCGAGGGCCATCATCCCCGAGGCTCCCTTACCCACACCTCGAGGGGCATCATCCTCAAGGCTCCCCTTTTCTTAACCTCGAAGTGCAGCTCAACAGGTCCGCTCCTGAGGAGTCGAGGCAAGGCTCATGCCGGCAGGACAGGAGGTCGTCCTTCGTACTTTGGAGGCGAGACTCCTTGCTCCCCAGGGAGACAAGTGGTTAGGTGGCTGGGACCAGGAGACATCACAGTGATTAGGTCTCATATGAACGTGCTGAGACAAAAGGCGAAGCCAGCAGCCTCTAAACAGTGTACTACCCATTCCCGCTATGACGCGTGACACCCTCCTAGGGGTCAGGGTAACCTGCCTCTTGACTGTCCTTTGTGGAACATTGTTTATTCCACACTCTTCGGATTGCCCGTGGGGGGTGGCAAGATCTCCAAGCTGTTGTTCCCCATTGGCCCCATTAACTAACCATGACAAAGTGGAGGTAGCAAGCCCCACTTCCCAGTCATTTATTCCCATGAGAGGGCATGTGACCCTTCATGTGAATCTCTACCTATCATTAAATCAACACCATGCCATGGCATGACGTAAAACAAGAAGGAAGATAACAGTAGCCAAAGCTCTGCCAATTTCACCGCTCATATTTCACACAGAGAAAATTTGCTCCTTTGCTCTCAAAACATCCAGAACCTCGAACCTCCTATCCGTTACCTCCTGCCCTTCTAGTCTCAGCTCAGACTTGTACCTCACCCTCGCAGCTCATCTCTTTGGGGCTGTCCATCCTTGTGTGTCAGGAAACAAGCCACTCACAGGCTCACATGTGGCATTTCTGCCACCTCATTGAAAGAACCTTTAGCACATAGCACCTGGTGAATGAATGGCCTCGGATTCAAGGACTATCAAGAAAGGGAGTTGGTATCAGCGATTTGAAAGACATTAATAGCTGATAAAAACATGTTCCAAAGAGAAATATAGCCAAAAGCCTCATATAAGAGATTGTGACAAATGACAAACGTAATTTTAGGAGCATTCTTTCCAATCCTCCCACTTGGTTTATTTTTCTTTCCTTACCCTCAAGGGGGTTCAGAACAGAGTAGTGAAGTGATAGATGTTTCCTAAAGAATGGTATCAGACTGGAGTTCAAGTTTCACTTGGTTGCTTGAGAGGAGGATCGTTCGCGAATATTGGAGCTTAGGAGTTTCTAAGGCTTTTTAGAGAAGGGGTGGGATTTCGGGATGGAGACATGTGATTGTCTCTATATGATGGTGCCTTTTGGGTGAAAAAATTTGAAGGATATCTGGTTGTTGCAATGGAGTTGTCCGGAATTCATGCATCTCAAGGCAATGTTATGACGGTTGCTGGGCAAGTTGCTCCCTTTACTCCGGCCTTTTTAGTATGATCAGTGGGGACGGAAGAGTTGCTTTGCAGAGGAATTTTGTGCACTAAAACAACCCTTCAAGGTGGCATTCTGTTCTTGAAGAGCTATATTAGAATCTATTTTGAGCGTTGACAGCCTATGGAAGAGCAGGTAGACATATTTTAATTGTTTTTATGTGTAAGAAGGGTGACGAAATGTGGGTTCGTTGATTTTCCTAACAGGATAGGTGTATTCTAGGCTGTGGCAGCTAGTCAATCATAACTTCGAATGCCTGCTGATGCGGGGTTCATTCAGGACTTCGACAACATTGCAGAAGGAAAGCGATATAAGACTTGAGCAAGAATACTTTGGATATCGAACCATTTGGGCTTACATGTCAGTTTGTAGGAAATTAATTAGGGCGGGGGTAGAAGCAGAAACAATCGTAGGACTAAAATTATTATGTTTAAACTTAGAACAACTCTTATCTGGCAAGCAGAGCCAAAATTTTGGAATCTATGTGGGTATTAGGGGGTTTCTAGCTTGATATATACACACTCCACAGGATGACGTTTCTGTCTAGTTCCTTTTTGGGGTGTACTTGCACACAAAAACATGTACAAGGTTTGACCCTTTTGACCCTCGTTACAAATGCATTCACTTTTGAAAAGAAAAAAATGGATTCTAGCATTTGTTAATGTCATCATCAATCGATCGCCATTAGGATGACTTACCTCCTAATGCAGCAGTATCATAAATTCATAATCCTTCTGTCAATGAGTACCAATACTTATTAACATGGGCATAAGGACTGTTGGATCTTATTTGTTGATTTGTAAGGGTTCAGAGGATTCTGCATGTATGTTGTTATGGTTCCTTGCACGTAACTCAACTATGACATTTAGTTGAGAACCTAAGATTTGCGCATGATGTATGCTTTGGTTATGCACTTTAATATGGCTTCCATTGCATTGATATCAGCTATTCATTCATGTCACATTGACACACTATTCTCTAAAGAGGAATTACAAACAAAAGTATTGCAGGTCCGAGGTTTTCTTCTTAATTTTGGTGTCTATTATGCCACAAGAGCTGCCCTTGGACTAACGTTTGAGTGGAGGTTAGTTTCCATTTAATAGTGCTTGCCTCAATTGTACTTGCTATAAGGGAGCTATATAGACATCTCTCTCTCTCTCTCTCTCTCTCTCTCTCTCTCTCTCTCACACACACACACACACACACATGCAGACAAACCCACACACAGAGAGACGCGCACGCAATCACAAAGTATGTGTCCAACTTTGATATGGCAATGTCTCAAGGCAAATGGGATGGCATACACTTCTATGGTGCCAATCACATCAGATAGTTTCGTACTTAATGAGAGTAGTGTCGCGAGGGGATAATGGTCAGCTGATTAGGGTATCTTTAGCGGACATGTGATGGAACATGTTGAATCTCAAGAGTGAAGTCTTAGGTCAATTGAGCAAGGCAAGATTTAGTCAGTGGAGAAAACAACATCAGCAAGAGAATGATGCCACTGTACAAGTAGCAACAAATTCCCCAAATAGCTATTATCAAAGGAGGTTGCCTGGGTGCTGAGAGAGGCAACTCACCTTGCCAGTGGTAAATTTCACTTCACCCCCAGTTGTTAAAATTTACTTTTCACATCAAATATTGAACTTTTTCGAAAAGTATTTTTACATTTGGGCTGTAGCACACGCAGCCAACATGAAATTTCATGGATTCTTGCTTTTTAGTCATTTTGATATGGGCGATAGTCCAGGCCCCTTGCCATAGGGCCCCCAAAAGCATGCCTCTGCCAGGCTTTTGACTACTATGAAAGAGATAGGAATGTAGCTCATTGTAAATGCTATAATAGTACATCATGGATAGTTCTGTGAGAGGTTTTCAGTGTTAATAGCAGTCGGGGCACTGGAGGGCAGAGTTCTTCTTTAACTCCGTGACAACAACGGTATAAATGTTGCAGATCCACCTAAGAAAAATCTTTAGGTTCGTCTGTGCGTCCATCTGCCTTAGGGGCCATGCCTCTACGAGCCCTCATCTTAAGTCACCAAGCCTGTATTTCGGAGATTCTAATGGGTCACTACGCGATCGACACGAGATAGTTCCCAGGTGCTGTCCCACCCAGACGGCATGAACATGCAAGGGTGTATCTATATTGTAGGCAACTTGTGTGATCGTTTATGAAGCTTGGAAGCAAAGAGATAATGCACTAAGCTTGTCGGTCGTCCTTTGTCTTGAGCAATGCACTTGAGGTGGAGGCTAAGCTGTTGATATGATCAAAGAGGGTCAGGGAAAATGCATTTAACAGTATAGCCCTTGTGGTCTCCCCCTAAAGGAGTAAGAACACCCAATCATGGCGCATGATAGTCCAGCATGGATTTCGTGGAAGGATTGTGATGTAGCAGCAATAGGATTAATGGATAGAAAGAGAGAATGGGTTGAAGAGGAGTGGCAAAGCAAGAAGAGTCTCAAGGCTCTCAAAGAAGGGGCAAGAAACTCTACGATTAAGGAGAGAGCGAAGAGAAATCCTACGGACAGGGAGATGGAGATCAACGAGAGAGAAAGAAAGATTTTAGTATTCTTATTCCAAGGGCCAATTTATAGGCAAATTGAAAAGATACAAGGAAACTAATTCTTGGAAAATCCTAAACAGAATAAAACCCTAATTATTAAAACAAAGTCCTAATAGTCTTCAAATGGGGCTGGGCTTGCGCCTACACTTGTCGTGGACGCGAACACTCTTGCAAGTGGCATCCATCCTTCTTGTTTCCCTTCAGATTGTTATATCTTGAACATGCTGAATCCTCAGTCGAGGGCATAAGCTCAAAAAGGTTGTTATCCAGTTTCAACATTGCCCGCAACCATGCACTTTCGCCCCTTGGGTTGTGGCAGTTGCTAATGTGGCATTCTGCATAAGCTTGGCACAGATGGCAGTGAGCACGTGGTTTTAGAGGGTACTCCCATTATGCAGGTGTTTTAAGTCAACTAACTCTTTTTTGCTTGTCCGCGCTGATTAAAATTATCATTTCCATGCACATCACTATTTGCTTGCAGTTCAGCCGTGGCTTTTATCACAACTTTTGTAACATTGTTTGCGCTGGTCATTGCCATAACAAAGGATCTTCCAGACGTGGAGGGTGATCGAAAGTAAGTTGCAAGGCCAAACTTCTGCTGTTCTATTTATTTCCTTAACGAGTTTTCTCAATAGAATGTTCGGCTGCTGCTATCAAGATATCAAAGCTTTTTTATGTTGAATTTTCTTTGCTGGAAACGATAAAAATGTCATTGGGCACCAGTCAGCATAAGACACAAAGCAGCAGAATGCATAAGTGATAAATGCAAGATCTGGTAAATATGGAACACATTAAGAATGCATTAAATGGCATTAATACAATGCAAGGCATTGTACATAGCAATGGTATTAAACTGTCTTCTATTCTCTGGTACCTATTATTAAGAATTGACCAAAATTACTTATTACAACACAATTTTTGTTACTTATGATTCTGTGACTATGCTCTGCGAATTTAAGTTCTAGACCCATTTTCTGTGTTTGAAGCTTTAGCTTCCACCAACCAAATCCAAAGTAATTTAGTTGATAGCTAAAACTCTCATATGTGTCCTTGTGTGTTATTGTTTTTCTAGGTTTCAGATATCTACGCTGGCAACAAAGCTTGGCGTAAGAAACATTGCTGTCCTTGGTTCTGCACTTTTGCTATTAAATTATATTGGTTCCGTGTTGGCAGCTATTTATATGCCTCAGGTGAATGCTTCAGCATTTGAGGGTAGCTAATTGTTTGATTATCTGATTGTAATTGATCTCGTTTTTTATCTACCATATCAATGGGTATCCTGGTGAAATGTGTTGCAGGCTTTCAGGCGTAACTTGATGATACCATCACATACTATCTTGGCATTGAGTTTGGTTTTCCAGGTTCTTTCTTGGGATCTATAACTACTTTCAATTGTTACCTGGATGACATTTCCTGGCAAAATATGTACACCCATCAGTTGATTATTAGATATTCCCCATCATAGTGTGGTTGAGAGGGGAAATAAAATATACCATCTATTTACTTTTGTAACTTATATCAATAAAGAACAAAGATATATGCTTTCCTTGATTGACTTGCTCAGGCTGGTGATTGCCCCACTACTACAATTGCCCAAATGTTTCACTACCCTAATTACTTTTCCCAATTTTGGTATCTTCATGATTTTGGCATCATAAAGATACCAAAATTACTTTTTACTACCCTAACTTTATCTCTTCATCTTTTCATGTCACTCAAAATTTTACACTCGAGAGTTATGGACTAGTTACCAATCTTTGGAATCATCCTAATATTAGTTTTCTATGCTTAATTATGTGATAGATTCATGTTGAAGATTGACCTGTTGTTTATGCAAATATTGCATTAGGCAAATTGTGTTGAAAGGAACCAATCATTTTTGGCACCTTTTGAAGGTTTTGGTGCATATTCCATCAACTTATTAGTTGTTAGTCTCTTATCTGTTCCAGATTGTATTTCTGTGCGTTAATTTTGTGTTCCACGTGCTCACAGGCTTGGTTATTGGAACAAGCAAATTACACTAAGGTAATACTAATACCTCATCCAAAGTTCATCGCTGATAATATTGGTTTAGAAGTCTGTCGTTATCAAGCTGACAAACTTTGAAAAGTTCTTGGTCATAGTGATAAAATAAAGTAGACATTAAGATCCATTGCCGTTAATGATGTCCGAGTCTAACCAATAGTGTGATATTCTCATTTTCCTACCCTTCCTTTCGGTGTCTAATGCGGTTGACGTACCAATGTTCCAGATATCTCCTCAGTGATCATTTCTTTTTCTCCTTTGTAAAAGAAGAAATTTTGCTTTCAACAAGAAACATAGATGTTTCTATACACACATTGAAGCCCAAAATATCCGATTTGGCAGTTTGATTTAAAAGTTAATATTGCCACTTTGGAATCATGAAGGCCCCATCTGACATTTGGTTTGTTGAAGTGTTATTAGTTTGACAAATGTGTGAGTGGATCTCTTTACCTAGTCATACAGGTGGATGCAAACATTAATATCTCGAAAGATTGCCTAACTAAAAATGTGCATTGTTCCTGACTATTAATCCGTATTCTGTATGAAGATTCCTTCTTTGTCTAATGATTCAGTTTTTTTTGTCGTGCAGGAGGCAATCGCTGGGTTTTATCGGTTTATATGGAATCTGTTTTACACCGAGTACATTATATTTCCTTTTATATGAAGAAATGATTGTTCACCCTGCAAGCCATACGTGATTGTTCTGTGTCAGGAAGTCTTCCCGAGGTCCACAGTTTCATTCTGCAGCTGTCCAAACTGACCCAGCTAGAATGAAACACTGAAGTCTCTTTGATGTTGTAAATTTCTGGACGGAAGAAGATTAAAAAGATATACTTCCTGTATTGGTTTCCCTAGAAGAGATATAGCTAGAGAAGTGGTGTTGAGGCAACGGGGGGGGGGTGCAACGGGAATTTTAACTGTAATATCTTTGACGGAGTTTCAAAACAAAAACTGCTTGTACCGAAATGTTCTCATCAATATACAGACGGTATTTGAAATGTGAGTATATACTGCATGGAAGTCTTCCTAGTTTTCTTTAATATGGATTAAAGCTTTCGTGATACTGAACTCCAAACATGGTCCGGCCATGTTTGGATACTTTTTCTGCTGGATCTGGTTTCGAGTTTTGGCAACTTGGTGATCAGTTTCAAGTTTCTGAATTGCGTTTCTGTTCCAGAGCATTTGCACGTCTTACCAGAATTCCAAAGATGGCATCCAAATAAGAACCTCCAGGCACGTATTCGGGAAAAGGCATCCAAGCAAAATTCAAGCATTTCATGTCTTCTGAAACCGTGTAAGAACAGAACTTTTAGTCGGTTTTGAATTCCTAAAGTTGTGATTATCTGGAGTAAGGTTTAGACTGTTTCATCCTTCATCCTCGTGTTACACCAAAAGGTTCTACTTCCACTGATGAGGGACTTAAAAGCATAACCTTACATCCTGTGTGGATGTGATCGATCGACTTTTCAATGGAACGCACCCCGAGATAGAATCAGACCGATTCCCGAAATGCCTTTCTGGATATTCCTCACTGACTAGCTCTTTTGAGAGGGCATGGCCTTTGTCAGGTTGGGTCGTCGTCAGAGTGAGTTGCCAATAGAAGTCAGCTTTGACCCACTTTAGCTAAAGAGGAAATTTCTAAGCTCCGTGTGACTGAGCTCTTAAGGCATACTTAGGCGAGATTGTGGAATCTTGCCCATGAGTTGGCCATTGTCCTGGACTGCTATAAGGATTACCTACGCAATTTTGCCAACATGCTTGATCATGGCATCATCTTTGTCATTAAGCAGTACACAAGTTTCGAGTTCACTTTCCAGTGTTATGTTTGGAAAGTTATGCATGCTCAAATCATTGAAGAATAACTCAAGGAGACAGTCTTCAACAAGAGCATGAACTTGCATGTCAATTTCTGAAACAGCTCTTCCAACTGCCATTCCTGAACAAGGCTGTATCCTGGTAAACTAACTACCACTAAAGAGATTTAGCAAATGGATGAGAAACCCTGGTCGTTATTCTGCCTATTCTTCACATACTAATGCTGCTTTCACATAATAATGCTACTTGGTGGGGATTTAGAAAAGTCTTTTACTAATTAGAGACCCGTTAAACAATTGTTTGTCACCATGCATCACTTTTAGCAACAAAATATTCATGGAGGAGTGTGTTTAAACCGTAGTCAAGCAGGACATGTAAGATAGCCTCAGCCTACCACTTCATTCCTAGTTTGGCATCTCAGCAAGACTTGTAAGTCAACCCAGCCATCTTTAGAACCGAGCCTGAATGCACGTGCATATATCAAATATATGCGTGTGGGTGCGCGCCCGCGTGTTGTTTAAAGCGGAAAGAATAATTAGTCCCTTGGATCATGAAGTAAGTGTATACATTTGGATTGGGCAAGGGATGGTATGAAATGTAAGACAAACAATAGAATACCAATAATCATCTTTCCCTACTCTTGAAAAAACGATTATTAGTCAGTCAGTCAGTCTCCCATCATTCAGAGGGCGAGCCTTGTGCAACAGTAAGGTTGCTCCGTTGTGACCTCACAGGTTGGAAACAGCAGAAACATCTCTCCACAATAGGGGTAAGGCTGCAAACGTCAACCGTCCTCAAACCCCAAAATGGCGGGAGCCTCCCCCTTCTTTCTGGTCTTCCGTCATCTGGTTATCAAGAGTGGTGTTGCTACGAAGCAAGTGGACTTCTACCCACAGTTGTTTCTCTGCACAAGTTGCTAGGAGTCGCAGGCCTCGGACTAGAACGTGTTAATGTCCGTGGAGAGTATAAAGCACTCCTTGGAGACAAGTTCACTTCCTCTAAGACCCGAAATTGGAGCTCTGAAGGATAGTCCCTGACACATCCAATTCGCGGTCCAGCTCCTGTTGTCCATTTGCAGGATAATTGCTTAGCTAACTGATATGACTTCATTCCTTTGTGCGACTTTATTCTCTGGACAATCTTTTCTTTTGGTACGTGTTCTTCGTACTCTTCTTCTTGGTATTCGCCAAACAAATTCTGTTTTGAAACCATAAATTCTATATCTGATAAATATTCTTCCGCCGTTTCATATCCATCAGAGGGACATTCCTCGTGGTGTGTGCTTTGTTCTTCTTCCTTCTTGAACATTTCAAGTACATCCTCTCTTTTGGGAATCTGGAGTGCAGTAATCTTTGAAGATAACCGGTGAGACCTCCTTGATAAGGTTGGACGCAAATTTTCTGCATCATTGGAATACTGTCTTCTGGATGAATCAGTTTTCTCTCTATCCAAGCTCTTGAGGTTGGCTTCTTCCCCGACCCGACCGAAGTCTGGTTCTGACAAGCTGTTTCGTAGGCCTAACGCGCTTGCGCTTTTGGTAAAGGCTTCTCCCTCCTCATTCCCAGGGTTTTTCTGCAGAATATTGATCAAAGTAGAACAATGAGTGGAAGTCATATTTCATGTTCTAGGGAGATTTCAAGATAGAAAATCAACTTTCATCAGGTATTAGGCACGGGTGTGGATATGCTGGGCCGACACTGTTAATCATGTTTGCCGGTAGCATGCATTTTTAGGAACCGAAAGTTATTAATCTTATATTTTCGTATTAGAGCACAATCGCTTAGACATGTTCCCTGTTTATTTTTTTGTGCTGGCTAAAACACCAGTTCACTTTAAGAATCAAATTTATGACAAATAATGCAAGTATGAATGATATCTTATCCCCGTGCCTTTTGACTTGCAAATCTGATGTCCAAGAAAAGGACACAAACATATCCTGGACTCGTTTCAAACTCTTTATCATGTGACAAATGGTTTTTGACTAGCTAACTTAATCAAGTTCAAAAGTTCTAAACTTCAGCTGGTAGCTAATGTCTTATTTACTAGTAAAATTTCATGCTTTCCTTCTTTTGCATACCAAAATCCTAACCCATTATCGGCACAGAAAGTGTTTTTACCTGGACAATACTTAGATCTACACCGTGTTCCTCGAGGAAGGATATGAATGCCTCAAAATTTTCTTCTGTTGGGAGATAATGCCCACTGTGTGGCCAAACCGCCTATTGAGTAACATGATGGGATATTAATACACCTTTGGCCTCCATACATAACATAAGAAATCTGGAGAACGCAATATAATAAGCAAGACTTAGTCCTGTACCTTTAGGATACCGTCTTCCACTACTAATCTCCCAGCAGATAATGTTGCTCCACCAGCCAAGAAACTTGAATGTTGAAATGTGCCTTTATTCTTCTGTCCAACATACAAGGTCTTGGATGCACTCAGGACGAAGATCCACTTGGCATCTTCAGGTCCTCCCCGTGTATCAAGAAGCTTCTTGCTCTGCTCATAGATGAGCTTCCCATTCTCCAGTGCAACTTCATAAGCCTTCCTCTCTATCTGGATAATGAAACTAAATCTGTTAGTTTTCTATAAGTCTACTTAAATCATCATCTTAAACCACTGGGATATATCGATATGACATTCCTAAAAGTTCAGAAGTTATGGTGTTCCCAAATGCAAGTACAGCAAGGGATCCTTGAATTTCAACCAAGTGCCAGATTAGAGTAGTAACCTGGCTACCGACAAAAAGAGATAATTCTGGGGTTCCTTTTAGGTATAAGAAAAGAGTCTCTAGAAATGATGATGAAGCTCACCGGACCAAGATACTTGATGCATTGTTGTTGAAGTTTCGGCCGAGGGCATCTGTCAAGGTGTACCTCTTTCCCTTCACCTATGTCAAGCCTACAATTTAAACCATTAAGAATTTAGTCCAGTAGCCACCTTGATACCTTGAAAGAAACTGAATGCAGAGCAAAGGCTTTTTCCTTCAACTGTTTTATGGTCAAGAGCTTACCAATAAAAGAAGGGCTGATTACACTCACAATGTAGCCACTTAGCATAATAAAATTGAAGATTGTGGCCATACCGATGACGAGGATCAATCTGTTTCATAGAACGAAACAAAATTAAAATTTATCCATAATAGGTAGTGACTCAAAACATCTGTAATAGGCACTTACTGCCTCAAGCCAATGCTGCAAAGCAAGTTTACGTGCCTTTTCGTCCTTTGACAAACCTTTGCCCACCTGCCATTGGAGAAAAAAGTAACAATTTAGACAACAAGAGAGAGCCAAGTCTGCACTTAATCATCAACACAAACCTTAGCAGCTCTTGTTCTTGCTCTTGACCAACGTGAAACAGCAGTTTCAGGTTTGTCAATGTCAAAGAATGATACAGAACTGCGCTTGAGTACGGCAAAATCCAATAGTTTCCACCTAGAAATTGCATTTGAAAATTCAAACTCTGAAATACATAAAAATATGAAAGAACAAAGGGAGAAAAAAAAAAAAGGTAATGTCAAGACCCCATAAATTAAAGGAAAAATAGTTATCATCAATGAAACGAAGCTATTTCCGCTTATGGAATCAAATTTTGCAACAACTCCTTCCATTCATGGACTAGGCTTTTATAAGCTTCAGATATGTTAAGATAATTTACTACATTAGCCGCGTCCTATTGCATTCTCCTGAAGCAGTAATATGGCATTGAACATGCATTTTCCTAAAGTATCGGAAAAGAAATCTATATCGCACCAAAAAATAAAGGACATACCATCTTTGCTCAACAATAACTGCACAATCCGCTAGTTGTCTTCTGGTTCGAAAACTTTTGTACGTTTTCTGCAACTTCACTGCAGCACTGTGTCTTCGGTCACCCAGTTTTGGTGATGACATCTGGAGATTTTTCTCGGACGTGCTATTTGCTGTGGGCAACTGGTCAAGGATTTCTTTGCTCCTACCGCTTGCTGATCTAAGAGTTACATTGTCTTCAAAATCCGAGGAAGAAGATTTAAAGGATATCATGGTATCCAGTTCCCTCCCATTAAAGCTAAGAGACCCTTCAAGTATCATCTTTCTGGAACCAACTGACTTCATTATGGTAGGCTCAGAATCACAACCATTGAAGCTAATGGATCGCAATGCAGTTGTCACATCATCACCCCCAAAACTTATTGAGCTAACTAAAAGAGATTGAAACCGACTATCCAAATCATCGAGAGTGGCAAATGGGCATGAAAAAGATATCCCCATTTGTCAAAAAATCTGGGGTATGTAAGATGAATATGATCACTCTACCTGCGATATGAACAAAAGTGAAAATCTTAACGGCCGTGCATTGAGGATAGATAGCATATGCATGATGGTAGACCAATTAGTAAATGATCACCCACATATTCAGAATGCAGATCTATCTAAATTCCTCCAAAAGGAATATTTTGATTAGATGCATAAGAAAACCAACAATACCAGCAAGATCTGGAGCTGAAAAATGATAAGAGTCGTTGATACTGGGCAAATTTAAAAGTTTGCGAATATTTAAAAATTAATCATTCAACGTTTACGAATTTGGATTTTAGAAGCAGCATACAATTATATTGCTCACATCCCAAAGAATTATGGGTTTGCCAAACTTGAACCACTGAAACTTTCCAACCCGATGTTGCCAAAAGCAAATTGAGTCCCAAGCAACATATAGATGGAATGAATCCTAAGAGGGCTGCATTTCATAACCCCATAGGTTTCTAAATAGACATAATGCCAACATTCACTGACAAAAGAAAGGATTTTTCTATATCAACAAAACAAATGCATGAAAATGCTCATGAAAGTCCACCTACCCAGAAACAATTCCACACCCACATCCCTTAAAATGCAACATTCAGCCCCCATTTTCATCACATACATGAAAAATATAATAACTACCTAAATGGAAAAAAGTACAGAAAAAATGAGAGACAAGAGCGAAGAGCCTACCTTGATTGAAAGGGCTCAAGTTTGACCAGATTTGGTACAGAAAATTGTGAAGAGAGAAACCCAAAACAGGGGAACCCCAAGAATGTGAGAGAGACCGTAGAATGTGGGGATATATATATATATATCAGGAAAGAGATGAATTTTTCATTTTGTTCCCTCTCTCTCTCTCTCTCACACACACACACACACACACTCACACTCACACAGTGGTTTGATTCAAGAATGGCAAATGTACGTTTGCTGTACTTGCTAATCTGAGCTCCGGTTGATGTATTTATATACAGCAAGAGCAAAGATTTTCTAAGTTCCTACCACGTGTTCGTGATTACGTGAGAAGTTTCATGTGAAATATGTGCATCATTTTCCATCCTCCTATTAACGTTACTCCATTGCACTACTTGCATTAAATTCAAAAGTTGTTTGTCTACGATATTTTTCAGTTTTGATTTTTTATTTTAAAAAAAAATTAAAATCAGATAAATTTTTTTATATAAAAACAAGTGAGTGTTTGATTACTCAGTTTTTATTTTGGATGTTTGATTACCCAATTTTTATTTTGAGTTTTTTCTTTGGTGGTGGTTTGCGTGGCGGTAGTGGGGCGTGGCGGTGGCCTCCGGCGGTGGTCGTCGGCCGCCGACAGTGACAGTGGCAGTGGCTGTCAAACGGGGCCTTAGTTTTTTATTTCTTTTTCTTTTGTGTGGGAGGGGGTGTGGGGGTATGCATGATGCGGGAATCCACGTGCACCATCTCTAAATCGTGGTTCACCAAGAGACGTAGCTATTCGTCGTTTAAACCATTACTTGTGGTTTGCCAGTCTAGGAAGTGACGTATATATGTTAGTCATATAGTTGCTTTTGTCCGATACATATGGTTAATAGTCATGAGAATCGAACCCTAATCATATCTCTATAGTTTAGTATTGTCTTTTGTACAAAACACCTTTAAATTAACTATGTATCTAACCATGAAGTTTAATAAGAAGAGAGATTGAAATCATTTCACCTACGGGACAATAGTAACAATGTTTTCATTATCACAGAAAACTTTTACAATGCATTAGAATAATTTAATGCTTGAAAATTCCGGTGGGTACCGTCAAACTTTTCTTTGGTTGAATGCTTGGTTATTATTTTCTTTGTATTTCAAAACATAATAAAAGCTGTCTTTTAAGAAAGAAAAAGCATGTATTGAATTGTTTGCATACTATTTTTAGAATTACAAAAGTACTAAATTTTAGCTAAATATTACCTCATTTACAAAACTCTTTCATTTGTAAGTCAAAGTGAGTGAAGTAGATTCCAATAACCTTTTACATAACTTTGATGAACGTTGGGTGCCTTTTGATATTTTCGGACGCCTAATTTGAAAAATACTAGTACTTAAACAAAAAAAAAACTCCACAACATAAACTAAAAAAAGTCGAGAAAATGATAATCAAACACAACATACGCATTAATCAACACGATTATTTTTATAGTTTCGGGACTATTGAGTCTCACCCAGATGCTAAAATCATCAAATGGTCAAACTGACCTCACATTATGGTAAGAAACTTTCGAAGAAATTCCAAAAAATGATTTCTTCCCATTGTATTTTTGGTTATCCAATTGTTTTCTTCAAGTGCATGGAATATTAATCCGCTTTTTGACCAAAAAGAAAATCGTATTGAAATTCTTTTGATTAAAAGGAAGAAATAACTAAAAAGAAAAATATGGCCGAAAGTAAAGCGGTCTGACAGCCAGATAAGAAAAATAACTCACCGACGCCGTACTGTCGGATATGGTTGTACCAAAAAGTACGGTCGTCGGCGTCGTCTTCGTAGGTTGTCGTAAGAGTCAACCACAGATCAGCAATGCAGCGTCACGGACAACTGTGTGCGCAACGCACACAGCTAATGTACTTTTGCAGGGTACGGTATCTTCCTTGCTACCATCCACGTGGTTAAGACCCATTTGCCTGAAAATGTACAGTAGCCCATTGCAGATTTTGGATGGTAGTATTGTACAAAATAATGTTGGGTTGCAATTTGCAGTTTTATTTTTGTCACTATAAAAATGTAAAAGTGTCGCTATAAGGTATTACGAGGTATCGCTAAAAAATGTTTACTTGAACACGGTTAAGTGTGAGCAGCCGGAAGTAGACCGCGATTATCATTCCCCTTTAGAGTTATCTATCTACTTATGAAGCGAATCGGCCAATTTAAACTTTTTCAATGACAAGAAAATTGACAAAGTCGTCTCAGATTTTGCTGTCCTAAACATTGTGTTAATGTTTTTCCAAGTATCATGTCATAAACTGTTATCCTTCTGGATACATTTTTAACATTTTCTTGAATTAAAATTTTGAATTATCTTTGGAGTCTGAATTGACACGCTTTAGTACCACGAGAAAACATAACTCAAAGTCGTTTGACGATGCAAGAGTGCAAAAGACTTATGTATTGAAGTGTCTATTTTTTCAAGTCGTAAAAATCATATTTCGCCAATTGACTGGCGCCCATCACATGGTGCCAGGCTTCTTTTCAATGAGCCCAAAGACGGATGTATTAAATTAGGTGGCAATAAGTTCTATTTTGAATTGTTTATTAAATCTGGATCGACCCACTCTTATATTAGCCAAATGCATCTAATACAAAACTAATTGGCCATAAGTAGACAGACAGACAGACACACATGAAAGACTTATCTATTCAAGTACCAATTGTTATTTTTCACAACAGACAGTAATTTAAGTCGTACATAATTTTTTGTATTGTGATGCCAATATTTAGCGGCAATACAACACAAAGATTTCATGTTAAGACCAGTGTCTACTGAGAGCTATCACCCGCTAGGTGACTTTTTTCAAAGCGAATCAGATACTTTTGATTTGTTTTTCTTGGTGTTGTTTAGCAACTTTCTCTCACGGTTCAAGTTTTTTTCTCTTTCTATGAGTCTTGCAGTTGTTGCTTCGGTAGCTATGGGGAATGATTTATTTTATAAGAAATCTGCTGCTCGATCTTTTTTTTTTGCCTACTCCCTTGGTAGACAAAATATTTAAACTTTATGTTCACATGCAGGTTATAATAGAAGCAAAAGGGATAAGGTCTTCTGATGTACAGAGTATTTCTGATATAATCACTTTAGTGACAAAATATTGCAACCCTGAATGTTTCGTATATTTAGTGACTGTTGAAACTGATGTCCAACCCAAAAGCATGCTCTAGAGTTGGGGAAGCCCACCAGATATAAGAACCAATCCCAAACCTCATGTATTGTCGATGTGAGACTTGACATACCAGTTTCAACATGGTATCAGAGCCAGGTCTCTGCCGCCCCATTCGATCCAACTGGATCACCTCTTATTCAAGAGGAACACCTCTTATTCCCACGCTTCGCGTGAGGGCGAGTGTCAAGTCCCACACCGACAATACATGAAGTTTGGGATTGGTTCTTATATCTGGTGGGCTTTCCCAACTCTAAAGCATGCTTTTTGGGTTGGACAACAGTTTCAACGGTGACAACCATCTTTTGTCACTACAAGGCATTCTACTATATTTTGCTGTCATGGTGGAGTATCCTAGTCCAAGCGTATATAAGTATGCATGGCGGATCTAAAGCATAAATATTGCACAATATGCAACAGTTTGATAAGCGGCCTCCAACTCACTCGAGCTCAGTTATTTGTGGGTGGACTCCTTTCGTGGTAGGGAGGACGCAACAAACAAACAAAAACCGAAAACAAAAAATGGGAACGATGGGTGCCTAAAGCATCCTGTCCATAGCCGTACTGAGTTACTCCAGGAAGAGGGTATCAAGTACAGGAGACCCATGGCACGATCTTAACAAATTTTGACCATCTTATCTGCACATCTCTTCATCTGTAGAAGAACAAAAACTAATCCTTACTTGTAATTAAGGGCTATAGTATAATTATTATGGTGTGAACAAGGGAAGTTTCCATCAAAGGATAAAGGGTTTTTGGCACCTCCAAGAAAAACTTGGGAGGTGGACACTGGCCCTCTCCCAAAAGGAGTGGACATGTTCACTATTTTCTAGTGACCGCCAAAGGCAGCTGTTGAGCATTTCCGTAAAATACATAATAAATGCTGACTTTCCAAAGAAAGTTCCGAGAAAGAGAGAGATTGCCAAGATAGAGAGATTATAAGCATTTTTTGGGGTCATTTTTCAACTCTTCACAGAGAGACTGGGGGTGTGGGGTGTGTGTGTGTGTGGGGGGGGGGGGGGGTCTATGACTCGGGTGGCTGAACTGCAAGGTTCAAGCAAAACTTCAACAATCTCCTTTTCCCCTTAGGCTACTTGAGTTTTGCTACACAAGGAAAACGTACTCGTCCCATCAACTTTAAGCGTTAGCTTTTAAGTCTTGGAACGTATCCTTCAGGTCCTTGGCGCGCCAGAGTCCCTTTGCGGCTTAGGCATATCAATTTTTCTTGCAGTGCGTAGATGTCATAAGCTTAGTGTTAATAAATTGGGTCAGTAGACCCATTATCCGCCCACTAACAGATAATGTGTATTTGTTAGTTTGGATAAATACAGTTATTTAGAGAATATTTATCTCTTAAGTATTTGAGATAAATACAATCTTTATCTCCTAAGAGTTGGAGGTAAAGTCAGTCTCTAATTGTATCTCTATATAAAGGCTAGAGATATCTCAATAAATCAGAAGTCATAGCAATAATCCCTCTCTCTATAGCACTCTCTCTAGAGCAATCACCAAGCTCTAGGATTTGGTTCGTGGACGAAGAACTCGACTCTAGTAGCCGTTTTCGTACCTGCGAAAAAGATCAAGCGCGTTGGAGGCTCGTAACAATAAGGATCCTACGTCGGAATTTTCGGAGACTTCGTACGGTATGTTTTCGAACCCATTACGTGTTACGTGGTAGCACAATGATTGTTGTAATCGTTTCAACATTGGTATCAGAGCCAGGTTACTTGTTGATTCGCCTTTAACATGCTAGATTAATTTATGTGCATGTTGCGATTTTTTCCGGATACATGTCCGAGACCCATTATTAAAATTCGAAATTTTTTGAGCATGTTTTTCTGAAAAATAATTATATGTTTTTGTTCTCCTATGGTTGAGGATGAACTCCGTAAAATTTCGTGATTTTTGGATGCATGATTTGTGAGAAATCACGATTTTATTTTTTAAGAAAACTGTATTTTTTTTGAGTTTTGGGACTCAAATTCGGAGCATGATATTCTGTTTTTATCATGATCGGTTGGTACATAATTAATCTATGTTGCATAAGCTTTCCAACGATATATCGTACGCATTATTTGGCTTAAAAACGAGAGAGATATGGCATTTGAAAGTCGGCATCGCGATAAGGCGGCGCTGAGAAAATTAGGGTTTTCCTATGAAGAAGATGAACAGTGTTACACGAGTACCACGCACCCAAGCCGAGCCGCAGACGCGCTCCACGCGCCAAGAAGCGTCGCACGCGCGAGTCACGCGCCGAGTCAGCAAACCACGCGCCGCACGCACCCAAGCCGCGCCGTGATGAGTCGTCACGCGCCAGCAAGGCAGCGGCCACGCGCCCGCGCGCGCACGCGTGCGTGCTTCACACTCGCCTGCTCCAAGAACCGCTGCGCTATCCCACACGCACGGTGGCGCGTGGAGGCGCGTGCGGACTGTTTTTTGGCTGGTGTTTTTTCACCGCCGGCGAGTGGAGCCTTGTCGTGCCTTCTGAAAATTTTCAATGGTGTTGAATTACCTTTATACCCTCTGTGTATGTTCTGTTTAATTTTTAAACGACTTTTTCTATGGAAAATTAACTTTAAAAATTTGTTTTGATGAACTCAGAATTTTTCTTTAATTCCAGAGGGCATATTAAGGATAAATTTACTGTTTGCCAATTTTTTAGGATTTATCTCTCAGTTTTTGGTCATTTTGTGAGTATTTTTGTGGTTCCCAAAAATACGAATAATGCGTAAATATTATTTTTTGCACTTCGTGAATAGCAATAAATATTTTTTGGAGAGTTATATGACATAGATAAATTATGTCTAATTTGTTACATGCTTGCCTTGATTTGAGTTGTGGTTTAAATATACTTTTGAGGTATATTTGTTGGGCTTTTGGTAAGCCCACATTTCTTTTTAAACCTAATTTCAAGGCCTTCACACCCGTTTTCCTTGGAAGGAGAATGTGGCCTATTCATCCATTTTATTACCCTTTAACTTGTTATTTGAGCATGCTAGTTTTAGGGTAAATGGATGGATACTAGATTGGCATTCTAAAGAAACTTATATTTATGTGTTTACTCTTGTTTTAAGAAAATTCTTTTGAGAATAATGTGCTGTGCGGCATCTCCATTTGTTTTATTGGAGTAGTTTGTAGTAGGATTCTCAAAGATGTTGTATTCTACTATTTCCCTGTATATTTCTAGAAAGCCTTGTACGGGGATGTAATTTCGCACGCACATTATTCAAGTCAGAATTTTCTTAGCATAAGTCATTAGAATGCCAATGGGGCTCAATGGAGTCCTTGCTCACTTTATTGCATGGTGCAATTTTATATTATTCTAAATTATCATGTGGATGATTTATTATATTGTGGCTTATATGATGATGAAATTTATTGCGAAAAATTACTTGAAAAATATTTTTCCCAACTCACATACATGGGAGATGATTACGAGCTTAGCAGATTTTCGATTTCATGATGTGAGGAAGGATTATGTTTTTCATTTGAATTTTTTGAAATAAATAGAATGATGTATAATTAATGTCTTTTCCTTGCGCAATCTAATGTAGTGAATATAATGGCCACCAAGAATGTCATAGCTGATCTCGTTAAGGGTGAGAAACTTAACGGAGATAATTATGACGTTTGGCACAAAAAGATGAAATTCATGCTGAACGAACAAGAGCTCGAGGAGCACTTGACCAAGGAGATGGTCGCGCCAACTGAGGCGCAACCCCTAAGAGACCACACTGCCTACCAGAAATGGAATCAGAAAGATCGTAGTGCGCGCTACACCTTGTTGAGCAGCTTGCAAAATGATCTAATTGGGCAGTATGATGAACTTCCAACTTGCAAAGCTTTATGGGATCAACTCAAGTTCTCTTTTGGTGGAACCTCAACTACGCGGCTTCGTAGCCTTGTGATTAAGTTTGAGGAATACACAAAAGACCCTAAGCATACCATGAATGAACATCTAAGGGTGATGTCCAATATGATTGGTAAGCTAAGGGATGCTGGGCATGCGCTCACAGATGAGCAGCAAGTCAGAGCTGTCATAAGGTCCCTTCCTGCCTCGTGGGCCAATATGAAACAGATATTGACTCACAGTGAAAACATCAAGAACTTTTCTGATGTTTCACAGCATGTCATCCTTGAGGACGAGACTCGAGATACTGACAAGACCCTTGCTTATGTCGCCCAAGGGGGATCGCGCAATGCAAATGGCAAGCGCGGAAGACAAAGTAAGAAAGGTAAGAAAGGCGAGGCTAGCACTTCTGCGCCAAAGGAAGGAAAAATGAAGAAACGCAAGAGAGGAAAACGTGGTGGGAAAAAGGATCTGTCTAAAGTTAAATGCTTCAACTGTCAACAGAAAGGACACTTCGCTCGTGATTGCACTGAGCCGAAGAAGGTACTTCAGAATCTCTCTCTCAGTTATATGTTTCCTCACATGTGATGGTTGCTCATTCCCAACCTGTGTGGTTTGTGGATACAGGTGCAACAAAACATGTAGCACGTGATCGAGAGGGGTTCGTAGATTATCATAGGATTCCAGCGGGTAGCAAACATATCTTCATGGGAAACAATAGCTCCGAAGAGGTGCTAGGGGTTGGTTCTTACCAGCTCAAGTTGCGCACTGGGCGCACATTGATTCTTGAGGATGTGCGATATGCACCCACTGTTCGGCTTAATCTACTTTCAGTTACTGCTTTATTAGACAGTGGTTTTTCCTTTATTTTTAGGGGTAATAAGTTGGACATCTTTTTGGATGATGTTTTGTTCGGACATGGTTTTTGCATGGATAGTTTTTTCAATTGGATTTAATTGATTCTCAGTCTTCTTATTCTTATGTGGTGAATGATAATATTGTGAATGATTCTACCACCTGGCATGCAAGACTGGGCCACATAGGCCAAGATAGGATGACTCGTTCGCTAGAGAAGGCCTTTTGGGCCCACTCGCAAGAGTCAATCTACAAACTTGTGAGGCTTGTTTGGCCGGTAAAGCATGCAGGAAGCCTTTTGGAAAGGCTGTGAGAACAACTCAACCACTTGAGCTAGTTCACTCTGACATATGCGAACCTATGAGTGTAAAGGCACGCCATGGCGCCTCTTATTTCCTTACACTGATAGACGATTATACGCGATATGGTTATGTGTATCTGATATCTCACTGAAGCTTTGGACTGTTTCAAACGCTTTGTAGCTGAGGTTGAGAATCAGAAAGAGAAGAATTTAAAAACTCTTCGCACTGACCGAGGACGCGAATATTTGTCAGATCACTTCAAGAAGTTTTGTGAGGAAAAAGGGATACGCAGGCAACTTACTATTCTTAATACTCCACAACAAAATGGCGTTGCAGAAAGAAGGAATAGAACATTGTTAGACATGGTTAGGTCTATGATGGCGCAAGCAAACCTTCCAATATCTTTTTGGGGGATGCTCTTTTGACTGCAGCCTATATACTTAATCGAGTGCCTTCACAATCAGTCAAGTCCACCCCATATGAGCTTTGGAATGGCCAAAAGCCAAATTTGGATAACTTGCGCCCATGGGGCTCAGCAGGTTATGTTCACAGTATTTCTCATAAGTATGGGAAACTAGGGCCTAGAGCTAAAAAGAGTATCTTCTTGAGGTATTCTGAAAACTCTAAAGGCTATGTGATGTACGGTGAACATCCAAATGGCGGAAAGACTGAAATAGAGTCTCGTGATGTCGATTTCATAGAGAATGATTTTCCTAGCATTGGAGACGCGAGTAAGAATCTTGACCTCTATGAGTCAGAGGAAGTTGAAGCCACTTTACCATCTCCAAGCGAAGGTGGGGGATTAGTTCCTCATCCTGTTGTCGCTGAAGATAGTATAAGTGACCTTCAACCTAGTGGGAGTATCCCAGACAGTGGGAGCACACCACAAGGACCATTAGGTCAACAAGATTCTCAACTGCATAGAGGTGCACGAGAAAGAGTTCCACGTCGTCGTTTTGAGATTGACGGTGAAATTCTTATGTGCACTCCAACTGATGAAGATGAGCCCACTTCTATGGAAGAAGCCTTATCTTCACCTGCTAGTAATGAGTGGATGGCTGCAATGAAAGATGAGTTAAGCTCAATGAAAAAGAATCGAGTCTGGGAGTTGATTGACCTTCCGCCAGGGCGCAAGACTATTGGAAACAAGTGGGTTTTTAAAGTCAAGCGCAAGGTAGATGGGTTAATCGACAAGTATAAGGCACGTCTTGTGGCGAAAGGCTATACCCAACTGCGGGGTGTGGACTATGAAGATACTTTCTCCCCAGTGGTGAGATTTGCTTCAATTCGCCTGATCCTAGCTATTGTCGCCCAGCAGGATTTAGAACTTTTTCATATGGATGTTAAGACTGCGTTTCTCAATGGAGAACTAGACGAAGAGATTTATATGGCTCAAACCGAGGGTTTTGAAGTCAAAGGACATGAGCGCAAAGTTTGCCGTCTCAAACGTTCTATATATGGTCTCAAACAATCGTCTAGGCAGTGGTACTTTAGGTTTCATCATGCCATTACCTCTATAGGTTTTGAAATGATTGAACAAGACCATTGCGTTTACGTAAAACGATCCAAGAAAAATATTCTAATCCTTTCTTTGTATGTGGATGACATTCTTTTAGCTGGGAATGACATGAGTTCCATTGTCGCCACTAAGCAGTGGCTGTCCTCAACTTTTGAGATGAAGGACATGGGAGAAGCTAATTATGTGCTCGGGGTTAAAATCATACGTGATCGTCCAAAGAGACTTCTCGGTTTGTCTCAAGAGACATATATCAAGAAGGTCATTGAACGATTCCGTATGCATAACTCAAAACCCATAGACACTCCAATGGACAAGGCGTGTACTTTAACAACAGACCAATGCCCAAAGAATGATGAGGAAAAGAATCGGATGTCCAAAGTGCCTTACGCGGCTGCAGTTGGGAGTCTGATGTACGCTATGTCGTGTACGCGTCCAGACATCTGCTTTGCCGTTGGAATGGTGAGTCGTTATCAGAGTAATCGTGGACCCGCTCATTGGAATGCGGTGAAGAGGATCTTTCGATACTTGCGTGGAACCGCTGATCTCGTCCTGTGTTATCATGGTGGAGACTTGAGATTGAGAGGATACAGCGATGCTGATTGGGGCTCTGATAGAGATGAGCGCATATCCACTTCAGGTGGAGCTATCTCTTGGTACAGCAAGAAAAAGTCTTGCATCGCCCTATCCACGATAGAGTTGGAGTATGTTGCTTGTTCAGCAGCAGTCCAGGAAACTGTTTGGTTGAGGTCATTCTTACAGTCTCTAGGGGTTACAGCTCATGCAGATGAGTCTGTCACTTTTCACTGTGTCAATACAGCTACCCTAGATTTTGTTAAGGACCCCAAATATCATGGGAAGGCCAAACACATAGGCCTTCGTTATCACTTCATTAGAACTTTAGTTGCGCAAGGAGAGGTGACCATGAAACATATACCTACTGGCAGAATGGTGGCTGATCCTTTGACCAAGCCTATTGCTAGAGATGTTTTCCTTTCTCACATTAGGAGTATGGGACTACGTAGGTTTTGATATGTTTATGGCATCTTATGTACTTGACATTATTAATTACATTAAATTTTTCGTTCCTTGATTTGAGTTTATTATGGAATGAATGAATAATCTTTGTGATTACATATACATCCTTATTGAGAGTGTCACCAGGCTCGAATTGACCCACTCACACGGGTAATTCACCTTGGCGCTAAGATAGCGAGCAAGATGAGACATAATTGTCTTAAGCGCCAAGTGGGCGAATAAGATGATACAGCTTATAAAGCAAACATGTCGCCTTAGTTGGAGCTAAGATGAGACCTAATAAATGTAGGTCGATCATAGAGTATCTCCACAACTCTATGTAGCCTGCTTACAGCCGAATGTGAGATTTCAGGCAGGCACTATGAGAGTGACTGGGCTGAAAAACTCAGGTTAGGCGCTTGTACAGCGACTAGACTTAGATTCGTATGGCGTATTTATTATACATTTATGTGACACGCCCTTGCGGGTTACGCCATAGCATGCAAATCATACTGCATGTGCTAAATGCAGACCGACAGTGGGAGTGACGAATGAATCCCTGCTTCGTCACTGTGTGAGCCACTTGGATCGAAATTTTTGATCCTATATGGTACCCTTTTCACCTTAGACTATGTCATGAAGAGGATACTCAATGTCGCTACTTTAGCATGTACCCTTGGATCATGGATGATGCGGTCTCGCGGGGCATGTCTAGGAAAGCGGTTGGGTCTAATTGGAATGACATGAGGGCTTTGGGAAGAAAGTTCAATATTACATCATGTTGTGTGATTCATAGCCCGGGCGACTTTGTCGATTTTCGTTTCGATATGAGTCATGAATACATAACATATGAGAGGTTTAACACTGCTCACTATGAGGGATTTGAGAGTGTTTAATCTGGTGTAGTTGAACTATCTGGGGTACATACGAGATTTTTTGAGAGTGATGTATTGTGTTAGTTTGGTGATAACTTAATACAATACTCCTCAACTGGACATCCTTTCTCGTAGGTCGCACGTTCCATTTCCTGTATGAGGAGATGAGTGGACAAGAGATAGAGAGGGACTGTACGATTTATTTGCCCTGTCTGTGGGCGAGTGGGAGCTGTTAATAAATTGGGTCAGTGGACCCATTATCCGCCCACTAACAGATAATGTGTATTTGTTAGTTTGGATAAATACAGTTATTTAGAGAATATTTATCTCTTAAGTGTTTGAGATAAATACAATCTTTATCTCTTAAGAGTTGGAGGTAAAGCCAGTCTCTAATTGTATCTCTATATAAAGGCTAGAGATATCCCAATAAATCAGAAGTCATAGCAATAATCCCTCTCTCTATAGCACTCTCTCTAGAGCAATCACCAAGCTCTAGGATTTGGTTCGTGGACGAAGAACTCGACTCTAGTAGCCGTTTTCGTACCTGCGAAAAAGATCAAGCGCGTTGGAGGCTCGTAACAACAAGGATCCTACGTCGGAATTTTCGGAGACTTCGTACGATATGTTTTCGAACCCATTACGTGTTACGTGGTAGCACAATGATTGTTGTAATCGTTTCAACACTTAGGAAGCATTACAATATTGCGTACGACTTCTCACCAAGTACGGAAGGAAGGTGAGCAAGTGCTGAGGAAACTTTAGAGTTGATATAATCCGATGTAATCCTCAACCATGGTTTTACCATGACCAGAAAGAGAAAATTAAAAATACACCAAAAAATACAAAACTCAAATGTCTAGCTCTAAAGCATCTTATTATCTCTTAATAGCCTCTCATCTCTCTCTCCCCCTCCCCACGAACAGATTATCTGCCTAAATCTGCTGTGTTTTCTTGTTTGATCCTCGTTCACCACCTCGACACCATAATTGTGACAAGCATATAAACTACGATGCTTGCCAAGTTATCATTATGACAATCGCACCAACTGATAATTAATCATAGAAAGCTGATACATTACTCGCGCAAGCAACTTGGGTTAAGTTGTCAACGCCATCTGACCTTTCATCTGCAATTCATAATGTAGCAGCAGACGATTTTTTAATATAAATACTCTCAATGCTACAGTAGCGACTGATAAGGCTGTTTCTCTTTTCACAAACGAAATGCCAGTCTCCACCAAGAAGAAGATCCTGTGAGAGCAGGGAGTGCCATGTACATTAGTCAGTGTAAGCAAAGGACAGGCATACATCACGCTGATGAGGATACAACATCTTCACAATTTTTCCAGTGGTAATTGGATGTAGATACGGTGCCAACTCTGAAGAATCCCAATTTCATCCGACGCTAACTCTGAAGAATCCCCAACCATAGAAATCATTTAGGACATCCCTAATTTTAATTGAGAGGATCTCGACCCTTAAGCTTAAATTCATTCGACGCTAACTCTCAATTGAGAGGATCTCAAGCCTTGAGCTTGTATCATTTAAGATATCCCTAATTTCATTCCCATCACCATTTCACCAGTGAAAGTTATATCCTGGCCCAATCCATGTTGAAGTGAGTATTAACGGTGGGGGGAATGAAATTAGGGATTTTGTCCTCTCTCAAAGGATACAAACTGGTTGCCACTTATGACCACCGTATGTCTAGGCGGACATGCCTTGATACCATGATGGCGACCTAGGTTCTTACGCTTGGATCTGATGACTCTTGCAGAAAACTAGAGAGATGAAAGGGATGGCGGAAGTGGGTTTGGAAGAGGCAATAAATAGTTCAGAAGAAAGAAAATAGAGTGATGAAAGTGACGGACTGTGGGCATTTGTTCTATATATGTCCTTTTGCACTGCATTACGTAGCGGACTTACTTAAAAATAACACGAAAAATTAATCTAGATCGTTCAGAAATCGCAGATGAACGCTCAGATAGTACATAAGTTGCCTGCGCGAGCTAAAGATCCCTTAATCATGACATAGTATACATGGCCTAGATGTGTTGTATTCCATCGTCTTTCAAGCACACAACATAAGTAAAGACGTGGCACTACTTTTACCGATTCAATAGTTCCTCTTGCGATAATTATGTTGCAGTTTTCAGATTATTAAAATGTTTAACATACTTTCAAGATTTTGAACAAACTTTTTTTCTAGGAATCTTATGTCTAGCCATCGATTTATACTTTGAAGTTGTCTTTCTGAAAATATTCTAAGTATTTATGTAATTGTAATACTTATTCGTCTCACAAAATTGGCTCACATTTCACTTACACCAAGAGAAAGAAAATGGTCAAATAGAGATTCTTCATTTTTAGCCTTTGTGATGTTCTTATAGAAATTAATTATTGTTTTAAAGTAGCCGTGACACTAATGGTACAGTGCCTCTTTCTCTGTCCATTCATTCACAACATACACAATCTCATTCCTTATTTCAGCAGATTGGATATAAGGTTCAAATCCAGAAGATTAGTTTAATCAGGAAAAATCTATATAATTGGTTTTCATACATCTAAGGCACACGCAATAGATGCAACTTGAGTTGGGCAACTGTGGACAATTTGAGTCAACCTCTGTATATATAAATGTGAGCATACTTTTATAGAGACTGTGGTGAACGTGAACATACAATTTTGAGCCCGTAAAAATATCGGTTGCACATGATAAAAGATTTTACAAGGTCCACTCAACCTGTGAGAAACTTAGTTCGTCTAATTTTTATATAACATAAATTATATAAATGTAATTTTATATATGTATTATCTGTATAACTACGTGTGTTTTTTTTTTCTTTTACTTTAGTCTTTAAAATCTTTCAACCACATGGGTTTGGAGACCATTAAAAACCTTTTTTTCCTGCTTTGTTTCTTACTATAGGATTAGAATTCTTAAGATTGTTTCAAGGCTCTTGTCATTTTTTTTTGTCCTAAAATTTTGTTCATATACTTATTTTAAAATCTATTTTAAGATTTTATTATACTTTTTTTAATTATTATTATCATGACTAGTGAGTAGACTTGGATGACAATTGATGTGCTTGAAGATTAAGTAAACAAACATTCATCACGAAATAACAGATTTAGTTGGTAATTTATATGTTCAATAATTAAGTAAACAAAAAACGAGTTTGTAATAATGGATAACACGCGGGCAACCCATACCCACGAAAATTTTTATGGGTTGGGTAGTAGATAGATATTCTTTGACCCGTATCTGAGTTGGGTTGGGCATGGACAAGGAATTGTTTTGGATTGAACTGGGCACGATCTAACCCTTGGACCCGTCTGAAGCTCCAAAAAGTTGCAGTCCTAGCGCATGCCTAATTCACGTGGGTGCACCCCCAACTTGCTTTCCAAATCGGCTTCAGCCTTTGTCCGCCTCCACCTTTACTGCCGCATACAACCAGACGCAATCATCCTCAAAAACCAATAAGAGCTTTTGGTGAAATTTGAAATTGGATCTGAATTGTAATAGGAATATTTCAATGTAATGTCTAGATCTAAAAAATCATGCAAAGCCGGATCTATTGATTAAATAAATAAAGATCAAATCAAGTTTCTGTACTAGGTCATCCTTCAAAATTGTTGTCGTCTATATCGAGAGCGACAGTGGGTGACCGAATAACCGAACACCAAGCTAAGGAAGTGGTGACCCTTTACTCTCACCCCATACAGAGCGACGGTGGCTCCATACAGGGATAACATGATTGTTAAGGGAAGAAAAGAGGAGATTTTAAGACCAGCGGAAGACGAAGAATTGGATTCTTCGTCCGCTAAGAAGAAAAAATGTAATTTTTTCTAGTAAAGGAGTGTAGTAAAAACAAGGATTACGGAATATAGGCCACTAGCTCTAATTTTGAGAGGATACAACATCTGTGATGGTTTGAACAAGGCAACAGAGGTGGCGAGTGTAGGAGGCAGCAACATTCATATTTGAAGAGGAGAAGCAAGAGTGGTGTTAATGGAGAAAAAATTGGAAAGAACGAAAAGACGGAGGTGGAGGTGACTGGTGGGCTTCACTGATTATGGTGGCTACCCCGAAAAAGATAGAAGATGAAGTAATCTCCTAAACCAATATGTTATATTAGCATAAGGGCCCCCCATAAGGGTACAATGAGAAGTAAGGGTGTGTTTGGATATAAGATTTGAATTGAAAATTCGACTTTGGTAGGGTATTTGTAAATCACTTGGATAAAATATCTTATTTCTATAGTTCAAAAGGGTATTTTCAAATTTTTGGAGTGATTTGAACTAGTTATTTGTCAAATCTACTCTGATCAGTAATTTACAAATCCATAATAACTAGTTTCCTATTTTTTAGGAATCTTGTCTCCCACCCTTTTTAACATCCTTTTGCTTTCTTTCTTGCAAACAAGATATTTTAAAATTATAGAATTTGTAAATTATGAGATTTCGAAATGATGGCATTTAGAAATATCCAGTATTTCAAAATCTCATATCCAAACACACCCTAAGAGAATTTCTTATCTCAAGTTTAGAAAGTGAGCAATATTTTTGGGCCAGCTAGAAAAAGAAATAGGAGCGCTTATTTTGAGATGAAGAGAGTATTAATTATTTCGTTCTTCTTTTCATTTTTTTGTGGGTTCCATTAATCATCATAAACCAACTTGGTGTACTTGTAAACTAACTTGGTGCATTTAATGTGTTAAAACACGTGAGTGAATTATGTTTATGGAACCAAATTAGTACTTAACAATCCAATTTTCGTGCCATTGTTTCGGCAAGTCTTTTGGTTTTCATTATGAGGCCATCTTTTTAACCAACGGATAATTATCCAACATTGAAACACTAAAGATATGATATATTCTTCTTTAGTTCCAAAAAATGAAGGACGAGCGATATTGGAGAAGAAGAGATAGAACAAAGAGGAGTGGTTTCTTGTGAAAGTTGTTGGTAACTATGGTGGTTGATGGAAAGGTATTTGTGCGTTCATTTTGGAGATGGTAGCGATAGTTATTCGCTGTGACAATGAAAGGGAAAAAGTAACGGGAAATGAAGGAAGATGAGAATGAGAAATTGAACTATATCAATGTCTTTTCCCCTTTCTTGACTGTGATGTAAGATCAAGCTCAGGAGCTTATTGACCCAGGTCAAAACCAGTTGGACATGACAGGATCCTTTTTTTATGTCCCAGGATATTGTTCCTCAGTTGATAAAAAATTTTGTTTTTTGAAAATCTTCAATTTTTGTTTTAATTTACAAAGAAGAAATTGAAGCTGAACGAAGTAACTAGAAATATTGTTATAATCACCCCCGCCCGCCGTCCCTAATGTGGAGACATAGGGTCAAAAAAAGGAAAGAAAGGGCAAGGAGTTTCTCTTGCTCTTGGCATAGGGCCCCCAACGGGAGGTTCACAGGACGGGCTATTAGCTCGCTTAGGTAGAAGACGTCCCTGATAATTGTGTTTTTGTGTCTGGCTGTGGGAGCTCACAATCACATGCATAGTTCAATATAGAATTTATTGGAGGAGTTATCAGTATTTTAGCAAAAACTTATGTGTTAACAATTTACTAACCATGGCTTGCGATGGATGGCTGAGTACTATATTCAGTTGTAAAGTTACCCATAATCTCATTACCTTACCTAGGTAGTGAGATGTTAATGGTAGTCTAACACCATCTAAGTCGATGATGTGATGTTGAACTGAATATGAAGACGAACTCGGGACAAATAATGGATAATATTATAAAGTTGAAGCTGATAAAAAATTGCCAAATCACTAGATATTTGGACGTTCTCTACTCTTGCTATGTGGGCCTTTAATTTTTTTTTAATTAATTAACACTTGCTTCCCCCTCTTACACCCCCCTCCCCACCCCATACTCACCTTTCTAATTTTGATTTGGATTTCCCTTTTCTTAACTCTATGTTTCCCTTTCTATTCTTGATTTTAGTTTGTTCATTGTTTTTGTTATATATTTTCTTAAACGTCTCTTTCGTTTCTCCACTTTCTCTATGGCCAATCCAAATTCTTTATGACCTTTTATTTATTTTTTCAGTTACCTCTATTTTTACCTAAATTATGTGATGCATTTTCTTTTCTGCAATGCATAAATGATCTCATACCTTAAGAAAAGAACATAAAAAAATAAATAAAATCATTGTCCCTCTCATTCAAAAATTAGTCCCTAAAATCTCTAATTACCCATGTTAAATACCTAATTATCATGCATGTTTTGTCTCTAACTGCACCACCTTGAATTGCTATTATGCCATAAAAAGAAACTCAATTTCTATCTCTTTACTAACTGAGAGTTGAAATTTAATTCATAAAATTCTCATTGTCATCCTTGAAATTTAAAATTCTTTTGAATATCACATAAACTTGAACCGTTTCTACTTGCAATTCCCCGTGTTTATATATCTCTCTCTCTCTCTGTCCCTCCATTTATCACTAATATCCAATATCATGTTATGATAACCTTCCATTCAACATACATTACGAGTTTTTTGATTTCTTACACGTTTTACATTTATTTAACTGATATGTTCATTTTAATACTTCAGATGAAAAGTGCATCATTGACATCTAAACCACATGATCTAGATCGTGTTCTACAATGTTAATTAATTTATCAAGAGCTCTCTCTCTCTCTCTCTCTATATATATATATATGTGTGTGTGTGTGTGTGTGTGCCTGTGTGTGCGCGCGCGCGTCATTCTTTTCTACATTCATTGTGGACGATAAACATATGAGAGTTTTTTAGGTTGTTCCACCAAGACTTCGAGAAGAAAGCTTGCAAACGACTAAACGTAAGATACTCGGTAGTGATATTTTATGCAACAAATACATCATATACATATATGCCTACACCAACTGGCAAGCTTTTAACCCTTTCCAACAGGAGCAATAAATAAACTTTCTTTTCGGGTACAATAACGATATCTAATATCACAAGGTCTTGTGTTTTTCATACTTCATATAGCTATAATGTTCCTTATCGACCTTTTAAAGACAAATACTTATACCCTGTGAATTGGGACTTTTTTTTTTTACATTCTTTTGTCTTGATCATAAGTTTCAATAATTGTTGTTACTAAGATTTACGATGAAATTCAGTCTGATGTCGATACCTCGGGGGTGGCATTGCTCAGTCATTCAATCATGTTAGTGTCTAACAACATTCTTCTCTTTTTTGTTCAGGTATCATTAACACGACTTCTTATGTTGATAATGTTGTAGTGCTCTTCTACATTCAAACTTCAAAGTACGGTATCAAAACTAGTGTAATACTAAAGGCGAAAATTATATTCGGCCCAAAATCATGCAAGCCCATGAAAAGCTGTGGGCCCAAAAGAAAAGTTACTACTGGATTGTGCAATCTTGTTTATCAGGCCCAATCCATTCTGAAGCTTTCCAATCTTGAATAGTAAACCGATCCCATCTTCACCGTCCAATTGCTATCATAACATCCAGGTACCCATATATAAACCAAGAAGATTGCCCATTTTAGGGTTTCTCAAGTTCAGTGTCGATCTTTCGGTCTGCTCCAGCCCTTCTTCCAGGTGCAATCTCTATCTCGCCGTCTCAAGACCTAAGTGTTTGTGTGCCTGCGAGCGTGTAAATATTTTTTGCTTTTCAAAAAAGTTTGGATCTTTACCCAATTATGTAATATCCAGATATGTTTACCTTTGTATAATCTATGCATATGATTGAATTGGTTGTTCGCTCTCTTCATCTTATCAATTTATGAAATCCTTTGGATTGAGAGACACCCTTTAGGTCATCCTCCCAGCAACCCATTAGTGTTTTCTTTAGCTAGTGTAAATTTATGTGGCAGTAATAAGTGGGCAATTAGGGCGGCTTTTAGGGTCTTCTTCTTTAGCTTCTATCGATTGTTTTGTTGACCACTTAAAGTGAAATATTTGCGGCATCTTTACGGGGTTATCTAATATGTTTAAGTATGCACCCATGTTGGCTAAAATCAGTGTTACTTTACAGTATGATTTTCTGTCTTATTTTGCCTCTTTTTAACGTGCAGATTATTATTTTTCTTCTTTGAGCCCAAGGAAAATGGCGTCAAAGTTTTGGAATCAGGTTTGTGTGACTTTTTGTACTTAATTCTGTTAATGGGTTTCTGAGCATAGGCTGCTTTTTGCTAAATGTTTGTGTTTTTTAATTTAGGGCGGTGACAGCGAAACTGAGGAGGAGGAGAGTGATTATGAGCAGGAAGATAATGGTATAGCAGCCGCTGAGGAAGATAAGGCAGGTGGAAGCCGATATCTTCATTCCGAGAGCGATAGTGATGATTCTGATGGGGAGAAGCGCGTTGTGAGATCTGCCAAGGACAAGCGTTTTGAGGAGATGTCTGCAACTGTTGATCAGATGAAGAATGCAATGAAGATCAATGACTGGGTCAGCTTACAGGAGAGTTTCGATAAGATTAATAAACAGCTCGAGAAGGTCATGCGAGTTACTGAATCAGAGAAAGTTCCAAACCTTTACATTAGAGCTTTGGTGATGCTGGAGGACTTTCTGAACCAGGCTATGGCCAACAAGGAAGCCAAAAAGAAGATGAGTAGTAGTAATGCTAAAGCACTGAACTCGATGAAACAGAAGCTGAAGAAAAATAACAAGCAGTATGAGGATTTGATTAATAAGTCCAGGGAGAATCCGGTGAGCGAGGGAGATGATGATGATGAGGAGGAGGAGGAGGATGACGACGAGTTCGAGGACGATGTAGTTCAGCACGAGAAGAAGGAGCCTGTGGAGGATGAACCGAAGGATGACGAGAAGGAGGATTGGGTTCAACAGCTGAACAAGAAAGATAGGCTTATGGAAAAACAGTTTAAGGACCCAAGTCAGATCACTTGGGAAACAGTTGATAAGAAGTTTAAAGAGATTGTTGCTGCTCGGGGTAGGAAGGGGACCGGAAGGATTGAGCTAGTTGAGCAGCTTACTTTTTTGACAAGGGTAGCTAAGACCCCTGCTCAGAAGCTTGAGATTCTTTTCAGTGTTATCTCCGTGCAGTTTGATGTCAATCCAGGTCTCAGTGGGCACATGCCCATAAATGTGTGGAAGAAGTGTGTCCAGAATATGCTGCTTGTACTTGACATCCTTACCCAGCATCAAAATATTCTAGTTGATGATACCGTGGAGCCTGATGAAAATGAAACCCAAAAAGGAGCAGACTTCAAGGGAACGATTCGAATTTGGGGAAATCTGGCTGCTTTCCTTGAAAGGATAGATGTTGAGTTCTTTAAGAGCCTGCAGTGCATTGATCCGCACACACGTGAATACATTGAAAGGCTTAGGGATGAACCCTTATTCTTTGTTCTTGCTCAGAATGTCCAGGAATATCTAGAACAGATTGGTGACTATAAGTCTGCTGCAAAGGTAGCACTAAGGCGAGTTGAACTTGTTTATTATAAACCACAAGAGGTGTATGATGCTATGGGGAAGTTGGCTGAGCAAGCAGAAAATGAAGATAGTGGAGAAACAGAGTCCGGCGAGGAACCCAAAATGGACACAAGTCGGGCTTTGCCTGCATTTGTTGTTACTCCTGAGCTTGTGTCTCGAAAACCGACCTTCCCACAAAATAGCAGGACATTGATGGATATTCTGGTTTCCCTGATATACAAGTATGGTGATGAGAGGACCAAGGCCCGTGCGATGCTTTGTGACATATACCACCATGCTATCTTGGATGAGTTTTCAACATCTCGTGACTTGGTGCTAATGAGTCATTTACAGGATAGCGTTCAGCATATGGACATCTCCACCCAAATACTATTTAACAGGGCAATGGCACAGCTTGGACTGTGTGCATTCAGGGCGGGGCTTATTACTGAAGGACATGGTTGCCTTTCTGAACTATATTTAGGTGGTAGGGTGAAAGAGTTGCTTGCCCAGGGTGTCTCCCAAAGCCGATATCATGAAAAGACTCCAGAACAGGTATAATTCTTTTCAATACCTTCTGCATCCTGCACTGCCATATGTTAAGATAAAGACATAATACTAATTAATCCAATATTTTCTGATATACAATTTATCCTGAATCTTTTATGTGGCATCAGGTTTAATGCAGGCACATGCGCATGTGTGTATGTCTGTGTTTTTGAAGGTGCATATATTTGGATCTAAGAATGTGATTTGTTGTAGAATCATGTCATCGAAGTCAGAGAAAACCTTGTCTATTTGTTAGGGGAAATCATCCATATTGCTATGCCAGTTTTCTATGGCGTGACTATGAAAGACGTAGTTTTAATCAAATCATTAATGGCACTTTTGTAATATCAGTACATAAATAATGTTACTCAAAAGAACCAATCCAAACTCCGTCATTTTGGAGCCACGCCTTAGAAATTTTTTCTTGGGTGGTGTTTCTCCTCTTTGTAATCTTTATAGCACGTTATTTTGGGTGCTTCCTAGATGGCTAACTCGGTAGAGGGCTGACTGCTTTTAACAAATGCATGCTATGAGTTGCCATCACCATCATCTTTTACTTTTTCTTGCCTTTGGGTGGGCTGGGGCTCTTGTACATAGGTTGTTAATGTGTTATTTTCTAAGTCCTCTTTTATCCCCACAGCCTCAGAATTATACACCTCCTCGGTTACACGTCGCTATTCGCATATTGTGCTCGGCGAGATTTTATGAGTCTTTTAAGTAAGGAGCTCTTCATTTAAATCAAGAATCAACGAATGTAGTATCACCAGAAACTTTTTCATGAGGATTTTTGAAGATTGAAATTTAGATTTACTGAATAATCCGTTCACTTAGTACACTCAACATGATACATTTATAGACAGGTTGTGCCTATGTTTGGACCAAACAATGACATATTGCTTTTCTTTTTCTCTCTCAAGGACTCCGCTGTAGCACCCTCACCGTCGGGATCATTCAATGTCCCGTTTCTTGTTGCTTATTATTGATAAGAGAAAATGTAGAGAACAGATATTTGTAGTATTGCCTAGACCCTTTTTCTTGAGTCCAATTTCTTAACGAGTAGGTATCATGCTTAGTTTTTTGCATCGCTTGTAAAATGTTTCCAAATTGGGAAGTTCTATACTGATAAGAAGGCATTACCTATGGTCAAGCAAGTTGGAAAGCCTGTTTTTGTAGTGGTTTTGATTATTATTTGCTATATATTAAAGCTTGTTTATAATATTCTGACAGGAGCGGCTGGAAAGGAGACGGCAGATGCCGTACCACATGCACATAAATCTTGAACTTCTTGAAGCCGTCCATCTTATATGTGCCATGCTGCTGGAGGTTCCCAATATGGCAGCGAACAGCCATGATGCTAGGCGCAAGGTCATAAGTAAGACGCTTCGCCGGTTGCTTGAGGTGAGTGAGAGACAAACATTCACAGGCCCTCCTGAAAATGTCAGAGACCATGTTATGGCAGCCACAAGGGCGCTCAGCAAGGGGGACTTTCAGAAGGCCTTTGATGTTATTAAATCCCTTGATGTCTGGAGGTTGTTTAGAGACCGAGAGAATGTGCTCGAGATGCTCAGGGTCAAGATCAAGGAAGAGGCTCTGAGGACCTATCTTTTCACCTATTCGTCATCCTATGATTCGCTGAACTTGGACCAGCTTGCCACAATGTTCGATCTCTCAGATGCCCAGACCCACAGCATTGTGAGTAAGATGATGATCACTGAGGAGCTCCATGCAAGTTGGGACCAGCCATCTCGATGCATGATCTTCCATGATGTAGAACACACAAGGTTGCAGGCTCTGGCATTCCAGTTGACGGAGAAGCTGTCAGTGCTTGCAGAAAGTAATGAGAGAGCCACAGAGGCAAGGATTGGTGGTGGTGGATTAGACACGCTACCACCCAGGCGCAGGGATGGCCAGGACTATGCTGCTGCTGCTTCTGCTGGTGGCAGCAAGTGGCAAGACAACCTTTCCTACTCGCAGGGAAGGCTAGGCAGTAGTGGTGGTCGATCAGGATATAACACCGGGAGAGCGATGGGTCCAGGCCAAACTGGGTATTCAAGGGACCGAGGAGGTCAGTCGAGAGGAGCAGGAGGATATTCTACGGGCTACCAGAGCACACGGTATCAAGACACTGCATACGGAGGGACAGGGAGAAGTTATCAGACTGGTTCAATAGCGAGGGGAAGCCACATGGATGGTTCAACCCGTATGGTCAGTCTCAACAGGGGGGTTCGTGCTTAGTGGACATCAGACATCATCCTCCTTCCATCAAACTTCTCTTGATTCTGAGATTTTCTCTAGTGAACCAGTAGGTCTTCCTTCTGTTTTGTGGTGTTCTAGCAAAATAACTTTATCCTGCCTAAGTACGATGATATTTGAAGTTTCGGTTGATTCAGTTTTGTTACTCGGTATTCAACTCCTTACGACTGCTGTTATTTATATCTCCTTTGGTCGTTCTAAAATGAGCATCTCAAATCTGTTGCTACTAACAAGAACTTGATTTGCTCAACAGAAAATTCCTTGGTGAATCTGTTGCATATTATTGATCGACAAGGCTGCATTAGATCACCATTTTTGATAGACAAATGCATTTCTTCGCTTTTTGTCGTATCTTTGCCGTGTCATCACCAAGTCCTGGACACAACCAGGGATGTAGCAATGAGTTAAAGTAAAACAGAGGCAAAACTTAGGCCCCGTACGCTTACAATATTTGTTTTCTGTTTTCATTTTCATGATTTTCATATTCAGTTGGAAAATCCGTTCCTGTATTTTTATCATTTTTACCAAAAAAAATTTAGCTATTTTTTTTTACCTTGGGTTAAGTTTGAGTGAAAAAGCTGAAAACACCTTTGAGGTGTTTTCAGTTTTTTGTTACTATTTGAGTAATTTTATCCAAAATAAAAATAAAAAATAGTAAAATTACGCAAAAAAAGAATCTTTTTCATCATCATTGCTAAGAACAGAAAACGAGTTTCGTAAACGTACGGGGTTAGGAACTCTTTTGGCAGAATCTTGTCCAATAAACGATTGGACAAGGGGATAAATTTTCCATTTTCAAAGGTGGCAAACATGCCTGATAGGTAGTAGTACATGACAAATTAAATTGTTTGTTCCATGTTTCTTGGAGATATTTGCCATAAAAGGAAAGAATATTAACGATAAAACGGCGTACAAGAGCTTCCTAACTTCAAGGAATCAGCTCCAGGACTTGTTGGTACAATGCATGCGAAAGTTAACGATAATCGGGCAATAACATCCAATATGGGAGATAAATACAATAAACCCAAGTCTAGAGGGAATAACAGTAACCTTAAACCAAATGGTCCACCTTCTGAACCAGCTCTTCTAATTTCTTCTTTTGGTTTTAATACTCATGCAATTGGCCGCGCCAAAAACAGAAATTCCATTCCTAACGCAATGCATGGTCTGCTCGTGCAACCTGAACCTGGAATTTCTCCGAGAGCCACACGTATGCTTCCCTTTCAAATGGAGGGTGATTCCGCGCATTCTTCTCTGTTGATGGGCAATTCCGCGTACTCTTCTTGTTCGGCATGTGACTCGATGCACCCTTTCTTTTCGGTCAGTGATTCCAGGTGTTTATCATCTCCAGCGGGTGACTCCATGCAGTCTACCATATTTGTAATCGACACTGGGCTTTCTTCTTTTTCTTGTGGTATTCCTGTAGATTCTCGTTTTCTGATGGACAATTCTGCAGGCCCCTCTTCGGCCTTCCATGTCGTATTTGTTTTGGCAGGTGACTCAGTGCAGTTTTCTGCTCTGGTAGCTGACTCAACTAACTCTTCCTTTTTGATAGGCGGCGAAGTGATCTCCTTGATTTTTATGCACGATGCGATTTTCTCTTCCTTTTTGGCAGGTAACTCCGTACTCGAGTCTATCTTCTTGGGAACAACTGGGGGTAGCTCGGAATGCTTGCTGACATTTGTCTTGGTGTTGACTTCTAGTGGCCCAAGCTTTGCTTCAAGATCCTTGACCGCAAAGCTTAACGATCTCACATCCCGAGCCTTTGCTAGTTGTCCAGGAGAAGATAGCTGTACAGAATAACAGTTTTAGGTGATACTGCAAAATTGGATTAAACTTTATGAGGTTAATGAAATGGAACCATAACAAAACAAACATACAGGACAACAAAGAACACCAACTACACAATTTGGCGTGTGCTCAGCAACATAATTGCTTTTTCATCTCTATGTTTTAACATTTGCAACTATTGTTAGTGTCAAAAATCAGAAAAAGCAGCAAAAGGCAGGAAGCTGGAAGAATACCCGAGGCATATACTTCATCAGTTCATCCAAGTATTGTTCTAGCTTTTATGTTCTAACAAATAATACTCCTTTCTTTCCCAGATTCAAAAGGATCTCTCTCTATTCCGAGCATGTTCTAAGAGATAAAAGGTAAGTTCTGCCAATTACATTAAAGATTTCGGCAAGCAAGATGACAGTCATTTTCCTAATAAGTATGTACTAATAGTTATAAGTTTGTCTATCTGGACAGGAAGAACTTCCAAATATCCCTCGAGGGACTTACCTTTTCTAGTTGCTCAGCCCATCGTTTCAATTCCTCTGTAGGCACTTCCTTGTGAATAACTTGAAGAATATAGAGCAAGTGAGAAGGAAGGTTCTGCAATTGGTGTTGTTCAACCGTACACTGAGGGATAGTGGATCGGCATCCCACTTTATAAAAGGAACAATTCAGCAGTTTCATTGGGCAAATAGTTATGCAATGCCTGTCCATCTCACGCCTCATGATGCTATCAGAACATTTCTGCTCACATGGAATTATTTTGAAAGGACAAACTGAATCATGATAGTCCATCTGAGCTACAGTAAATCTGGCATTACACCCCTCGTTATTACAATTCAGAATCCTATAACTGCACCGCTGCATATGATCAGCAAGCTCTTCAGCAGTGTTGAATAGCATCCCGCAATAGTACATGTTTTTGAAGTCGATATTCTTAAGCAGAGTTTTGGTAACCGCTTCCCTCCTCCCAATCAACCAAAATCCGCTCATTTCCATTTCTTGCACAAAATCATCTATCTGGTCCTCCCTCCTATCACTCAGCAGCCATCCTGAAATGCGGCTGAAAAAATTCCTCTTTAAACTTTGAAAATCATCAATGAAGTAAGAAATAATATCGTAAGGATGTTCAGACAATTCCAGATCAGGATCAGCTTCTAAGAAAAATGTCTCTGCCACAAAGGTTTCGCTTTTTTGTGTCAAATAGTCCACCATTTCTCTTCTCACGTCAACAGCCACCGAAGCGGGGCTCTTAAAGAGATCACCTGTTGTGTTGTCAACACAGGCTGAGGCTAATCCTAGGAGGAGTACTTGTGCTATCTTGTGAGCTACCTCTGTATTGAAAAGATCACAATAGTATACAGGAGCTCCGGCCTTAAGGCTCTCGTTAAGTTCCACCTCAACTAGAGGAGGATCCATGCTTGAAGAGACCTACAACACAAGTTTAAGCCACGGAATATTACCCGTTACAACGATGTAGTTATTAATTCTATAAATTAATAAAGAACACTTGGTAAACTCCAGCTTTAGATGCGTGAGAAAGCAAGTTGAAGAGAAGCATAGTTGGTCAAGCTTAGAAAGAAATTACAACAATTTGGCAGATCCTATTATTGTTTAGGAAGGTACCAAAAATACTCGAGAAAATGTCTATCGACTTACAAACACAGACATCCCCATATCCTGGAGATTGTAATAGTAAACACACAAGGTTTTGGAAATCTTTTTTTTTTCTTTTTCATACAAGCATTTCTCTTACGATAATCATCACTTCGGGCACCGCTAATGTGTGACCACAGAGATCTATTCTCAGTCACAAACCATAACAAACCTTCAGAAGAACACGCAACCAACCAGCCCCCACCACCCACAAAGTTAAAAACATCAACAGAACATTTGAATTGTATTGAATTGAACCCATAGATGTGCATTTACCTTTGTGGGTGGTGTGGCGAGGGTGGGGGGAGCAAAAAATTACGAGTGAACGCCAAAAGTGAACTAAATTCAACCCAATTGAACAATTTTGCAAGGGAAAAACCCAATATAGATACCCAAAGGGGAATGAAAACAAAACATGATAGTTACCATTGACGGGGCAAGATAAAGGGACATGAACAATTCGAAAAAGAATATGCAAAAGAAAATGATACGGGCACACCTCAAATTTCGCAATGCTTCTTCCCCATTTCTATCAACCCTTGAGAGATGATCTATATTTGGTCACCGGATTCGACTCAGCGCCTCCTTCTTCCTGTATATAACTGTTTTTCGCTGTATATGCCGGACTTTCCCATCTTTGTTCTCCTTACACGGCGCGTTTGAAGCTTTGCCGCGGTCAAAGCAATTAGTGGTCAGCTCTCTCTGTCTCCTTTTCGTCCCTCTCTCTCTCCCCCAAAAAACTCTCTGGTTTCACTCTCATCCATAAAAATTTGGACAAATTATGCTAACAACTCTGAGGTTTACTTTAATTATACTCCGGCTTACTTACTTTTTTTTATCACGCTGAAATATATTTGTTTTATCTGGCTATTGATGTGTGTGAGTGTGAGTCGCGGAGACTAAAGCAACTCGGAGAGGCAACGAGTGTTCCTTGCCATGATCATCGGGTTTGTCGTACGGTTTGTGAATTTGAGATTGAATTCCGGAACCACGACTTTTTCAGGCGTGACAAGTGGTATCAGTATCAACGAGAAGGTAATATCTCTCGTAATAAACAAATAAGTTTACCTAGCCATTTCCTTCTCCACTGCCCCATCTCTCCCTCTCTCTCTTATACATACACACACACATCACACAGATCGACGACTGCCTGCAGCCGTACAGCAGCACCCCACCACCACTTCAGTTCATTCCAGAAACCACAAGCACCTCCGTTAACCTACCACTGCACACAAACCAAAATCACACCACCACCACCACCACCAAACTCCATTTCACAATCAATGCGACCAAAACCAATTTTACCTATCTGATGGTGGTGGTGGTGGTGGTTGGGCTGCGACAGCGTGATTAGATTAAGACCCATAGAGGTGGCTCTATATGGTCTCAGCCTCTGGTCGCAATTGTTGCTAGTTGTCACCGGTCATTGGTGGTGGTCGTGCGTTGACCGCCGGTTGGTCTATGTCGGCATCCTCAATACAAAAGTTTTCGTCTCATAAAATGATTTAGTTGCACAGCTTCTCCTCCTCAATTCAAAAGTAAATTCCTAGAAAGGAGTGGTTACTCCGGTGAACTTAGGGCAATGGCGACGGCGGCGTACCCACCGCCTCCGCCGTATTACAAGCTGTACAAAGACTATATTGAAAACCCTAATTCAGCTCCACAGCCTCCTCCTCCTATTCAGGGCACCTACACCCTCTACGGCGCCAACTACACGGTAAGATCACATCTCTCTTTCCATCTATCACTATGTATTCATGCCACGTATGTTACATGCACTAACGCACACAAATAATGTGAACTCTTTCGCCGTTATCCAGTCAGTAAAGCTGATGTTGGAAAAAAAATTGTTGGAATTCCAAGATAGAATTTGAACATGTAAACATTTACTTTAACTAGTTCTTGCCCTAGTTGATCCACAGTTACTGTCGGAGTTCAACTGAGTGTTAATATGTTCGAATTCTATCCTAGAAATTTGTGAAAGGTCAAAGGGAACAAATATTCTGAAACTAAGGCAGTATAATGTGTTTACTAGATGCATATGCACAGAGTTCACCGTCCAGTTTTCTGCAGATCGGCAGCTGTAAGCTTTGTGGTAATAATATAGGGGCGTCTAGGCATTTAACTGTTTGTTCCCCTTTGAATCGAACATGGATTCAATGGTTTAGTAAGTAGGTTTTAGCAACGTCATTCCACTTCTGTTAATGAAACCTTAAAGGCTTAAACATCCCTCATTTTGGTTGCAACCCCTATATTAGTGGTGCAGATGTGTCAATAGATGTGATTTCCTATTTGTAGTGCTATCAGAGAACAGAATTGTAAAATCCTACCTCTTTTCAGTTCTAGCCTTAGAAGTTTCTGTGTAAGCCATATTCAGTGTGTCTGCCAATTATTTGGCACCAATGCCAGATTCAGCAAATGAAGATTTTATTTGCAAATAAAATTTGTAGATTGAGCCCTCTTGCTTCTTAAACTGGCGTTTTTATAAAACTGGCATGCATCCTAGGATTTCTAGCTCCCGAGACTCTTTCATAGAATTCCAGCAATTACTCGCTCTCCTCAGAAGGCCATAGGAACAGTGTTGATGCTCCCGCATCCATAGCATGAGTAGTTAAAGCTCTTAATGGTACCTTAGTCAAGGCTAAACTTTTGGAAGCAAGGGTAGAAAGTCAGAAAACCCAATAGTTGAATGTACTTAACCACGTCTTAAGAAAAGGAAGTACTTGCTTCGCAAATTCTGTCCTGTCTCCCCTACACCAATCCTGAGCTGAAGTCTTGAGGGGAGGAACCTCCAGGTCATGACAAGCACAGGATATGTTGCGTACCTGCATCTGTCTTTTTTGTTGATTGATCATAGCAGCCTGTAACTGTTAAAGATTTCTTCTACCTTCTAGGTCCAACAGCTTACATTACCTTTCTCCTGGAGTATACATTAGTTTTTATTAAAGCACAAAATAATCTTTCCAGAAACTAGAAAACAAGTGCTTTAAAGCCTCTTTTGTTTTTTGACAATATAGGCATTATGGCAGTAAAACACTTTGAAAAGCAATTATGTTATGCTAAGATTCTCTCTATTTTATTCCTTGTTGGCTGTAAATCATTTCACTAGAACTTTTGTTGGGAGTCAGGAAAAGGAGGAAGTTGGATGTGCTAGTTAAATAGTCGAAGTCGTCTTTTTTGTTTGTATTTGAATTTGCCATGCAAAAACCGGGGAATAAAACCTGTTACCTGAGTTTATTGACAGTGGATAGTCTATTAGGACCCTGCCCCTGAACTTCAAGAATCATAGCCTGCCTGAACGTTTCAAAGTTGTTTGCAAGTTCTCGGGTTAAGAAATAGGGTATGGTTGCTTATACAATCTGAAACTGAACAAGGCAACGCTATAAAAAAGGTTGAAATTGGCCATATGTATATGTTTCCTTTCCCCTTTTTTTAAAGTTCGGCATATCGGCTATATCGTCGAGACCATTCTAGACAAGATTATCAAATCACTTTGGACTGAAGCAATATGATTTTTATATTCTGGTTCTTCTGCCTTTTATTTTCAGTCTCCTATAAGAAGGGCAACGACATGATTTTTGTTAAAACTCACACTTCCACCAAAATACCATCAGATGCAGTTGTAGTTTGTGGTTCTTCATTATGAAACTACTCTATGTCCTAGTATGTTCTGTGAAGGACCTTTTCTAACATGTGGGGACCTTGTTCATCTGGGTAGTGGCTAGTGGGATCCTTGTCTGTGACTACTTTGGGCATTTCCTCCCAAATACATAATTCGGCGTGGGTTTCAAATGATTCACAATTAATTGGAAGTATATTTGGATCTTAACTGTCATTGTTGTTATTTTGTTTGCACCATGCTGGTGGCTGAATTTCAAACTTGCATATCTGAAGTCTTTTGTCCTCACTTTTTCATGACCCTACATATTCTCTAAGACACCTGGGTGTTTGGCATTTCCTCTTCGACATTTTTGAGCTGTCATTATTTTCTACTCGTAGTTGAAGTGTCATGATTATGTTCCTCTTTTTTGATGCCATTATTTTACTACTTAGATTGTCTGGCTTTTGCACACCTAAAGAAATCTTGCACCTCCTTGTATGGTCCAGATTTAAAGCCAATACATCTTGTGCTTTTCTCATGGCAATGAGAAGGGTCTGGTTTTGCTAGTTAAGAAAAGCAATTAACAAGTTGGATTTGTTGTAAGTAGATGCTCCATTTTGGGGAGTCAAATTTGGAATCCAACGAAGCTCAGTGACGTTCCTGAATCCTATACTCGGTGATACTCTTGAGTTATTGGTTGTGCGATTGTAAGTAGTATTCCTGATGAAATTCATTGATAGCCCTAAATCCCGCAAGACTTATTTTGAGGGTGGAGAATAATTAATCTTAATGGGGTTACAAGCTGCAGCATGCGCCTGAAGTAGCCTGTTTATGGGGTGTGGTGAAAGATGGGACTTGATTATTCGTCTCCTTGCACTCTAGCTGCCTCGAGGCTAGAAGAGTTTCCACCTAAAAAAGTTTCCCGGCTTGAGGATCCCCAGTCTGCAAACTGTGGATGGACTTCCTAAAACATTGAATTCTTCATTCCACGAAAGTAGGCAGTGAAACCTTGAGTTACCAAAGAGGTTTTCAGGTCCCTCGTGCACTGTTTTCTTGTTCCAGCATAAAAGTAGAAGCTGTTGATGCCAATTTTTACACTGATCCAAACACAGTCATTGAACATCTTAACATGGAATGTAACAACTTTCACCAGCTTCTGATTATTTTGCTTCCTAGAGAAGAAAACAAGAAACGCTTAGTCAATTCACCGTAGGACATGCAAACCTGAGTTGTCTCCCAGTGAAAGAAAATTCTTGTACAGATGCTCTAATGCTTTTCTACAAGCACAGTACTGAATTGAAGCCAACTAATCCTGTAAGGGTTCATTTGTGCTTCAAATGCGAAGGAAATCGTGTAGACCTTTCTAGTTGCGAAATATATCGAGTTAAAATATAAATAGCCAGCATTTGATGTATGTACTATTTGCTCTGCTTTCTGGATTTGGTATATTTGTTTCTTTAATGTGAATGTGATGCTTCCTTATCAGGGGGACAAGTCAAGTGGTAGCTTAAAGACCATAATAGAACAAGAATAAGGTCCTTTGTGGCAGTGTCTCTGTTACCAGAGATTGCCATAATCACCGCACCGCTAACATGGAAATTCAGACAACGTAAAGATACTGTCATAGTTATATTGCAAAAAAGAAGAAGTAATCTTCTGGGCATGAAAAACTAGAATCTATCTTGCTCTAAAGTTTGAACCCGTGCCCCTTATATTCTTCGAAGTTTCTCTTTTTGAGTCCTATGACTGCATCATGATTGTCCTAAAGGTTATCTCAATTGAGATGAAGTCCCACGTAAGTATCTCAGTTTCCTATAGATCTCTATACAAAGATTAAGCTAACATTTACTTCCAAATTCCAGCATAAAGAAACTAAAGTTGATATTTGCAACATAAAAGATAGTAGGACAACTAATGACAGCTAATACCTTAGGGAGGATCTCTATTTGTAATTTATTGGCCCTGGTATACCCTGTGTACTGTGTGTTTCGCTAACTGCGTTAGGCCCTATTTAGCCTTTTTAATGACGTGTCTCAATCACCTGTCAGAAAAAAACTTAGAAATAGTTATACGATATCCTGTCACTTTCCCATAAATTTCTTCTTGTTCTAGTGTTAGGCCTTACTTCATCTGCATTAATGTGGTAACTAAATGCTATAGTTTTTTTGTCGTGATTGGAATTTAGCTGAGTAACATAGTTCCATGATGCCTTGAATCCCTTTCGTAATTCTGCTCCTTGTCAATTAGACCAAGTATCCCATAGATGATGCATAGAAAGTTCAGATCAGTGGTTGCATTGTTCTGTTATGAGGATAGTTTTATGGAACAATATCACATGTGCTTATATTTTCTTATATTTTGTTCAGTGAGTCAATATTGGATAAAGACTCTCTCTCTCTCCCCCCCCTCTCTCCCCCCTCCCTCCCTCCCTCCCTCTATGTGTTTTTAGTCTGTCTCTCTCTCTATAAAGTGAGTAAATCATTACCTTGTCATTTTAAATCAAACTAAGAATTTTCATTAACAATTCTGTTTGCTCAAGCACTTGCTTTCCTTTTTAGCTTTCCATAATGTATGACCTACTTGCCTATTGTACTCATATTTCTGCATTTTTTATGAAGACTGATGATGCATTACCGAGTTTGGAAGAGCAGGGAGTACGTCAGCTGTACCCGAAAGGACCAAATATCGGTTAGTTTGTCCTATCTTGATCTCTTAACTAACTTCACCACTTGAAGGTAGCAATTTTGGTGGCAGTTTCGTCCTGATCACGTTCTCCCAATATTGGCAGTCGTGGATATATCTTAAGTTGGTTAGGCCGTGTACATAGTTGCGATAATCTATGGTACAATTAGAAGACTTTGTGGTCTTTGAGTTCTTAGCTTCGTGTTTCTATGGGATTAAAGGTTTTCACTTTGATTTCCATTTTTAAAGTGAATTTGGCAGCAAAATACCGAATTCTAGGTTGAATTTATATGCTACCCAAGCATCAAGAGGCTCTAATGGCCAGTGTCATTGCATCAACTAAAAAGATTCACGTCATTATGTTTGTTTTCCTTGTTGCAATTCTGTCCACGCATTGTGATTTTGCACGAGTGTCTTAGCCCTAATCAATCTTAAGCCCCCTTGCTCCCGCATAAGGAATTCCTTTTTCCTTTCTAGGTCCGTAAATATGCTTTATAGGGGTCATGTGATGAAGATCTCGTCGATACATAACTATCTGTCGAGATGATGTTGAAATGTCTCCCTTTTCTAGATTTCAAGAAGGAACTGAGGTCGCTTAACAGGGAGTTGCAGCTGCATATTTTGGAGCTTGCTGACGTTCTTATAGAGCGGCCATCGCAATACGCTAGGAGATTAGAAGACATATCACTTATATTTAAGAATTTGCATCACCTACTCAACTCATTGCGTACCCACCAGGTGGAATATTGTTTTTTATTTGTCCACTGTTCTAGGTCTATATCTGAAATTATGCCTCGTTCAAATTATGCTTCTTACTATGCTTCCTCCTAATAGGCCCGGGCCACACTAATTCACATACTCGAGCTGCAGATACAACGTCGTAAACGAGCTGTGGAGGATATTAAGAGGTATGGATACTTTAAATCTTATGAGGGTTTTCTGAAGCCATTTGATGATTGGATCTTTTACTTTGGTTTTCTTAGCAAGTAGTTTGTTTAAAAGAAGATTGTCTAGGCGATAAAACGGTATAGCCAGCTACATGATTGTCCAGGCCAGAAAAGAAAGTGTAGCCGCTACTAGGCATCACGTTCTTTCTGGGAAGAAAAGCTTTCATGTAGAGTTATTCTGTGGTTGCTAACTTAGTTTATTTGTTTTTTTTATTGCCCATCAACCAATGCAGTATTTGTTTTGAGGCATAACTAGTAAGCTGTTTGCCTGAAGTATTGGAGCAACATTAGTAGAATTTAAACATGCTTTAGGATAAAGCTTCTGTCTGTGATATTGCCCCCCATTGAGTACATTTCTCATCTGTGATTCAAGTTGTGATAGTGCATTATTAAAGGCAGGGCCTTATCCAATACCATTTAGTAATTCTATCTCATTAAGAAATCTGTTGATCAAGTCATGACGCCATGCTAGTTATACCTTTTGGACTAGTTATTGTCAAGGTGATTGTAAACTGTTGCACTTACTGGCATACAATAAAATTAGGAAAATTAGGACACAATGATATAAAACACTTGTGGCCAGGACATCAATGATGGGCTTAGAGGTCCTGTTGAAAAGTCTGTGAGGGATAAGAGGAGTGGAAGAATGTGGAGAGCAAAAGTCACAATGCCAGATTGTGGGAGCAGTTCGGTATTGATGACCGTTGAAGTTGGAATTCATACACTTCACAACGAAAAGGGTGCTCTAGCTTTATAGGTTTAAAGTTAATGTACAAAATAAAGCACAGGAGCAATAAGCATGAGAATAGTGCTCCAAAAAAGATCATATATAGTCCATGAAGAAGCTTTTCGCTTTATCAAACACTACAAGCTCAGTTTCCTGGGTCAATCTCCAAAATAAAGTAATAGTCATAGTGCAGCAGCGATATGAAGTTAATTAATGCCAATAGCTTAGTTATGCATTAGCTGACCTCAAATACTTGTATTAAGTTTATCTTTTTCTCCTTCCTGTTGCTTGTCTAGGAGGAGAGAGGAAGCACAGAGACTTTTGAAGGAGGCACTTGGAACTTTAGATGGGCACTAGTCTGCGAGCCTCTTGCTCTGCGAAATCTGCGCTACTTCGTTGCTTCCCTGAGGATTCCATGATCTAGTCTTGTGTATCGTTGCTATAGTTTGTAGCTTAGACACTTCAATAACTTCTTGATGACAGCAAAAACACTAGAAATATATGTAGTGTGGGTGCTACTGATTACTAGCGCTATTTTTGCTTAGTGGATTGATCAGTCACTTTCCCAATTGCCAGATGCTTTGGCAATTTTATATGGTTCACACCATGAAACTGCTACAGTCGGTCTCAAAATAGAAACTCCAAAGTATCGACTGAATGGCACGATAGCGAGTTCACAGGAAAAACACCGATAACAGTCGGATCAACATGAAAAATTACTGGAGGGGTGTTTTGAAACCCAAGCTCCACAACCAAGCAGCGCAGCAATAATCTGGGAGCAAGGCAAAATTAGCATTTTCTCTTGGGGTTAAAAGGTATTATTGACGAAAGTCAGTTAATGGTATGGTTTACGTTACAGGGAAACACTGATTCAATTCCCATAACAAGAGAACTGAAAGATATACATATATACATGTAGTGAAACGACAAGGCAAAGCAAGGGGTTGTGCATAATCTTCTGCCACTTTTAGCTAAATAGACCAGACACCGGTTTTTCTTTTTCTTTTGGTTGATGGGAAACAAACTAAACACGGGGATAAGAACCCCGGCGGCATCAGCCTCTAAGAACGGTTTAATGGGGGTGGGTGGGGGGGGGGGGGGTGGTTTAGTTGAGATAAACAAAAGTCCTGTTTTGATTTGCACCATGTTGGCAATGCCAAGAAAGAAATGAGTAGAAAAGCAAGTAGCAGTACGAGGTAAAAAAAAGGGCTAATTACACCTATGTCCCTGAGGTTAGGGGGTAATTACAATCAAGGACACAAAGTTTCAAAATGTAACATTCCGTGACCAAAAGTGTTTCAAATGTATCACCCGTGTCCATCCGTTAGGGTTCCGTCCAAAAAGTGTATTTTTTTTATGATGTCATCGATACGTATTTTTAATATGACAATGCTACCCCTTGTACTGTATTTTGGTATATTTTTTAATTTTTTTTATATTAAGATATCAAGCCTTAATTAAAGATCAAGGTAATTCAATTCAATTTTCAACTCAATTAGGGTTTCAATCTACCAATTAGGGTTTCAAAACCCTAATTTACAAACCCTAATTTTCAAAACCAATTAGGGCTTCAATTCATCTTCAATTCAATCTGCAATTCAATTCAATCTTCAACTCAATTAGGGTTTCAATCTACCAATTAGGGTTTCAAAACCCTAATTTACAAACCCTAAATTTCAAAACCAATTAGGGCTTCAATTCAATCTTCAACTCAATCTGCAATTCAATTCAATCTTCAACTCAATCTGTATTTTGGTATTCAATCTTCAATTCAATTCAACCGTCGAAGGTCAGGGTGCAGCGCCGGGGATGGGGGAGGAAGGTCGGGGTGCAGCGCCGGGGATGGGGGAGGAAGATGGGTTACAGCGCAGACGGGGAAAGGGGAGGAAGATGCTTCGTCGAGCCTCTGCGAGCATCGCGCCGAAGCCAACGTGCTGCTACACCACTGCAGCGGGCGATCAACTCCGGCGCTCCTTCCGATCGACCAGTGAAGGAGACGCCGGTGACGGGGAAGGGGAAGGGGGAGGGGGAGGGTGGGGGGCGACGGGGAAGGGGAAGGGGAAGGGTAGGGGCAACGGGGAAGGGAAAGGCGTAGGGTGGGGGTGACGGGGAAGCGGAAGGGGAATGGGTATGGTGGGGGCGACGGGGAAGGGAAAGGGAAAGGGAAAGGGGTAGGGGGAGGCACAGGCGAGTGGGGGGGGGGAGACAAAGAAAAATTAGGGTTTCATGTGGTCCCAGGGGCAAATCAGGATTTTAACTTTTATTTAGAGGCAACTTGGTCTTTTTGTCAAAACCGTTAAGTATTTTGGTATTCCGTTTGTCAATGGACATAAGTGTTACATTTTGAAACTTTGTGTCCTCGCGTGTAATTACCCCCAAACCTCAGGGACATAGGTGTAATTAGCCCTAAGAAAAACAAGGAAACAATAGTACAGAGAGTCAAATTGACAACGGGAATCAATGTAACAATTGAAGGGAGGATTTTACTTTTATAGAGTTGAAAGTACGTCATACCAAATTTCTTGTTTGGATTATGATGAAATGGATTTATCAAATTTCAGGAGAGATTTGAAAAGGGGATTTGGTGCGCTAAAATAATTCTTTATTTTTGCAAATTTTTTCCACAAATATAGGAAGAAAGTAAATATAGGAAGAAAATGACTCTCTTTTGTCTCCGTAATTTTAGCTACTTGCTTCTACTAAAAAAAAGAACTCTTTTTCGTTAGTTTGTACCCATACACCATCAAATTATCTAAGTTCAAATTTTTGAATGTAAGTCTACATGTAAAATGCGTGTTTCTACAAAATCATCCAAATGCTAGATTTACAATTGCATAAAATTATAAATAAGTGAATTTTAAAATGAATGGATTTTGAAATGTAAGATATTTTGAAATTTTTTTTTTATCAAAACACACTCTAAGGATCTTAACTATTCTAATAGCAAAAAATTCCGTTCTCTGACGCATCGCAGGGTAAGAACCATTATCAACAACCATAATAGCCAACGGTCTCAATACACTAGGAAAATTATAGGATAATCACAACAGTGTCCCTGATGTTAGAATGAAATTACAGGCGTGTTCATTAGTTTTGATAAATTATACTTATATCAGTTAACCAAACTGAATACCAAAATACATAACAGTTTTGACAAAAAGACTTTATTGCCCTAAATGAAATTAAAATTTTATTTTCCTTTATCTTTTTCTCTCTCCTCTCTCTCTCCCCCCTTCCATTTTCCATCTCTTCATTTCACAAAAAAAAAAAAAAAACCTAACACCACCAAGGCAACACACGGGCAACAATGGCTCGAGGAAGCGGGATGGGGGAGTGGGTCTGGTGTGATGAGTGTGGGGAGTGGCCCCCACCGCCGTCGTAGAAGGAGGATGAGGAGGAGGCGGAAGGGGGGGCGGCGGCAGGGATCTAGGTCGTCGCGGAGGTAAATCGGCGCCTTGATATCGGCCATTGGAGTTTGAAGCTTCTGCATTTTGATATACGGAGAGAAAGAGGGGTGGGGCGAGGGATGGGCTGGCGGTGTGGGGCGAGGGAGGGCACTGGCGGCATGGGGTGAGGGAAGGGGCTACCACGGAGGGGCGAGGGAGAGAAGAGATGGAGGGGGAAGGGCGACGTCGCCGGTGATGGGGGCGAGGCCGGCAGGACATTGGTCGCCGATAGTGAGAGAGGTCGAACGCACGGGTTGGGCGGCGCAACGTTGGGAAGAAAATCGTAGAGAACAGATCATTTTTTTTTTTGAAAATTAGAGAGAACATCAAACTTAATTTGAAAATTAGGGTTTTTTTTACACCCTAATTTTCATATAAGGGTTTGAAATTCTAATTTGAACATTTTAATAATTATTTAGTATATACATCACAGATAGTATTTTCATTTTGAAAATAGGTAAAGATGACATCATAAAAATGTATAATTTTTGGACAATGTCTTTATAGCTGCTCTGAGCTATGAGCACACCGTCTTATCCTTACTAAACTAATATCGGTATCGTTATCATAAATAGGTCAGCCTGTCAAGCATTTCTATATGCGAGATGGAGGCCTGCTTTGGTTTGGAGCTATGGGTTATTCCCAATTCCAACAATTTGATAGCCCAATTAGAAATTCCACTCATACTGAGCTTGATAGCCAAATTAGAAATTCCACTCATACTGAGCTTGATTATTCCCAAGAGCCCTGCACGGAGGAAAGCGTTTGGTCGCCTCAATTTGCTTCTTTCCCAACAACGGGAACTCTGTAGTTCTGGGAGCAACCCGACTTAGCAGGGACCTCGCTAACCTTCCCGGAGGTGAACTAGAGCGAGGCGGCCCTTGTATGCGTATGTACCTCAGCTCCAAGAATAGAAGTGGCTTCCTGCTCGAGGGGAAAGAAAGAAGAGCGACAAGGTAATTACATTTCTAGGCCTAGGCTTTTCGGGTCGGTTTGGTTTTCTGCATCTTCTAATTTGCCCCATCTCAAAAGAGAAGCAGGGTCCTATTCAAAGAGCGCCTGCAATCGAGCTCCAATCTTTTGTAAAAAACCTTGGCCAAAAAGGGGTCAAGTGTTACAAAATTAGGATTTTTGATCACGATATGTTACATTTGAAACTTAATATCATTGATTGTAATTTTACCATAACATCAAAGACACTGTTGTAATTATCTCAAAATTATATTTGTTACGCATGATCGTCTCATTTCGTCACAATCTACTAATATATCTCATATATAGATTATTATTGACCCATCTTTAACAAAATAATAATAATAATAATATTCTCAATATAAAAATAGACTCTATAAAATTATAATTATAATCGATATTAATTAGTATATTAAATACTTACAACTAAATATCAAAGACGTGTATTTTGGACAGTTCGTCAATCGATCAATACTAACATGGATGAACATACTATCCGTATTAGACGAGAAATGTGACTAAATCGATCAATAAAGAGTTCATGCCGTTTCGCGCAAAATAGCCCAAGAAACTCGGCCCCGTACGCTTACCATATTTGTTTTCTGTTTTCATTTTCACGATTTTCATATTCAGTTTGAAAACATGTTCCTGTACTTTTATTATTTTCACAAAAAAAAAATTAGCTATTTTTTCTTATATTGGGTTAAGTTTGAGTGAAAAACTTAGGGGCTGTACGTTTACGTTTTTCAGTTTTCATTTTTGTAATGATGATGAAAAAGATGCTTTTTTCGTGTATGTTTACGTTTTTTCGGTTCCGTTTTGGTAAAATTTCTAAATAGTATCAAAAAAGCTGAAAACACCCAAAGGGTATTTTCACCTTTTTCTTGAACTGTATTCTTCTTATCAAAATACTATCTCTTTTCCCTCATATCTACCACCCTGTTTCAACAAACACTCACCAAACTAAACCATCCATTTCACTGGGTCTTCCTAGAAATGGAAATAGTGGAGTCCATTAATGAATTAGTTCAGAAAAAAGTTGGTGAAAACGAAAATGAAAATGATAAACGTACAGAAAAAATTGAAAAAGTAGATACGGAAAAAAGTAAAAGTACACAATACGATTTTAGAACTGAATACTAAATTCTGGAAACCAAAAGCAGAATATAGAATACAGAAAAAAATCTTGTAAGCGTACAGGCCCTTAGGTGTTTTCAGTTTTTTGTTACTATTTGAATAATTTTATCAAAAACGAAAACAAAAAATAATTCATTGCTAAAAACAGAAAATGAATATGGTAAACGTTCGGGGCTCAATCTCCCGTGCACATGGATGAACATTCTATGTTAACACCTGTCTTCAAAAACCCAAATTAGTCATACCAACTACTAATCAATTGACTCCATTTCTGAGCAAAATCAGGTAAGCAGAAGAAGCCCTAAATAAGCTTCGAACTGAGTGTCAATGGCGGTGGCGGAGGAGGAATCGTCGTCGGCCGGAGGCAACAAGTCTCGGTCAGCATCAGCAGCTTCTTCCGGCGGCGGCGCCGGCGGCTATGGCGCGTTCTATTTGGCCAAGTGCGTTCTCAGGGGAAGCGTCGTCCTCCAGGCTGTCCATGGCCGCTTCCGCTCTCCTTCCTCGAACGACGTCGTCTTCGGCAAGGTCTACTCTCAATTCCTCCATATATTGCTGCACTAAGTTTGTGCTACTCGCACTTGTGTGTACGTTGGAGGATGATCATTGATTGTTTTGGTACGCATAGTTAGATTTTACGTTCAGCTCAGACTTGCCAACCGATACTTTCTGCCTATGTGGGCATGGATAGTGATCATTTTATACATGTAGGCATCCATAATTAAAAAAGTTGTGACACTTCAATCCGATTACAATCACTGTTGCAACTAGAAATTGACCATGTCAATGTGCCGGAATTGGAAGTGGTATGAAGAAAATAACTTAAGAACTTGTAGGGGTGTGCACATCCATGTGTTGAAGCTTGTAAACTGTCCTGACAAGAAGGTGGCGCTAAGGAGATTAGTCTAGGGCACATCAACTAGAAGGTCGATGCAGAACAAAGCTTTTTGCAAAGTTATGGTAGGTGGGGAAGCAGTGGTTTTTGATGATGACATCAGGATGTAGCTTCTTGGGTTTGATACTGACGATATCGTATACATTCGATTGAGAGGACGACCAAAAAAAAAAATTCGATTGAGAGGGTATTGTAGTTTGCGTGATGGCATAGAGTTGTAGTGACTACATGGTTCACAAGGGAGTACTTAGGTTTCTTCAGTAAGTGAATGAAACTTTAGATTGATTCACTTGAACCAATTATTGAGTTGCTAGTAGGAATAAACGTAGAGACACAGCTGGTTTCCTAACAGCCTTGAATTTTGCCTCGGTTGCAAGAGCCAGTCTCGAGTAACTGCTCTACTATTTGTTTTGTTAATGCCTTCTTTGCTTACTGCAAATCTCTGCACTTAGCCAAAGTAGCGACATTGTGCTTCAGTACATAATAGTGCTCCCCTCATATACCTTACCTCAGTCGCACATCAACAAGCAATTGACACGTCCCGTTAGGGCCCACCACAAAACCCTCTATTAACCCCTAGTAGAGCTCGAATGATTATTTTGCTTAATGCTTCCATTACCATAGCAGGTGCGCAAGCCCACTTCTCGCAAAACCTTGTTAGTCAACTTATCCAACAGGTAGTCCCATCTAATGTGATCATACACCTTCTCAAGCTACCTTGTTAACTTTTTTACTAGGTTTACCTTCTAATAGCTCATATGCAATAAAAGAGACATCCAACAAAAGCATCATGAGTCTCAGATATGATACCATCCTGAAGCCTTAATGCAAGAAGTTTGCTATCATTCTGTATACACTACGTGCCAGGCTGATAGGTCTGAAGTCTCTAATGTTCGTAGCTTCTCATCTCAGGGATTTCTTGCTCCAAAAACTCCCTAGGGAATGCCTTCAAATTAGCAGTAACCACCAGCTAACACTGCAAACTAAGCTAAATGAATCGATTTGGACCCAGGGCTTCATAACCAAAGCTATGACAACCTTCTCCTTACGAATATACCACTAAAGTTGGGGTCCATGAGGACTAACTGTACTTGTTATTCTTTTTCATAGTGCAATTCTTCTCCATACTCCTTGTTTTGAAAACGGTCAACTTATTTTAAACTTCTATATCCTATTTTCCATTTTCCAATTGCGTGCCAGTTCTTGTGAATGGGTTATGGCTTATTTGAACTAATTGAGTTCGTGCCTTTGCATCAGTACTTGAAAGTTGAATATAAGCCTACAATCTTGAATTGGCTTCTTTAATTAGGCGCCAGCCTTGCCCCTCTTTCAAGCTCCACGAAGCTGATGCAATACATTTCCTTGAGGGTTAGCCCTAGAATATATTCTAAATCTGTTTATATACAGATACAAACTTATGTAACACATGCTAATTTACTTATGCTCTCTCAGTGGCCACCTGATTCTAGAACGCACTTGCGGTTTTAATATGCGCAAGTAACTTGAATTATGTTTCTCAATGCCTAATAGGATTTTCCTCATTTTATTGACTTAACATGAGTTGGTAACTCGTCATGGCATTTCATTCAGGAGACATCCATAGAGCTGGTGATAATCGACGAAGATGGAGCTGTACAATCTATCTGTGAGCAGCCTGTATTTGGCACAATAAAAGATCTCGCCGTCCTACCGTGGAATGAGCGTTTTTATGCTCGAGGACCACAGGTTTATTCCCTATTCCGTGTTCTGAATAAATATTGCAGTAAAGTTGTATTGAAAGAAATTAATTGCACGAGATAAGTAGAAGTTTTCTACAAAAGATGTTTGTGCCAGATTGCTCTGAATCTAGCCCTTGATTTTTTTCTTTTGTAGATGTTAGGCAAGGACCTATTGGTGGTAGTTTCTGATTCAGGGAAGCTCTCGTTTCTCACATTTTGCAACGAAATGCACAGGTCTTCTTGTTGTCATATTCTCTCTCTTGCAATATTTTCTCGTGCTGTGCCCTGATCCTTTGGTCAATGAAAGCTTACTTTGTTATTGTAAATTTTTTGTGGATGTAGGTTTTTCCCTTCAACACAAATCCAACTTTCCACTCCCGGAAACTGGAGGCATCAAGTTGGAAGGATGGTGGCCGTTGATTCTAGGTAAGTTATTTAATTTTCCCTTTCTCGGAATCTAGCGGGCCTGGTTGGGCATCAACTGCTTGGGGCATTTTGTAGCGTCTTTAGTGTATTTTCTGTCTTAATTTTTCTCTATGCAGTGGCTGTTTCATTGCCACTAGTGCATATGAAGACCGATTGGCTCTGTTCTCAGTTTCTCTGTCTGCTGGTAGCGATATCATTGATAAGGTTAATTTTATTTTTTATTTTTTTTATTTTCTATGAAGTTCATGGGCTACGATTACAAGAAAACTTTTGTATATATGGTCACGTTAATCTGACAATTATAGTTATTAATACAGTCCCCTGTACCGTGATATCAGAGAATTATTTATCCTTCTGAAATTGGAGGAGACACGAGTTGCCCTCAATGTTTGGACAATATCAGTGGTGCTATATGGAGCTTGTGCTTTATTTCAAAATTTCATTGTGAACCAAGTAAGGAGCATGACCCCGTACTAGCCATTCTTCTAAACAGGTATAATGATGTATAACAATTGCATAGCTAACCTATAGTCCTTCCTCCGTTTGTTCAAATGGCTGGTGGACTGAGGCTGGTTCACTTGTATAATTTGTTGGTGTTCAGTTTTAGATATTCTGATTCTGTTGCTGCAGGAGGGGTTCAATCCAGAATGAGCTTTTAGTGTTGGAATGGAAGATTAAGGAGCAGGCCGTCCATATAATTTCTCAGTATGCGGAAGCTGGACCACTAGCACATAACATAGTTGAAGTGCCTCATTCTTATGGATTTGCCTTTCTATTCAGAGTTGGTGATGCTCTTCTAATGGATCTTAGGGATGCTCACAACCCTTGTTGTGTCTACAGAACAAGCTTAGTCTTCTTACCCACCGCAATGGAGGAGCAGAATTATGTTGAGGAGTCGTGTAGAGTAAATGATGTTGATGAAGAAGGCATCTTCAATGTAGCTGCCTCTGCTTTACTGGAGCTGGGTGATATACATAAAGATGACGACCCCATGAATGTAGATGGTGATAATGGCATCATAAAATCTACCTCCAACCATGTGTGCTCATGGAGCTGGGAACCGGGGAATGAGAAAAACCCAAGGATGATTTTCTGTGTAGATACTGGAGAACTTTTTATGATTGAGATTTCTTCTGATAGTACTGGCCTGAAAGTTAACCTATCCGATTGCCTCTATAAAGGTTTACCACCCAAGGCACTCTTGTGGGTTGAAGGTGGTTTTTTGGCTGCACTTGTAGAGATGGGAGATGGAATGGTCCTGAAATTGGAAGAAGGAAGCTTACTTTATGCAAGTCCCATCCAAAATATCGCACCAATCTTGGATATGTCAGTTGTGGATTACCATGATGAGAAACATGATCAAATGTTTGCCTGCTGTGGGATGGCACCAGAGGGGTCATTGAGGATAATACGGAGTGGTGTCAGTGTAGAAAAACTGTTGAAAACTGCCCCTATCTATCAAGGTGTCACTGGCACTTGGACAGTTAAAATGAAAGCACCTGATTTTAATCATTCATTTCTTGTGTTATCATTCGTTGAAGAGACCAGGGTGCTGTCGGTTGGAGTAAGCTTTACTGATGTGACTGATTTTGTCGGTTTCCAGCCTGATGTTTGTACTTTGGCATGTGGGCTTGTTTGTGATGGGTTGCTGGTCCAGATCCACCAAAATGCAGTTAGACTTTGTATACCTACGACAGTTGCCCACCCTGAAGGAATTCCTTTGTTGTCTCCAGCTTGCACACAATGGCTCCCCGAGAATTTGAGTGTCAGTGTCGGAGCGGTTGGACATAATCTGATAATCGTAGCAACTTCAAATCCCTGCTTCTTGTTTATTCTTGGGGTCAGATTTCTATCAGCTTATAACTACGAAGTATATCAGAGGCAACATGTGGGATTGCAGAATGAGCTATCCTGCATTTCAATTCCACATAATCATTTTGAAGAAAAACCATCGACTTTTCGCAGTGTTTCTGCAGCTGGTAGACTTGTAGCCGCCCTTTCAGTTGGGGTAGACATTAATAACACCTTTGCTATTGGTACGCACAAGCCGTCAGTGGAAGTTCTGTCTTTTGTACCTGATAAAGGCATAAAGACTCTTGCTATAGGGACCATTTCATTGACTAACACCATGGGAACTACTGTGAGTGGTTGTGTTCCTCAAGATGTAAAGCTTGTCCTAGTTGATCGACTTTATGTTCTTTCAGGATTGAGGAATGGAATGCTACTCCGGTTTGAGTGGCCTTCTGCCTCCACAGCGTCGTTGTCAGAGTTACCCAGTCAGAGGCCTCATGCAAGTTCCTGCTTGGTTAATCCCTTTACATCATCGAGTACTACATGTCTAAGTTATAATGGCTCACCAATATGGGTGTCTAATCTATCTGGGAAGACAAAAGACAGCAATCCTGTTCTTCTCCAATTGATTGCAATGCGTCGCTTAGGCATTACACCTGCTTTCCTGGTTTCATTGAATGATTCGCTTGATGCAGACATAATTGCTCTCAGTGACAGGCCTTGGTTACTGCAAACTGCAAGGCACAGCCTCTCATATACATCCATCTCCTTTCAACCCTCCACACATGTAACTCCTGTATGTTCCGTTGAATGTCCAAAGGGAATCTTATTTGTTGCTGATAACAGTCTTCATTTGGTAAGGATTCCCATGTTTTATGCTAATCTATACATATGTTATGTAGAAACCTCTGAAGCGGATTCTTATCCTCTTATCCTTCCTCGCCGTTGTTTAACCCTGTTTTACATTGAAGTGCACAAGCATTTCTTGTAGGTGAAATTTTCATGTGTGGACAGTGTATATCCTGTCTTATTTAGATTCACTTCCTTTAAGCGCTCTAGTCCTGTGTTCATTACATGTTAGGGAACCCTGCCATCAATTGGTGGCAAAAGAATACGACACCGTCTTGGATTGATGATAAGCATACCTTTTATTCTAGTGTCTTATTAGGTTTTGCATTTGGCAAGTGTTAGTGTTCTTGAGAGATGTCAAATAGGTTATTAGTGCAAGTCAACTCCTTATTCATAAATGATTGCTTGGTTGATCATACTTGTGGGGTGATTTTGGATTTCCTGCCAGTTTTGGGCAAGTCCACATGACTTCTGTTAAAGAGGAAGCTAAATGCATAACTATTTACTGCCGAATGATGGAGTTATGCAGAGGCATCTTCTACTGCTGAATAGAGAATCTACTGTGCGAGATGAGGCTTATAGGCATTCCAGCCTGTTTTAGCGGAAGGCGTGCTATTTTTTTACATCCATTGGTTGGAGGTTGAAGTGTAAAAGATGATGCCTTTATTTGAAAGCATGTCGTGTTGTGTGTGTATTTATCTCTCCACTGGCTTACCTTTTGTCCAAATTCAGGGGGTAAGTTGTACTATCTCGTAGATTTTAGTAGTTGCTCCAACCTGTATATGCTTCAGCTTTTTTGTTGAAAAGACTTGGATTCTTGTAAACAGTTAAAAGCTTTATTTGACCGTATTTCTGTTTGCCGAGCAGTGATGATTATCTTACTTACAATGAAAAATGCAATAGTTGATTTTCTCCAATTTGTTTACCTCGTTCATACTTTGGTTGAAAAACTGACGATGGTTATTGATGCTATAGGTGGAGATGGTGCAGAGTAAGAGGCTTAATGTGCAGAAATTTCATCTTGGAGGCACACCAAGGAAGGTTTTATTTCATGAGGAAAGCAGGTTGTTGCTTGTTATGAGGACTGAATTGAGTAATGATTCATATTCATCGGATATTTGTTGTGTTGATCCCCTCAGTGGGTCAGTACTATCATCCTTCAAACTTGATCCTGGGGAATCAGGAAAGTGCATGGAATTAGTGAAGGTCGGGAATGAACATGTAGTGGTAATTGGAACTAGTCTATCTGCTGGTCCAGCTATAATGCCCAGTGGTGAAGCTGAAAGGTTAATTGTCTTCTGCTCTATTCTGATGCCATTTCCATGATTTTACTTTTATTGCAATTCATCATTGGACTGCCTTACTTCGTTAAATCAAACTGATGAAATCTATAATTGGTTATTTAACGGACTAAATTAGTTTAGGAAACTGACTCGGGGCATTCTTGTACGCGTATATATGGAGCTCGGCCATTATTTCTATTACTTTTTCAATATGTGTGTCTCTGCTGTAAACATTTCTGCTGGCGAGAAGTGTGTATACTGGAATATATTACATAGAGGGTTTTTATGTGCATGTTTTTTTAACTGAATGTATTTTCAGCAGTACAAGGGGCCGTCTGATAGTTCTCTGCGTTGAGCTTAGACAAAACTCAGATAGTGGTTCTATGACAATATGCTCAAAGGCTGGTTCATCTTCTCAAAGGACTTCACCTTTCCGTGAGGTTGTTGGATACACAGCAGAACAGCTATCAAGCAGCAGTCTTTGCAGCAGCCCAGATGATAATAGCTGTGATGGTATCAAGCTGGAAGAACTGGAAGCATGGAACTTACGATTAGCTTATTCCGCAGTGTGGCCTGGAATGGTGCTTGCTGTGTCTCCTTATCTTGATCGTTATTTCTTGGCCTCTGCTGGTAATGCTGTAAGTTGCAAGACCTTGTCTGTTTGCTTTTGTGAATTAACAAGCTGTGGTGTCTCTTGTGTCGCATATCTTATGACGGTATACCCTTTTTTTGTCTCCCTCAGTTTTTCGTTTGTGGTTTTCCAAATGATAATTCTCAAAGGGTGAGAAGACTGGCTGTAGGAAGAACACGCTTTATGATAATGACTTTGACTGCACACTTTACCAGAATTGCTGTTGGGGATTGCCGCGATGGCATCCTTTTCTATTCATACCATGAGGTTTGCAGCTAGGTTTTACTTTTAAATTATTTTTTGCACCATTTAGTCTAATATATTTGACTATTTGCGTGCATGGTGGTTTAGATGTATATAGTGTATCATTTTCCAGGTTCTTATAAATTTTCTTTTGGTAATATGAGTGACTTGGGCTTATGGGGTCTTGGATACTAGGATGCAAGGAAACTGGAGCAACTTTATTGTGATCCTGTACAGAGGTTAGTTGCTGATTGCACTCTTATGGATGTTGATACTGCTGTTGTTTCAGATCGTAAGGGGAGTATAGCTGTCTTGTCATGTTCAAATCATTTAGAAGGTAATTTCTTTTAAGCCTTGCTTGTTTCAAAAGTTAGATTCTCTTGTTACCTTAATGGATTTATCAAACTTTTCTGGAGGTTTTTTCCGGAGGCATTTTGTTGAATCATGGTATCTGCTACTGCTATTACTAGTCTTTTCCTGAAGACCATTCTCTTGGGTGAAAACCAACTTTGAAGTTTTACAGTATTAGCTACTAGATGAAGTAGCACATGCAACAACTCATTGTTACACTGTAGAAATTAGTACTTTGATCTATGCTTTTCTTTACTTAGAGTCGAGTTTTGTTTCTTGTTATACACACAGAGCCATAAAATATCAAATTCAGTCCTAGTAATGCTTGTGATAGTTTTTAGAAGGGAAATATGTCCTTCCTCATAATGCAACTTTTAGCTTGATGTAAAATACAGAATATGAGTAGTTAAAGGATTGCAAATAAGGAGCTTTTAGATAATGATCCGAGTAGACTTGTTAATTGAGATTCTTGTCAAAGGTACACCTGCCTTATTTGATTTTAAATCAGACTATGGTAGTACAATAGCACTATTTATTAACTTACCATTGCTCTTAAGCTGTTAGTGAATTGGCCCAACATTGCACATCTTGTTTCAACACTTCACGTGCAAGCCCCAGATTGCACAAGAGTTAACCGAGCTGCACAAAGAAAGGTGGTGGTTATAAACTGATAAAATTTGTTAATGGGGCCAAATGAAAGCATTAAAGACCTTGCACAACCGTGAGCTCTGATACCGTGTTAAGTTGCCATCTTCTCTACAAGCTTAAGCTGTTATAAATGGGCCGAACTATGCTTTAACAGTAACCATAACTATTACCCTTGTTGTTTTGGACATTGTGGTGGTGGCAATGAAATAAGAAAAGATAGAATAACCCCTGAAACACAATTTGCATTGAGCTGAAGGCATGATAAGGGTGGTCAAATTAACTTTCTTATTAGCAATTGATGAGGGCACCCAAATCATGTTTTTGGAACATTTCCTTGAGTGGTGGACAAGGCCTTAAATGCAGTAAAAGTGGTCTTAAAATATGGTTGAACTTAATCTGTGCAGCTTCTATCACTTGCTACCTTAACAACTACAGAATAGGAGGATTAATATCATGTGAAGTATTAGGGAGCAAAAGTTTGATAGTGAAAGATTTTAGCTAAATTGCAGCATCAAAACCATTCCAAACAATCTATTGGAAGAACCAAAGCACGTTACCGAAGTATGTTTAGTAACCTGACGGGAGGAGACCAATCACCACATGCATTAAGAAGGCAAAAGGTAGTCAGAGAGGTTGAGAAGTTAACTATGATGAAGAAAAGAAAGAAACAAAGAGCAGAAAGGTCTCCCTTCATCTCTAACCACCCTTAAATTTCTGCATCCAATTCTTGGTTTTATTATACCATGGTGCATCACATATTTTCAGTCTAGTTGGCTATTTTGGCCAGTTCTTATCTTTTTGGTTCCTATCCAGCTTCTCTAGTTTTAGGGGATTGTCAACCACTCTCCACTTATCAATATTTACACTACACTTTTGTCAGTAAAGGCCAAAAAATGAAACTAAGGGCATTAAAGAGTTCTTCTTCCACATCTCTTACAAACTTTTAGCGATGAAATGGAGTTCCCTAGTTCTATTGATTATATTTTGCTTCGAAAACAGTTCTGTATTAGCTGTTCAGGTTGTAATTAGGTTTCTTTGGTTCTCTAGTCGTTTGGAGTTTTTTTTCCTGTAATATCGTGCTGTTTGGAGATAGTGTGCTCAATTGGTTCGTATTTTAGATGCTTCGTCGCATCCAACTTATAGGAGCCTCTTGTCTCTTCCAAACATGAGATTGCAAGAAAAGTGGTTCCTTTCGGCCGAGACTTGTTTAATTACACAAGAGTTTCTCCTTCATATTAGCTGGTTAGCAGGTTCTATATAATATCATTATAATCCTTTCTTCGTTTCTCTGATTTCTTGCTGTTATTATTGTTGCAGACAATGCAAGTCCAGAGTGCAACTTAATGCTGAGTTGTTCGTATTATATGGGTGAGATAGCCATGAGCATCAGGAAGGTAATCCTTGTTGTAAAAGCTACTAGTGTTAGTGCCTGGATACAGATTATCAGAATTGTTTTTAGTTATTACCTTACACGTGGAGTGTATTTTCTCTGCCAGTTCCTTTAGTCCTTCTCGGCTAATTTGCATATTGTCTAGTTGTTACTTTTTGTGTACATGAATCGCAACCCCTTGGTACTTTGGTGCGGTATAACTTATCATTAGAAAAATGAATTACATCAGCTTAAACCATTTAAATCGATTGCTTGAAACTAAGAAGCAGGAGTTGATTTTTTAGGAGATATGTCATACAGATAAAAGGGTTTCTAACTATGCTCGTGTTTATCTGTTACAAGAACCTATGTGATATGGTAGTTTTGATGTCATATGCTTGATTGACTTCGTTTCTTTTTTGTTTGTTGGTTGCAAGAACGCCGTATACTCGTGACATTCCAAGCCCCGAACCATTTCACATGCTCTGAATCAATATATATTCATTTCGTCTGGGACTTTAACCACATGAGCAAACGAAGATAATTGCTCACTTAAGAGTAGGGCAGAATAATTTCTGACGTGTCACCAGATAGAGCATCAAAGAAATTGAAAGAAATTGAAGTAAACTTCCATATAAAGTGGAAGAGGCTCATTAAAAGAGATTGAATTTTTTTGGAATGAACTGTATTCCTGTACGAAGCAAGAAAGTGCATCAATAGGAGATTAAAGCAAACAGGCCTTAAATGGTTTGGATACACAGCAAAACCTGCAAGGGCGCCAGTAAGGAGGAGTGACATAATGAATTCTTAAGGAAACACTCTAGGGCACTGTGTACAGTAACTGGATGTAGACGCTAAAAAATGATCTGATAGCTTCGGTTCGATTTGATAGGAATAGGCAGAATGTTGAAATTGATTAATGTGTGCTAGTAGCTTGGGGAAGGATATGATAGTTCGAGTTTAGTTTTACGATTAAGCAACACTTTTCCGGAAGGTTTTCCCATGGACTGTGAAAGGTGTTGTAGCTGATCTATGGGACGTTGTGAAAGGATTTCATTTATATATTTAGGTGAAATTGGTTTTTCCGTCCAAGGTAATTATTGCTAGTGGAGTCTGAAAGCTATTAAAATACAATTGTTCTTGGATCTCCTTACAGTATTTTGAGCTCAATGAAGCTCTGTTTGGAGAACTTTCAGAAGCTTTTGAAGCTCTGTAGGACTCCGTGTTATGTCCTAACATTTGAAAGGATATATGAAGTAGTTCTTGCGACTTTCTTCTCTTTTTAAAGTTTTGCTTGTTATAAAACCCTTTCAGAACGCCACCCCCCGCCCCTTTCTTCTTTGGTAGGCAAGAAAATCACACACTAAACAAAAGTGCCAAGGGGGTGAACCCATGTAAATGAGAGTATAAGCTTTTGGACACTATCAAACAGCCCGGACTCTCTGCACCATTTGACAACGGTACTTGAGATTGCCCTGATTTCAATTCTGTCGGGTGGATGCTTTGAACCCTGATTGCTTAGTGGGACTGACATGTAAAGTTACGGGCTGTTTTTTAAGCTGTTTTGGTGAAGTACTAACAAAAACTTCAGCTAGTTCATTTGATGTCCATTGCATCTTCTCGTGAGTGTGATGGTAATGCCTAAGAGTTCTTGCTGTGACGCCTAAGTTTGTTACTTCACCCTCCTCAGCATCAAGCATAGCTATTTGCACAGCTGAAACCATCAAGTAACTTCAAAACGTGCTCAACTGGATTTACAGCGCAAATCAGCAGCCAGGCTTGAATATAAATTTTCAAAAACAGAAAAGGAATTAATTAGCCATGTTTCCCTTTTAATCAAGGACTTTGACCTCCTAAATCCCTGAAGCTGGTCCAGATTGCATTTTGTTGGACAGCACTTCCTGTGGACTTTGTCCTTCGGGTTTTGAAAATGTTGAAGTTCATGACTTAACATGCTTCTACGCTTACATTGTAGGTTGAAGTTGGAAGTCTGCGAATCATACTGCCTTTTTCCTCTTTACTGCAAGATGCTTATCAGTTCCAGCCTGTCTAACAAGTTTCGCTTTGGCAAACAACACCCCTAGTTCATCAAGCGTATTAGCCAACTTGAGTGTTGAGTTGCACTTTCACTTCCTTCAAAAGCTGGAATTTTGGCCCATGTGATCTCACACTTGACTTCAAATTAGATAGGATCATTACCGAATGAGGCAGGATGTACTGGAAATGTAGAGTTTTAGGCCTGATTGTGTTGTGGGATTGTGGGTTTGAGGTTTGAGAAGTTCTTAAAAACGTTTTGAGGACTTAAGAGGCTGTTTGGGTGGACTTTACAGGCGTTTTTGGTTAGAGACTTATGGTGCTGAGACTTAAATGAACAGAGGGGAGAAAAATCAAGTAACAAACCTAGGCATCAATCCTACAGTTCTTAGGGTTTGCAAAGAACGAGGTAACAAACCTAGGCATCGCATCTGAGATTCTGCAGCACTAAATGCAAAAGAGATGCATCACATATCAAATGAACCTTCATCGTCGAAATAGAAAATTTACATGATTATTATTTAAATAACTACAAGCAAATTGTCTGCAGCAATTTGCATCACTGAAACCGTATAGGAGTTCGCCACATACACAAATCAATTTACATCAGGAGAAGATAACGGGATCTCTTTTGAATCAATGCTTGCTTTCCTAAATTGAATCAATCTGCCCCCGTTTTCTGGCACAATTTGTTCTCGCAGGGAATATATCTGTCCTTGGTAGAGTGTGATTGCACTTATTTGCCATGGAAAGAGCCACTCTAGCGGCACTCATCTATTGGGCTATTTAGAAAGAAGAAAGCCTGCGCTCCACTTTAGTTTTGCTGCCTGCATTGAACTATATTTTTAGGCTCGAAGATCGTTACATTTTTCTCATCTTACTCAATTAATGCTTGTTAGTGCCGCATTTATCGGGTAACTTTTCTTGTAGGGTTCATTTTCTTACAAACTTCCAGCCGATGATTTGTTGAGGGGTTGTGGCGTCGCTAATACGACTATTGATTTGTCACACAATAGTATTGTGGCCAGTACGCTGCTAGGAAGCATAAATACTTTTATCCCTCTATCGAGGTATGAATTCTGAGGCTTTTTCCCCTCCATATAGCGCTTCTGACTTGTTGCTGTATGCGTGTTTAATTTGTTGTGCTTTAAAAGTTATAAGATTTAGATGTTGTCAAAATTATTACGAATAACTGAAAGATTGGGATATAATTTGAGCCAGAACTTTTCATGGCTGAATGTTAAGCATCTTTTGCACTAAAAATATTAGCTGGTTAGAATGGGCCTAACAATTTGTATCCTATCTAACACTCCCCCTCGGTCGTGAGCCTCTTATTAACACTTCAGCGTGCAAAACCCATGATTGCCCGTGGTAATGCGGGCATTCGAGGTAGAATGATCAGTGAGAGACAATTGAGGTGCACCAAGTGCACAGATGTAGCACACCGCAAACTGCAGCATTATATCAGGACCAGAGCCAAGCTGGGAGGAATACTTGTGCTGGAGGACTGCTAGGATGAAGGAAAAGATTAAGAAAGATTCAATTGCTATACTGATAGATATCTTTCTGATAATATTGATAGCAGCTCTCCTTCCAACTTAATGTAATAGGTGATGCTCTCCAATAGTGCATGCATTGAAACTCCATTCTGCATGCCGTGGAAGAATGATAATATCGATGTATGTACAGGATAATGTGAACAGTGCCTTTGACATCAACCACATTGCTAGTAGCTTGACCAAAAATGCAGTGACTGGAAGATTATTTCTCACTCAAGTTAGATTTTCATTTGATTGGGCCATGGTGGACATGGCACTTTGCCCTGTCTGAAGTTTGGTGCTTCAGAGTACAGATCCATGGAATTTTATGTGTCTACATAGATCCCTCTTCACGGAATAATAAATTGTATAAATACATACGTCATCGAGTGTTGCAGAGTTTAGTCTACGAATATCATTTATTTGTACCAAATTGTTAATTGGTTCCAGTAAAGCTTGTAATTGAGTAGATAAAGTTCACTGATTATCAAGGAATAAGATCGGTTACCCATGTTCTGATGTTGCCCACAGTGCCCTTTTTCTGTTATTTGGGATTTCATTCTGAACTAGTGGGGTATGAATAGTACAAGAATTAACTTTGCAGGGAGGAGTATGATCTCTTAGAAGCTGTCCAAGCTAGGCTTGTGGTTCACCCTTTGACTGCTCCTATTCTGGGAAATGATCATAACGAGTTCCGAAGCCGCGAAAGTCCGGTAAGTGTAGACTGTATGCTGGTGGTTTACTGATTATAATCTGATTGCTGCATGAAATTTTTTTCACGGTTCTATCTTTACATGAAATTATGGATTGGTACGAGACTACAAAACATTAGTGTGCCTTGGCACAAAAATAAACATTGCGACTTGTTTAATGGCATTAGACTAGGCAACAACCTTGAACCCATGTATCTGCCATTCTCCAGGCAAGATTTGTTTTCCTTGGGTTTCATTTTTGTCTTGCTTTTGTGTCCGTTCTTTGATATACTGTAGGTTTTCCAATTTCCATCATGTTCCTCCTTTGTTGGTTGATCATATTTTTTTGTTTTATTCCTGAGGGAAGCCCTAGTTTCTCTTATCAGCTTAATACCATTAAATGAGTAGTAATGCTTGCCGCCTCATCTCTTTCACCAGTCCCCCTTGTACACCTTTATTAGTCTTCATGGAGAAGATCGAGGTGATCAGCTTCTTCTCCGTGCTGCGCTTGGAGTGGCGTCATTTGTCTAAAAGAATTATCATGTCAGATACTGCTTTCCCACTGAACCGGCGCAAACTGCATTGTCCACAAACAGCTTGCATCTGAAATTGGATAGACTTTAGCCTTTCCTGCCAAACTAGGCCTCTTCCATAATCCCTTGTGTGTTTATACGTCAGAATGAAATAAGTTACTACCACCACATGCCTTTCGTGCTTAAAAAAGATGACTTCGTCAACCTATCAGGTCAGTTCATTGCAACCGAGTCTAACATCCCTTGACTTACCGAGTGAGACACGGTGGCCCAGCCTTGCCGTCTCGCAGAAAGGAGCTCATTGGACCAATGCTGGATTGGTTATCTCAAAGCACTTAGAGCTATCCTAATTAGAGTGGGAATTGGTCTTTCAGAAGATCCGTAGGGGGGATCCTTAGTCCATCAAAAGATGGGATTCGTACCTTGTAGTTCTGTTGCTCCTCGAGAGACAAGGCTGTCTCAGAGCAGGATTAAAATTCAGCACCCAAATCAACAATCCTGTAGGCACCAAGCTCCCACTATGCGTCGAATTCTTGTAAGAAAAGTTCTTCTTTTCCGTGAACTCAGCACTCAGAGCAAGGTTAAAATTCAGCACCCAAATCAACAATGCCATAGGCTCCTAGCTCTCACTATGTGTTGAATTCTTGTAAGAAAAGGTTTTTTTTTTCCCATGAACTCAAAAGGGTTTGTTATTGACTGTATATACTGGACGTTTAAAGGACATATAAAGCTTTTTAAAGGAAATTCGTGGTTTTGATTTCTCGTCCTGTAGTTTCTTATCCCCGCTCCCGTCCTCGTCCTCATAAGATTCGGCAAGGTTAAAATTCAGCACCCAAATCAACAATGCCGTAGGCTCCTAGCTCTCACTATGTGTTGAATTCTCGTAAGAAAAGGTTTTTTTTTTCCCATGAATTCAAAGGGGTTTGTTATTGACTGTATATACTGGACGTTTAAAGGACATATAAAGCTTTTTAAAGGAAATTCGTGGTTTTGATTTCTCGTCCTGTAGTTTCTTATCCCCGCTCCCGTCCTCGTCCTCATAAGATTCGGTTTGCTTTTGCTGGTTTTTTAGTTCTTCTAGTCGCTGATGTTATCTCTGTGTCTGTAAAATTACTTGACAGGCTGGGGTACCTAAGATACTTGACGGTGATATGCTGAGTCAGTTCTTGGAACTTACGAGTGTGCAGCAAGAGGCTGTGTTAGCCTTGCCTCTTGGCTCGCCAAATACAGTTATGATGAGTTCGAAGTCATCCCCTTCACCCATTACTGTTAATCAGGTTGTCCGACTCCTTGAACGAGTTCACTATGCCCTAAATTAGAGACCGGTTATCCTCTCTCCAGTTTGAAGCTGAGCTGCTTGAACTTTTTTGTGGGCTACTGGCCAAATGAAGGGCTGTAGTAGTAGCGCAGGTTCATCCAATTGGAATTGCATGTACACATCTTGGTTAGCGATGAGGCTGCTTGTGCAAATAGTTCTGCTGTATAGGTATCACTTAATGGATCTGTCTCAAACCTCTGATCCAACAGCCTTACACGCAAAGCGGCTCCTTTGTTCACTTTTCGCCCCTTCCTTTCGGCTGTAGCAGGAAGATGACTTCAGTGGACGTGAATCGTGTAGCTTTGCTGTACAGTTGGTAGCTCACATTTAGAATCCTCATTACAGGAATTTCTTGTATGGGCTTAAGATTTTGTACATGTTGCCTATGACAGAAATAAGTAGCATCAGTTGTGCTTTTAGCCTTGTTTCAATCGATTTATTTATTAGGTTTCTTATGTATAAGACTGATCCAGCGGAGCTAAATATTTTGGAGCTTTCTTCCGTTGTACGTATTCAGATGTCAAGTACATAGGAAGCATTGAATTGTACATCTGAACAGTTAGCCCCTTCCGGACTTGATATACCTTTTCTATAGTGAAGAAGGATGAAAAAGTGCTCATTTTCCTCAATTTGTGATTGATACAACATAATGATTCAATTTCGAAGCATGCATGAACTCATTCTGGCTTGAGGAACAACCATTAAGGCGCTAATTAGGCCCTCTATTCTCCAGAACCTTATTATCCATCCACTATAGATGGAAGAAAGTGATTATCTTGTTCATCGCCCTCTCAATTATCGAGATACATTAGCGTCGGTCGAATAAATCATTATCGCTTTTATGAGTCGTGGTTTATTGCCATCAAACAAATTACGTAGGGATGAGCATTTAAATCGTTGAAACCGATCTAAACGTGAAAATCATACTGACCAATTCATCTATTTCCAAACCGATTTGGAAATCAATCGGTTTGTTTTTTTTTTCTTTTCCCAAACCGTACATTCGGTTCAGTAGGTTTGGTTCGGATGTTTTTGAAACCCCATAAATCGGAACAACCGTATATAATATAACATATCTATATTTTACCTAATCCTAGTTATTTTTTATTAATCATAGTTATCTAATAACAAAATGGGATAAACTCTAAATCCCTTGATGTAACATACATTTTTCACTCACTGCCTGCATCTCACCAAGTGTTAGTATTAATTAAGATAAAAATTCAAATTTTTGGAGCTTATTAGCATGTATAAGTTATTAATTTTTGGGCTTTAACTTGCTCAAAATTGAGTTTGACCCAAACTGATTAAACCATTCAAACAGATCCGTTCAACCACGGTTTGGTTTTTTTTTTTTCTTTCCAAATCGATGTTGGTCAGTTCGGTTTGGTATTCAGCTTCCAAACCGAACCGTGCTCACCCCTACAAATTAGAAGTGAGTGAATGACTCACTGACAGTTTTAAGATTCCGATTGGGTCATGCTTGTACCTGCATGCATGGCCTAATCTCTGATACAAGGATACGACTACTGGCAGAATCAGTCCGGTACTCTTCTTTTTTAACTGCAACACCACATGAGCATGACCGAGCGTGTTAGCAAACAAAATGCAGTTCGATTATGTTTTCTTTTTCTTAGTTTTAACGTGCATAATGTTGAGAGTTAATCTTGATTCTACAAAGTTATGACAATTGATGAGGAAGAATCAAGACATGAATAAATGAAGAGAAACTGAAAAGTGAAAGGTTAGAGAAGTTTGTCATAACCTATGAAGTATTAATTAGAAAGATGAAAAGTGAAAAGTTTGAGGAGTTATGTTTAGGATATTAAAAGAGTCTTTAACGTCTTAGTATAAGAGGGTGTATCACCTAGTTATTTTAGATGTGTGGAAAAGTGAAATGTGAAAGAGTATTGTAGTGAAAGAGTGAGTGAGTGAGTGAGTTTTATGAAATAGATGTGTTGATTGAGTAAGAGAAAAAAATATCAAAGAGTGTTTCTCCTCTCCACATCCTCCTCATCTACCATAATACTCTAAAGTATTTTCGCTGTAAAGATACATTTCACTTATATTGTGCTCACCACGCAACAAAGTGGTATCAGAGCTGAGGTTCTAATGGCGGCAACAAGTGGAGAATTTCCTTTCCCAAAGCTCGTGAAAGACAATTATGAAAGGTAGAGCATCCAAATGAAAGCCTTTCTTGGTGGTCAAGATGTTTGGGGGCCGTAGAAGAATAATATGTGGAACCGGAAAACTTGGCTGGTGCTAGCCAAGCCGTGAAGAAGGCTGCCAAAGAAGCCCGAGTGAAAGATCAAAATGCTCTTTCATTCATCTAACTTGGCGTCGATGACAATATTTTTGAGAAGATTGCACAGGCCACCACCGCGAAGAGAGCATGGGATACGTTGAAAAATGTTTTTAAAGGCATCGATAAGGTGAAAAAGGTGCGACTCCAAAGCCTTCAAGGTGAATTTGAGTCTTTACAAATGAAAGACTCCGAGACGATATTTGACTACATCTCTAGAGTTCTATCGGTTGTGAACCAACTTGAAAGAAATGGTGAAGAGATGGAAGATAATCGGGTGGTCGAGAAGATCCTTCGATCTCTTGATCCAAAATTCGACCATATAGTTGTTGCTATCGAGGAGTCCAATGACACCGAGACTATAACGGTTGATGAGCTCTATGAAAAATTGCAAGTCCATGAGGACAAAATCAAAAAGAGGAACAAAGAGTCTATCGAGCAAGCTCTTCAGGCCAAGATGAATATCAACGAGAGAAAAGACGACACCAATAAGAATCAAGGTGGTCGAGATAGAGGCCGTGGACGAGGCCGCGGACAAGGTCATGGCAGAGGCCATGGTGTACCAACTCAGTACAACAATAATGAATCAGGTTCAGAATTTTGTCCATCGAGAGGTCGAGGAAGAGGTGGCTATTATCAACCCCAAAACAAGAAAGACGTTGAATGTTTCACATGCCATCGATATGGACACTACTCTTGGGAGTGTCGAGACGAACAAAATGAGGAAAATGTGAAGGCCCATTATGCAGAGGAAAATAAGGTGGGCGATGACACGGTCCTATTGGCACACGATGGATCAAAAGAAGAAAAAGATAATTCTTGGTATCTCGATACCGGCGCCAGTAATCACATGTGTGGCTACAAACACATGTTTGTCGAGATGGATGAATCGATGATGGGAAATATTACATATGGAGACATGTCCAAAATTCCAGTCAAAGGCAAAGGTAAAATTCTGATCAAATTGAAGAATGGAGGCCATCAGTTCATCGTAAATGTTTATTATGTTCCGGAGATGAAGGCAAACATTTTGAGCATGGGTTAACTGTTGGAGAAAGGTTACGACATCCATATGAAAGACAAATGTCTTTATTTAAGAGATGATAAAGGGAGTTTAATCCCTCGTGTTTCGATGTCGAGCAATAGGATGTTCTTGATGAATATCCATCATGATGCGCCTAAATGTTTGAAGGCTTGTTTTGATAACCAATCTTGGTTATGGCATTTGAGGCTTGGACATCTCAATTTTGGAGGTCTAAAATTGCTATCGGCGAAGAATATGGTAAAAGGATTGCCATCGATAGATCAGCCATACCAACTCTGTGAGGGCTGTCTTGTCGGGAAGCAACATCGACACAGTTTTCCAAAGGAGTCGATATCGAGCGCAAAAGCGCCGTTGGAGCTAATACACACTGATATGTGTGGTCCAATCGATCCAGTATCTCTTGATAAGAACATATATTTCTTACTGTTCATTGATGACTATAGTAGGAGAACATAGGTTTATTTTCTCAAGCAAAAGTCAGAGGTGTTCTCAACCTTCAAAAGGTTTAAGGCTCTTGTGGAGAAGCAGAGTGGATATCAGATCAAGGCGATGAGATCTGATCGAGGTGGAGAATTCATATCTAAGGAGTTCAAGGCATTCTGTGAAGAGAATGTCATCCGTCGACCGCTTACCATTCCATATTCACCCCAACAGAATGGAGTGGTGGAAAGAAAGAATCGGTCGATAGTGAACATGATTAGAAGCATATTGAAGAGCAAGAATCTGCCCAAGGAATTTTGGGCTAAAGCAGTCGATTGTGCTGTCTATTTATCGAATCAATGTCCAACAAGAAGCGTGTGGAATCAAACACTGCAAGAAGCTTGGAGTGGATACAAGCCAAGTGTGTCCCACTTGAAAGTATTTGGAAGCATTGCATATGTGCATGTTCCTGATCAGCAAAGGAAGAAGCTCGATGATAAAAGCGAGAAGTTTATCTTCATCGGTTACAGTCAAGAGTCAAAAGGGTACAAGTTATACAACCCTATTGACAAGAAAATGAAAGTCAGTCGAGACGTGACTTTTGATGAGAAGAGCTCGTGGGACTGGACTGATCGAGACAAGGAGCAATATGTCTTCTATCCGATCGATACAGATAGAAATGAGGTAGAAGAAGAGCCGATTGAACCTGTGACTCCCTTGAGTCCCGTATCTCCGACTCAATCGAGTCCATCATCATCATCGGTCGATAGTCCTGTCAAGGCAGGACCACAAGGCACAAGATCTCTAGAGGAGATTTATGATGACTTGAACCAGAACCAAAGCATGTTCTGTCTTTTTGCCGATACTGAGCCAATCGATTTTGTTGAGGCATCAAGAAGTGAAAAATGGAGGAAAGCCATGAATGAAGAGATTGGTGCCATTGAGAAGAATGATACTTGGGAGCTGAAGACTCTTCAATCGGGAAAGAAGCCCATTGGTGTAAAATGGGTTTATAAAGTGAAGAAAAATTCTAAAGGCGAAGTTGAGAGATACAAAGCTAGGCTCGTTGTCAAAGGATACAAGCAAAGGGCTGGAATAGACTATGATGAAGTCTTCGCCCCAATCGCTCAATTGGAAACGATATGACTGTTGATATCTCTAGTAGCTTTAAACAAGTGGAAGATCCATCAAATGGATGTGAAGTCAGCTTTCCTTAATGGTTTTCTTGATGAAGAAGTCTATATCGAACAACCCGAAGGATATGTTGCTCAAGGCCATGAAGACAAAGTGTTAAGGTTGAAGAAGGCCCTGTATGGGTTGAAGCAAACGCCAAGGGCGTGGAACAGTCGCATCGACAAGTATTTTCAAGAGAGAGGCTTTAAGAAATGCCCACATGAGCATGCCCTCTACGTCAAGATGAATGGAAAAGGTGACATCTTAATAGTCTGTTTATATGTCGATGATTTAATTTTTACTGGCAACAATGTGAAGATGTTTGATGATTTCAAGAAGGAAATGGCCAAGGAGTTTGAAATGACTGATATCGGCTTGATGTCATATTATCTTGGGATCGAGGTAAAGCAAAGAGATAATGGAACTTTCATCTCGCAAGAGGCATATGCAAAAGAAGTGTTGAAGAGGTTCAATATGGAAAATTGCAACCCAATCAGTATCCCCATTGAGGTTGAAAATAAGTTATCGAGACACGTCAAAGAAGGTCCAATCGATTGGACCTTGTTCAGAAGTTTGGTTGGTAGTTTGAGGTATTTGGCGTGCACAAGGCCTGATATCCTATATGCAGTTGGTTATATCAGTCGATATATGGAGAATCCGACAACTTATCATTTCAAAGTAGCGAAAAGGATACTTCGGTACCTTAAAGGTACAATTGATCTTGGCATATTTTATCCTACATCAGGTGATATGAAATTAGTGGGATATAGTGACAGTGATTGGGCTAGAGACGTGGATGGTCGAAAAAGTACAACTGAATTCGTTTTTTTATTTTGGTGAAGCAGCATTCATAGGGACATCAAAGAAGCAATCGATAGTGACTCTATCGACATGTGAAGCTGAATATGTGGCTACAACTTCAATTGTTTGCCATGCAATATGGCTAAGAAGTTTGCTTAAGGAGCTCAGTTTTATTCAAGATGAATCGACACAGATTTATGTCGATAATAAGTTAGCCATAGCTCTTGCTAAGAATCCAATCTTTCATGATAGAAGCAAGCACGTCGATACACAATATCATTTCATCCGTGAGAGCATTGCTAAGAAATAAGTCCAAGTCAAGTTTGTGAAGTCCGAAGATGAAGATGCGGATATCTTCACAAAGCCCCTGAATAGAGAAGTCTTTGAGAAGCTACGAAGTCGACTTGGAGTGAGAGAATCAAGTTTAAGGGGGCGTGTTGAGAGTTAATCTTGATTCTACAAAGTTATGACAATTGATGAGGAAGAATCAAGACATGAATAAATGAAGAGAAACTGAAAAGTGAAAGGTTAGAGAAGTTACTCATAACCTATGAAGGATTAATTAGAAAGATGAAAAGTGAAAGGTTTGAGGAGTTATGTTTAGGATATTAAAAGAGTCTTTAATGTCTTAGTATAAAAAGGTGTATCACTTAGTTATTTTAGATGTGTGGAAAAGTGAAGTGTGAAAGAGTATTGTAGTGAAAGAGTGAGTGAGTTTTATAAAATATATGTGTTGATTGAGTAAGAGAAAAAAATATCAAAGAGTGTTTCTCCTCTCCATATCCTCCTCCTCTACCATAATACTCTAAAGTATTTGTTCATACCCTATTCTGGTGGCACCCCAGGGCCCGCTAAAGGACCCACTTTGCGCGACACATCACCCGTCAACGGTCAACTTTTCAACTCTCACATGCCGGTCAAAGCGTCATGTGATCAAGTCATCATGCTTTTTTTTCCTTTGTGAAGCAACCTTGGTGTGCCTTCCCCTTTTAGGGGGTCGGCCACCCGAGGGGGTCTGCCACCCAAGGGGGTCGGCCACCTACCTTAACGACCGAGGACCGTCTCTCACGGTCACACGCCGTAGTCGCAACGACCATCGCTCGCCGCCGCGCTCCGTCGCCGTGACGACCGTTCGCTAGTCCTCGCCCACCATCTCCACGACCTTCGTCACCTGCGTCCGCGCGACAGCTCAGCGACTCTCGTCGCCAGCTTCCGCGCGACAGCTCCGCGACTCTCGTCACCCGCCCGCCATCTCCGCGACCTTCGTCGCCCGCATCTGCACGCTTGCTCCGCGACTCTTGTCGCCCGCGTGCCATCTCTGTGACTCTCGTCGCCCGGGTGCCGCCTCTGCAACCCCCGTCGCCGGCGCCCGCTCAACGCTCTCTACAATGCTCGCTCAACACCAATGGTCACATGAAGCTCGTCACCGACCGTGCGCAATCGTCACAACGGCCACATACTATCGCAAGTATTGTCTCTGCGACGTTCTTCGCTGCGCCCTTGCGCCATTCTTATGACGCGTGCCCCTGGCACCAAGTATTGCTCCGCGACGTTCGTTGCTGCGCCCTTGCGCCATTCTCATGATACGTGCCCCCGGCACCAAGTATGTCTCTGCGACGTTCGTCGCTCCGCCCTTGTGCCATTCTTATGACGCGTGCCCCCGGCACCAAATATTGTTCTGCGACAGTCGTCGCTGCGCCCTTGCGCCATTCTTATGATATGTGCCCCGGCACCAAGTATATCTCCGCAACGTTTGTCGCTGCGCCCTTGCGCCATTCTCATGGCATGTGCCCCGGCACCAAGTATTGCTCCGCGACGTTCGTCGCTGCGCCTTTGCGCCATTCTCATGATACGTGCCCCCGGCACCAAGTATTGCTCCGCGACAGTCTTTGCCGCTCCCATGCACCACAATCATGTTACAGGCCTCCGGGCATCACACTTATTCACCACACCATACGCCCCCGCCATGGACGTGGAACATGCTTCGACCCACTCTCCGGAGTGGGCGGCATTCCAGGGGCTCCACTCGTAGTGCTCCGGCATGAGGACCCTTCACTGCGGGACGGGCTTCATGCCGTCGCCGGCTCAAACAAACTGCGGCATGGGCTTAGTGCCATCACGGGCTTCGTGCCATCACCGGCTCAATCAAACTGCGGCATGGGCTTAGCGCCATCATGGGCTTTGCGCCATCGCCGGCTCAATCAAACTGCGGGACGGGCTTCGTGCCGTCGCCGACTCAATCAAACTGTGGCATGGGCTTAGCGCCATCACCGGCTCAATCACCGGGGGCTCTGGCTCTCGCAGCAGGATGGGCTCGCAACCCTGAAGCCATCTTCGGCACAACCTTAAAGTCATCGACATCACACTTGCAGGGGGCTCCGACACGAAGACTTCACCGCAACGGACTCCAAGCACCAAGTGGCGACCATGGCCACTCATGTTACTCATATTGTTCTTGATCGTCGACACCACCAGGGCGATGACCACCGGGTCACTCCGGGACGGGAGCAGGTATTCGGAGGGCACTGCGCCTAGTCCGCCTGGCAGTTGGCTACAGGGGCATCCCTCACCGCTGTCAGGTTCTCTGTGCGTCTCTTGACGCACCTCGTGGGATTCAGTAAGGGCTTGTACTGGTGGCTGGGGCAACGAGCTACTCTGACCATGCTGCCGCGGCATAATCAGTCTCCTCAGACAGGCAGAGAGATGTTGCAAGGGCAGGGCATCACGAACTCGGGGACCGGCAATCCAACGAAGAATCAGTACTTTGGACCCTTCCTGGCGACGTGTCGCTCCCAGGGGACGACACATGTCAACTTATGACACATTCATATTTTTGCCGATAAATAGTGGACTTTGGAGCTTATTCAAGGATCTTCTTCTCATTTGGACTTTTCAATTTCTCTCTCTAAAAAGACATTCTCTCTGGAATTCTAGTGAGAGAAACATATTTGAACCTTGGTCACCAGACCCTTGACGCTGCACCCTTGATCACGGACCGTCGACCGCCGACCCTGTTAGTCGTCGCCCTGCGTGCGCGGTGCTGCCAGCCCTCGTGACCTGTCTGGGTAGCCTTGCTCTCAGCCCTTACTCCGTCCTTGCTGTCTCCCACTTTGTCTACCTGAAAGCTGACTCAGACTGCATCCTTTGTGGCACCTCTACGTAGCATCGAACCCCTTTTTCGTATCAACAGTATTTCCGCTGCAAAGATACATTTCACTTATATCGTGTCCACCACGCAACACATAAACACCGATTCTACGTGGCTTGAGTCGACATGAAGACAGAACTTTGGAATGTTGAAATGAAAAACTCTTTTTGCAAGAAAAGCCCCTACACAAGGTGGGGAAAAGGTTTTGTGTCCCTCCTGTTGCAGTAAAGAAAAATTGGTTGGAGAACATGAATTGACTGTCAAGATATGGCAATGAATGTAAAGCTGATAAGTAGACTTTTCAATCACCTAAAACCTTAAATGATGCTGGTGGAGAGGAGCTAGGATCAGCTTCATGTATCAGACAGATCCATTAACTTCAAAAAGCTGACTGAGAAAAGCTACATTAAACTCTCTGACGGCAAGTTTGTTGGATTGCAGTTGCAGGACATTTGATGCCCACAAGATAAGAGAACACTACGGATGGTATTTGAACACATTGAGATTCTCTTCTGTACAACCCTTACGAAAGAGCAATATTGGCTTCACTTGCACATTAAAATCCTAGAGAATATGGACGTAAGCAGGGAGTGTACTGGAGATCTTGTTGAGGCTCTGAACACAAGGATTCATGGAAATGGCACTCAAACCCTTGTTCTTTCTCATGGGTTTGGTGCAGATCAAAGTGTTTGGCATTACCTGATCCCTTACCTTGCATGCTACTTCAAGATAGTAGTGTTTGACTTGGTTTTCTCACCAAATGTTAGTCCAAAACTCTATATCCTAAGAGGTACTCACGTTTTAGCTCCTATGCAGAGGACTTGGTTTGCATTCTTGATCAGCTCCATATCAACAAGTGTATCTACGTTGGTCATTCCACGTCAGCCATGATTGGATCCATAGCTGCGACAAAGCGACCTGAACTGTTTCAACACCTTATCCTACTAAGTGGTTCCCAAGGTCTCTCTCTCTCTCTCTCTCTCTCGCAAATACACAAACACACACGCACACCCCCACACACAACTTCGTACCAATGGTGCGCTGATTCGAACATGTGAGAGGTAGAACCAAAACATGCATCTGGAGGGGACACTTTTACCCAACAAGTAACAAATTGCCAACAAAAAGTTAGAAATGTCAACCTCTTCCTCTGGATCCTGTTCATTTGTTTGGCACCCCATTTCTTAAGCTTCTAGCTGTCCAAACTTCGGGAAAATATTTGTCAATTCTGCGAGTTCTTCTTCAACCTTTTACCCCAGCCAGCCTACTTCCTTTTCTTGAGAGAAAGAGTTGAATCATATGGAAGGAACCGGAATCCTTTCAACTGCGGTTCCATATTCATTCCCTTTTCGTCTTCCATTTTGGTTGAGATTTTTCACGCTGCATTGAGGTTCTATTACCAAAGAAAAAGAGACTCGTGTATACCCACTGTCGCATCAAACACTGAAACTCAATGCAAGAACTACTCACATCTTAACGTTGAGGGAGGAAAATATTACGGTGGTTTCGAGAGATCGTACCTTGACATGGTTTTCAACAACATAGCACACAACTTCTCGGGATGGGTTCGAGATTTCGCTCCAAAAGCCATAGGAGGGAACGACACAACCGCAATCCATGAGTTTGAGCGCAGCCTCGGTAGGATGAAACCGGATATCGCGCTGAGCGCTGCTAGAACCGTGTTCCTAAGCGACAACAGAGCGATTTTGTCACGGGTTCGCGTTCCCAGTGCCATCCAGTCCCAAAAGGATTTCATTGTCCCGCTATCTGTCGCATTTTACATGAAGAAGAAGTTGCATGGGCATGTAAGGGTTAGAATACTCAAAACGGAAGGCCATTTCCCAGAGTTAACAGCTTACCCTTTGCTTATAAATGTCTTAAAGAAGGTCCTTCATCTCACCACCTAGTAGAAATACGTAGCAGTAGTACTAGTGACTCCTTTGAGATCTCCCTTTGTTTCTTTGTAAAATGTCTTTCAAGCATTCATCCCAGGATACTAAAGAAAACCTTTTCCCACTTTCTTTGCTTTGTACATGTACATTGGCTACCATTCGCATGCGATGCGTGTGCATGCACAATTTTTTTTTTTTTGGAGAAGAAGTAGGATAGCATAGAAAAGTAAAAGTTCATCGCCGGAAGGTGAAGTACAGATATTTTAAGCTTTTAGGAACTGATATTTGTGTCCATTCCAACATTAGTTTCTAGTTGTGTAAAAATAGTTGGCTGTAGATACTTAAAGTGTTGCTAAAAACAATATAGTGGGTATATATTTAGTTGAGGATATAATGTCATCGACAGTAAAACTGACTTTGGTCCTCTATGCTTGCATGTTGTTCCTATAAGGTCCTCCATAGACGAGTTGTTTCGCTGTGATCCTTTATGTAAATTTCTGTTACCAATGCAGTCCCTAGCCCGTCCCATTTCTCTGTTGCTCCATTAACTTTAGCCCCATGAGAGCATGTCAACATTTCTGTTAATTTATTTCCTGTTCAAATAAAGAGAAAAAAAATATACCGGACCTTTTATTTATCACTAAACAAAACCTAGTTTGAAAGAATAAAAGGGAAAATAGCACATCTAGGTCAAACTCCCCTCAATAGGTCGATTTGTTGCCCACCTCTGGAGTAGGTTTTGGACCAGGTTTTAAGCACAAATTGGCTTCTTTTTGGAATTTGAGTGGAAGGTGTTGAGATCCCATAGAATATTACGTACTTCATGGATTCCTATATGTTCATGGAGGGTTGCTATTATCAAGGTTTGGAATGGAAATGATATATTGGTATGTATGGGCCTCATTCTGGGCGTGCTGCTACCTAAGCCTAACCAAATCTGGTCCTGAAAATTTGGTCTTTGAACGAAAAATTGTTGAGCCATGAACATGGGTGAGATGCACGATGCCGGCGTTGATTTGCCGGTGGTGGTCTCTATAGTGGATGCGCCATGTCTGAAGAATGCTCGTAGGCAAGAGTAGCCACAGCAAGGCCTTTTTCTCCCTCTCCGCCCACTGCATATTTCTCGGTCCGGCCCGGTCAATCGATGAAGCATCTCACTAGGGGGAAAGATATGCTATCCGACATACCTTCTTCCGTCTCCCAGGACAACGCACCATGGTCGGCCATGCAGGGCAGCAGCTGGGAAACCCTAGAACTCTAGCGAGGAAGACAAACATAAAATGCGTCATTAGACCCCCATCTACATACGATGCTGAAATCTCTGTTCGAATGCACACGGCAAAGTTTGGAAAAAAATTGCAACTGCGGATACCCCACTCAGTTAAACGTAAGGCTGATGGGAATATTGGGCAGCTAGGGACTACATTGGTAACAGAAGTTTAAAGGCTCAAATAGAAAGGACCAAAATTGCAATTACACCCAAACTGTTCTGCAAATAGCTTTAACATCTCGTGGTTTTTTCCATCCCTAATCACCGGCGAACGAAACTTATCATCAAATACTCCATGCCTCCTTAGACAATTTCTTAGCTCATGCCACCTCTTCTATCATCGCCGAGACAGACTGTACCCAAGTCTGGATCCTATAGCTGAAACTTTTACTTGAATGACGTCCCTGCAGTTCAAACCAAAAAAATGATACTAGACAATAAGTTTAATTCTGACGTACTAATCTATGCTTTATATATCTCTCCATAAAGATGGCTTTAAGGAGATGAGTTAGTTAGCGATTCTTTCCTTAGTCCTAAGCCTCTTTAGAAGCAGATATGCTCCTGCTGCCTTTGGGTAAAGAATCTCTGGTAGAAAGAAACTTCACTCCAGAAAATCTTTGTCAAATTTGTAGTATTGCCACTTATCACTTCACTATGGCTACCATTTCAAATAGTTGAAGTGCAAGTATTTGTGGAGACTCGCAGGGAAGTGTGAGCAACCCTGGGATATAGTGCTGTTGGTCCTTAGAAGTATATAAGAGCTAAAATTGTAAGATGCTGACGCGTTACTTCATGTTTGCTTCGGGATGCTTCACAATTATCAAATGAGTTTTTATCATTCCAGGACTTCCTGCCTCACGTGATAATCGTCCATGTCTGGGCGAGGATCATCACATTGCTCTTCTCCAGCATTTAGGGCGTGTAGAACGGTATCAAAGTCTAGGTTAGCACTAATTGTATATCATCATAGGGCATTTGTGATTTCATTAAATATCAAAGCATGGACTTGAGCTTCAGTATATACAATAAGAGAATTGGAAGACTACCACAGCATAAGTTTACGATTTGTAAAAAAGGCGCATCAGAAGTTCGATGGGCACATTTAGGCTGAAAGTCGTGGGCACATGAACCGAGTAAATAACATTAGAACAGTTATATTTGGTGTTGCAATATCAAATGCCAAATTTATTTCTTCTGCGTAAATGTCAACTTTAGTATTTGTCTTAGCATTCCATTCCCTAACTTGGAAGAAAGTGGCTCATACTAGAGTTGCCTCAGCTGAGGCACGAGCTGAGGGCTTGATAATGTTTTCAGTTAAAGCTATAGAGAACATGCAAGTCCAACCGGAAGCCACAGGAGAGTACAGAGATAGAAATGCAGAGAGCAATTAGGAGCATCTGCATGAAAATTGAAGATGAACTGCAGCAAAGTTGTTAATTCAACTAGGCAAGTGGAAGACGTATATCATATGGGGCAGAAACATACCACATAACAACTCAAGGCATGATATGCATTTCAGTTGAACTCTCTTTCGATCTATGCTTCCGTTTTTTACTCCTGAATGAGTAAGGCAAAAAACTGAGAAAAACTGACAACCTTAAATAATTGGCTACGTTCAGTATAATGTAGAAAAACTACTTGTCATGTGAGCCTGGATCACGACATGATTTGAGCTTCCGATCAATGTGTTTCATATCAGCAGCTGTAGGGGTCACAAGTTTACTTACCTTTACACACAGCCAGCAAAAAATTTTACATAGGTGAGTGGGAGCAGTAACAGAACCACATGACTCAATTTAGAATGTGCTCATTATTAAACTAGCAATAATATAGCTATGGCATTGCATTATCACACTGCACAATGACAAAAACTAAAGCAGACGAAGGTAAAACTTCTAAATAAGATATTACAACTCCTTGTGTCTTGCCCTTGACATGTCCAGCATGATCCTATTTACATGGAATCATATTGACACGTGTATATATATTACCACAGAATCTATGGCATTTAGAGAGGAGGCGAGTTCCGAATTGGAGTGTGTAGGATGATGGCGAGAGAGAATGCTCCCAAGATAGCTGCAAAAAAATCAATTTGGAGAATCAGGTAGTATTAGATAAGAATTATAGATAAGCTGTAGGAGCCCAAAAAAAACTATGGAAAGGAAATTTCTGCAAGAAACATAACCTTTCAAAGTCAAGAATGCCATGCACCTTATTTGACCTGCGCAAAGCAGCCAATGCCAACTGCACCAAGTTGACAAATAAACCATGTTAAAAGCCAAATACAATTACTATTCTCATGTGAACTGAGAGCTAAATCAAACCCAACGAAACCTGGAGTGTGCAAGTTTCCCTACTAATCCCAAAGGCCAACAAAAAGATGACAGTTCTTAATGATGTTCATCATCCATAATCAACCGATTCAAGGTATCTAGCCAGGCTAAATATATCTCTTCTCATTAGATATAACCAGCAACCTTCACATGTCAATACGCTTTCCACGAGAAGCAGGTGCTGGAGATAGGTATATTGATGATAAAGTTCAAGGATTTACCTTTGATATATATACATGGGCGCATGTGCTTCCATGTGTGTGTGTCCGTGAAAGTAACACATGACAAAAGGAGAAAGTTATTGAAGTTCAGGGATGAAAATCTTATTTCTTCATATATAGATGTGTTTGTGCATGTAGAGATCTCTTCTGCGAACGTGTTAAGCATATAATAAGTTGCTGACAATGACAGCTAAAGGCTAAGGATGAAAGAAGATGGTAACTTGACATGGTATAGGTCTCTGGTTTGGTGAGTCGTGGGTTCTCGTCTCCCAGCAATAGCATGCATTGTGTTCCATTTACAAACGTGCCTTGGCGAGCATTTTACCATGTTGTTTGTGCCCTGATGAGCAAGGTTCGTCTCGCCATGTCCCACATATCAAGATCGGGTTCGTACGTGAGGGAGGAGGTAGCATGATATACCACTCACGGACAGATCACTAAACGAAACAGAGGAAACAAGCTTCATGCTGAGGGAAACAAAGCTAGTATTAGGATGCTCAAAAAACTCCTCTCTTGGATTTTATCCAGCTCAAGATAAAAGTTTGAATCTGACTCATTAATCTAGCGACTCAAGCTTTTACGTTGTAAATAGCTTATCAAGAGAGTTCCAGCCAAGTAATAAATTGACAAGTTTGAAGAAAGTGCTCTAGTCACGCTGGTAGCATCTAACCGAGTAAGCAAATGCCAGAGGTCCAAGTAGTTTGGCTCGTTTGAAGGAGGAACAATAACTAACAAGAAGAGTAAAACTAAATAAAGCAATCGAGAAATTTCCATTCAACAGAAAGTTTGATTGCTAAAGAGTACCTGCCCAGGAGGGAAAAGAAGTGGTGCCTCTGTGAGCATGGTTTTATCTGCTTCCATCTTGGCGGTTTCCTGAAGATCCAACGAGAATAACAAACACAGGATCAACAACAAGCAGATTAATGGGATTGGAGACATAATTTGTTCAACCAAATTGACTCCATTGTGTCACACACCATCAACTACATAAATGCATGGGATTCCATCTTTACTAATTCTCTACCATTAAAACGTGACTGAACTGAAGAATTGCAAATGCAGGAATGATATATCGGTAAAACTCAACCAGGATAACTTTAACGTGGCTATATTTTGTTGGACAACTGAGCCAAGACAAACTAACACAGTGGACTCTAGGAACAGCAGCAATAACAGTTGAAAAACAAGGACATCCAGGATCCGTATTGACCTGTGAATACCTTGGGAGAAAAAAACACTTTTCCTTCCGAGAATGTGATTCAAAACATTGTGCAAGGTTATAGCAGGGAAAAAAATGCATTTACCTTACATCCAGAGGACAAAGCTAAAAAGTATAGTACTATCTTGTATTCTCTAAGAAAAGTTTTAACACTACCAGCCAATCAGCCATCAATAAGATACATACAACCAGAGTAACAACAGAGGAGAAAGCTAACAACCACCTTCAGCATTGGTAGCTGCCCATCGTTTGTTTGGAAATAATCCTACAGGAACAACAGCAATAGTTAAAATTACAAATACAGCTACAAAAGAAGATAACCTAATTGTCGTGCTTAGCAACTCCCGTAGAAGGATCGAGCAAACTGATTTAAAGTTTCTGAAGTGAAACCATGGTGTCTAAGTATGCAAGGATATAATCGATAAACTGACCTCTATATCATTGATAAAGCCATCAATCGAACGATAGGGTGCATAAACAATAAGATCAAATCCCAGACTCTGCAATGTAAAGGTATATGTTGATAACAATGTAAAAGAGAAGTAAGAAAGAAAGAACAATGTATTTGTGAATCCATGCCTGAAGAACAATCATCTCATTATTGAGGATCATCTGATGATCCTGTTCAATTCCCTTACCAAGCTCTTCAGCTGATACATGATTCTCTTCTGCCTTACAAGCTGTATATATGCAAGTTAACCTGTGTAGATGCCAATGGCATTTGAATCAGTCTACCTCTGAAGGGTAAATATGACAAATTTCTATTCTAACATGAAAGACGAAAAGAAACTGGTAGGGCACGAATGCTTATTTCTTCCTCTTTTTTTCTTTTTTTGGGATTTCTTTTTTTCTTACGGGGGGAGGAGGAGGGATGAGGATAAGTGAAGGCGGAAATGAAAGCACCAAAACCCATGGACCGGACCATGAAATGGAGATGAAAGCACAAAACCCATGGAATGGACCGTTACGTAATGTCAAGTTGTGTAATAGAACACAGTAAGTATCCAGTTCTGCCAGAGGAATACACACATAGTTCTTACTGACATTCTGCTCTCCTAATACGAGGTGATAAAAAATGAGTTTGGAAATGGGGCCATATGGGTGTAGGCCAGCTGTAGTCCATCATGGCAATATAGATAAAAATCTTCTCGGAATTGGAAATAGGTCTTACATAATGTGTTTTGGATGATGTTCCATCACCGACCATAGAAGATAAAACCTTTTGAAGTATAGGAGAGCAGTGGCCTGCAAATGATGGACCAATATCAGAAGCGTGCTCCTAAATCATGATATACGCCCTTCCCCTTTCTCCACTACAACTCTTCCAATCAAGACACAGAACCACATACCTGAATTTTACGAGGAAATTTGAAGGCATCACAAACGTCTTGAATTTTGAACTCATAAAAAGCACGCAGAAGGTGTTCTTCTTCAGTTTTAAGCGGCTTTGTACGAGAATGCTTTTCAGCTACAGGTAAAAGATGATAAAAGAGCGACATATGGTATGAATATTCTGTTCATTTTAAGCCAGAATTTTTCAAAAAGCAATTGTACAATCACTACCGTTTTAATGTAACTTTAGAAATAAGTTTGCCATTACCTTTTGCATCATGTTGGGGTTCAGGGTACGATAAGGACCCATCAATATCTACTTCAATTCGTGTTGTTCCATACTTCACAAAGTACACCACAATTAGCATCACTGTATAACTAATTTCACTAAAAGAGAACAATAATTCATCTGCTAAGAGAATAGCCATAGCAAGCATCATCGTTTTGAAATTAGGCACCTGAACAATAAGAGCTACAAACACTCTCATTTCCCCAAGTTCAATAATGAGTGCTAGCCAAGTTGAATGGTGTACAGTCAAAAGCCTTTGCACATTGATACAAGGAAAAATTGTGTATGGAGAATGAGTACAAATAGTGACTCAAACAATAATACAAAACAGAAATGCATAAAGAAATAATCACTAAAAATTGTCGTTAATGGGGTACGGAAAATCGTTCACATTTGAAATAAGTATTTATCTAAAATCCTATGAGAATTAAAGAAGAAATGATCCACACAGAAGAATGAAACAAAATAATAAAAAATTTACCCAAGAGATAATGAGAAAAGATGGAAGAAAGATCTAAGTATCACCTTTCTTTTCAGATTCCATATGAGTTCTCGGTCTCAGATCTATGTCAAGCTTCAAAATTGCTTTTTCCTTATAGTAGCTCATAACAAACGAATGTCAAAGATCCAAAGATTTAAGTTATTACATGTTTGGATGTTTTTTCACGCTCTTTCTTTATTTTTGAAATAAAAAATGCTTCTTCACCTTTTTAACAGGTTGATATCCACCTAGATCGGAAATTACATGCATCATCGTGCATGGGGGGGTTGGGGGTTGGGGGGGGGATGGGTCGGGCTGTACTTGTGACCTACTGTATGAGAAGCAAGAGGTTCGACCTCCTTGCTATCACCTTCTTTCTCTTTTTACTTTATGCAGTGGCATAGGGGAAGTCTTATATCAGTAAAAAGTGATTGTTCATCACAAGTGGAAGTATTAGTCACAAGGAGGCTCAGAGCAGTTATATCACCTCATAGAAAAATGTAGTTCATAGTAAAGAACTTAAGGGATTGGAACACTAAAGGGAGATCAAACCTGGGAAACATATGTAGTTCTAGAATAGAATTTCAGGCAGGTAGAGAGAGAGAGAGAGACGTCTATGAAGAAGGGTTGCTAAAGGATGATTTGAATCAGTGTGCGAGGTATAAAATTTGACATAAGAAGTTTCAAAAGACAAGAGTACCCTCATTTAAGCGTACTCAATAAGACATGAATATCTTCATGCCTAACTAGAATCAAATCGAGTGAAAAATCATAAACCTCACGTTCTGCAATTCATATCTGGTCAGCTGGAGATGTTTAGATTGCATTTGGGGCAGTAAAAGGAACATCATCAGATCGGGTTGATTTCCAAGGTCCGTTTTGCTTTTATGAACACTTACCATAGACTTCTATTAGGGCTATGCAGCACTGTTATGTTTAATAGACTTACCGCGCCTATCAAGAAATAGTTTTCACAAAAAAACTTAGGTGGTTAGACTTGAAGTCGTATTGATTTAATCTGGGTATTTTATGGTAAGTTCGCTCTGTAGCAACCAATGAACTTTCATATTGACTACATTAAACAGACCACATTGGACCAGTAACTTATGGTCAAGATAAATGAGTTTTGTTAACATTTGTATACGTCATACACCCAACATATATAGATACTACATAATGCGTAGATCTCTTGTACCTTTTCCAGCATTTCTTTTGCTCTCTGATTCGCAGCCTTGTATTTTTCCTTCTATTAAACATTATTTGGAAAGGTAGCAGTCAGTACAAAGTAAATGTGGGAAAAAGATATAAAAGGAGGACGACGACAATGGTTGTTACCAGTTCTTGGGGAGAAAAGATCCACTTAGCTCGGTGAGTAGATGTCTGAAAATCAGCCATTGCAGACAGCCAGATCGCAAAACCTAGGGAAAAGGCAATATGCTTCTTTGAGCCTATTGGTGTTCTCACAGTTTTTCAAGTTAAATAGGGGAGCACGGTTCAGCTGGTTACGACACAGCAATAATGCATCAAATCAATTTTGTACTGGTCTTAGTGACAATCAATCTACATGTAAATTGAGGTACCTAAGGTCAGGTCGTTAAGATGCATGAGTTTGTACATAGAGGCAGGTGGTGCAATCACGAAGATTATCTCTCCTACCGTAAGTGGAATGATTCAAGCAATAATTTACATAACTCAGGCACTCTGCACACACTCTACATACTTAAGATATAAGACCAGTTGACGAAGAATCATTCATCTAAGAGCACCATTTAAGTAAGCCAAATAGGCATTCCCTCTGATCAAACCAACTTAAACTGACCCAGCCCCAAAACCGCTTATACTAATCCTCCCTCTTTCCTTTCCGAAGGCGCAAACGGGGGTTGATAGGTGTAGGCATCTACTAGAGTCTACAGCTGGGAGCAGCTTTTATTGATAAATGCTAACCATCAAATATTAAACATGTTTCAATCAACTTGAGGTTTATTTTTCCATGACTTCCATTTTGATTTTTCTAACTTTCCTAAGGACGAATCTCATGTCTCATTATAGTCCAAATTTAATCCTGCAATGGGGTTCTACATTTATGCAGTAGGGATTTATGTAGAATTAGTCCTAAATAACGTAGCATGAAGCGAGATCCCCAATACTGATCCATGGGAATTTCCCATTTCACTTAAAAAGCCTAGGATAGATTTCGATAAATGTGGATTGAATTGAACTCTAAGTAGACGGCACAGTTTAAATAAGTAACGCCTGGCAAGTCAATGTTTATATGTACTAATTCTATCTCTTAGGAATTTGCAAAAAGTCAAAAAGGTGAAATACCCAATGGGACAGGGGAGCGTTAACATGTTTCAATGTATACGAGGTTTGTTTTTCTATGCCTTTCATGCAGTCATTCTCAATCTCTGTTATTACTACTATGCGGTCGAATATCTGAATTAAGTAGAATTAGCAAATGTAGCATGATCACAAATACTCCTACGCAATGAAAATTGCATTCTACGCGGCATTTTACCAAACATGTTGAGAGCAAGCAATTCAAAAACTGGAAAATAGAATCAAACTACGACGAAGAATTCGATGCCACTTACCACTACTTTTTAGGTTAAAATTCCGGCTTTTGCCAGTGTTTAAAGGCGTCTCTCCTCCATCAATGGCTTCCCTTCCCGCCCTTTCTGCTTAATGTGATTGGGCCGTAATCGACGCCGACGTCGTCGCCACAGGTACTTGTCGGAGTTTTGCGACAGCGGAAGCGTCGGTCGGATGCTCTAGAATGAAGGAGGAGCTGGGCCTAGGCCGATGAACGAATCAAAGCCTTCAAGAACTCAGACATGGAGTGAACTAATAAGAGCTCAAAAACCCAACCCAAATGTAAACCGTGGGTTAACCCAAGCTTGTACCATTTGCATGTGGGGGCCCAATTTGATGCCTTTGTGCAAAAATAAAAGAAAAAAGAAAAGGGAGGTAAACATCATAACCAAAAATGGTTATCGTTAACGATAACGTGACTGGATGAAAAAATAATCCTGTATAAGGTAATTTTAGCCAGTATGATGATTATTTATTTAAGATTACACATAAATTATATGTACTCATTAGGAATGAGCACGGTTCAATTTATTCATTTAGAGGTTATATATGAAATCGAACCGACCACCATCGATATGTATAAAGATAATATGAAATCGTAGTTGAATGGTTTTGTTTGGACGAACCAAACAAATCATTTTAGATAGATTGACCGACTGGTTTGAACTTGTAAAAAGTTATTTTTTTACTTATTTGGGCTTATATATTGAATACAGGGCCTTGACGATATACATAATCACAAGTTTTATGTAACCTACCTTTTTAAGTTTGTGTTTAATGAACTTGTATCTGTTGATAATTAAATCATAAGTAGGGTAAAAATTAAATACTAGTAACTAGGATTAGGGAAAGCAGAATTTGCTGCTTCTGGTGCACACAACCTGCACTTTTGCTCTATAAAAAAATTATTACGTCTATTTTATACCTCTCATTTATACTCAAAAAGTGTAATAAAGACAAATTACTTAACCTTTTTACGACCAACTTAGGGTAGGTTTGTTTGACACTCTTTTTTTGCCTCTTTTTTTTCAGTTTTAAAAATTGAAAAAAAAAAGGAAGGTTTGGTAACCATTTTTTTTTTCAATTTAAAAAACCAGTTTTTAAACTCAAGAGTAAAAAAAAAAACTCGAAAAACTGATTTTTTTTTTTCACTTTTGATTTTTTTTTAGACCACCACCACCACCCTCCCACCACCGGCAGCCACCTCAGGCGACCACCGCCGGCGACCACCGGCAACCACCGCCGGAGACTGCCGGCAGCCACCTCCGGCCGCCGACGACCACCGCCGGAGACTGCCGGCAGCCACCACGACCACCGCCGCTGCCGGCAGCGGAGACTACCGGCAACCACCTCCGGCCGCCGGCGACCACCGCCGGAGACTACCGGCAACCAACTCCGGCTGCCGGCGACCACCGCCGAAGACTGCCGGCCGCCGGCAGCCACCTTCGACCGTCGGCCACCACCACCACCACCATCGACCACCGTTACGCCCCACCACCGCCACCGCAAACCACAAAAAAAAAAGTCAAAATAAAAAGAGTTACCAAACACTAAAAAAAAACCTCAAAAAAAAAGGAGTTATCAAACACCCACTTGTTTTTATAAAAAAAAAAAATTAAGCTGCTCTTCAAAAAACTGCTCTTTAAAAACTGAAAACCAAAAAAAAAATTTTGTCAAACGAACCCTTAGTGTGCCCAAAAACAATGGTGTGTGTCGCGTACCCTTCTTTATTTTGAAGATTTTAAGCATATTCCATATCCAGTAAAATAGCTAGAAAAAGGGAAATGAAACTAAGAAAAAGACATTGGTGGAGTAAGAATTATATCAGCAATGGTAATCAACTCCTGCCTTCATTGATGGATCAGAAAGGTAAGTTGAGAATGTGAAGGGGAGAAAGGCTCACTGTACTTTGGAGAACATTTATTTCTCTTCAATTGCAACTCTCTTTAGACATCATCAAGTATCTTACTTCAATACGGAATACACGGAAACCCCCTGCCGTCATGACAAAGATATCATTCACACACACCCTCCAAGCATGCGATCACCGAGGCTCTATCGCGTCTAAGTTGCTTCAAACGCAGACAGCACAGGCTTCAACCAGAAAGCACACTCAGAGATACAACTGCATCGGAGAGCAGTCATGATACAGCTGCCTCTAGCTGATCCACTTCCCACGAAATTGATTTCGTTAGTGCTGCTTCTAATACTATCACTGACAAAATTGTAGTTACATTTGGGTCCTCCCACCCTAAGCTTTTCCGGCAAGGATGCACCCTGCAATTCAGATCTATATAGGGTCTTCCAAATAGATTGCAAACAGCTGAACACCTTTCTGGATTCCCTGAAAAGCTAAGGTGGAAACCTCTCTGGGAAGAAGGAAAAGAAATTCTTATATCAAGCAAGAGTACTCTCAACATATTCCATTGCCTTCCTCTTCACAGATTCAATCCGTTCTTCATCACCAAGAGACTTCTCATAGTCAAGATACTTTCTGAATAAGGACTGCAAATCCCGAACATGAAGAACTCAGCATAAAGGTCTAACCACTAGAAGAAACTAGAGCATAGTATGGCGGACGCGATAAAGGTGAAGAGGGAGGAAGCGTATGCACCTTCATTTTTTTAGGCGGAAGGCTCAAGCTTATCGCTCTTTCAAACAAAGCACGAATCACATCTACATCACCGATTCGAATCTCCTATCAATTACAAAAACACCATCAGAGATAACATAAACTGCAAATCAGTTCTGGGAGTCTGTGAGATAAAGACGGAAAAGAAGATGTACTTGATCAAGGTAAATGCTCCACAAGTCTGTCCTTTTTGGATATTCCCGTAGCATGCCCTCAAACATGGATCGTCCTCTATCAGGAACCCCACACTTGAACTCGAGAACAGCTGTCTGAGAGATGAACTTAATATGCTTTTTCCGGGGAAGGCTTAGAAGAGCACGACTCACCAAAGACTGAACTCCACCCTGGTTATGTTTCAAGATCGTTTGAATCCGCCTTAACCAAACCTACAGTCCACACAAGAGTAAGGCTTGACAGCTCGACTTAAAGACAACAAAAGTAGGTTATAGCTAAAAAGTAAAAACCTTGCGGGAATGCTTGAACTTTTTGACCATTTTGTCAAGAAGCTCAACAGCCAGTTTGTATTGCTCGGTCCTCTCATACATTCCCAACAGTGCCAGGTGCACCTTTTTGGGATCACAATACTGCAACGCCCGTTTAAATAAATTCACAACTGCCTCCTGAAGAGAAAAACAAAATATGAGAGAACTTCTACAGATTTAAAAGAACCTTTCCAAAGCAAAACGGATGTGTGCATCTACCTCAGGAGGATTTCCATACTCATTCTCTAAATTAAAATAAGCAACCCAAATATTCAGCTTCTCAGTTTCTTCTCGGATGTTTATTGTTCTCAAAGCCCTTCAAAGTGGAAACAACAAAACTGAGTTAAAGTCGCAATTTTGCATAATCTAAATAGTACTTTCTTGATGCATAACTCTTCTATACTTGACTCTTTAAAATTTTAGTAATTTCCCACCACTATATCTCAAATTTAGACTCCCCCCTGACATGGCAGCAACGTCATCACGTCACATCCTTCAAATGTAACTACTTTATCTCTCTTTTTGGGTTAACCAAAACCCTCATCTGCCTAATGGCCCTAACCCACCTCCACCATCACTCCACCCCCACCACCACACCCCCGTTGTTCCAAGCCAGGGTATCGCCAAAACTGGCAGTTCCCTCCAGTTTTCTCTGGTCTCCTTGACAACAGTCATCACCACCTCGCCAACCCTGCACCAACATCGCCAGCACACCCCGCCACTTCAATCTGTTACCACACCACCATCATCACCGGTGCCCTTCATCCCATGCCCCAGGCCCAACCATCGAACTGCAAACACCATTGTCGTCACCAACAACAGCCGACAAAAGAGAATATGTGAAGGATGATGATCACAGCGGTTGGTAGAGGTCTTGGACGACAGGGTGTTTGGGTAGGGACGGTTCTCTGGTGGAAAGTGAGAAGATGAGGAGAGAAGACGAACTGTTAAATTGAAGGGGTGTGAGTTTTGCTGAAATGAAAAAAGAAAGAAAGTGAAAATAACTAAAATAGGGTGGGACCTGGCGATGATATGGCTGGAATATCAGGTCGGTGTCAAAATTCGGGATAAAAGTGGTGGGAAATATATCATTTCTGTTACACTTTATTGTCGTTTACATCCTTTAAAGATAATGGGATAAAAAGATCTAAACATAATAAATCTCCCCCACACACCCCACCTCCCACCCAAGCAATAAAAATAAAAACCCAGATACCAAAGGCCCAGTGGCCAGTATAAATCTACCTCATATCAAAAACCACTAAGCCTATGTTCATTTTGAATAAGCAATGACTCGGATATTTGAGTTTCAGAAAATCGATCTGTCCTAACGTCAAGCTGAGATGGGTTGCGTCAACGAAAGTAATAGTGTGACCCCTTACATCTCAAGAACTTAAATTCTCATGTTATATAATTAAACACTAAGATTTTGATTTATAACCCCAGGGTTAATAGAAAATATCAAGCAAACGAGGTAATAAGACACCTCTATAATAAAAAGGGGGAAATAGAAAGGAAAAGGAACAAGAGAAAGAATTTGAGAACTTCTTTTCTCAATGCTGCTCCCAAGTCATCAGTTGTCACACAAAGGAAACCAGTAGAACAACTAAATATACCTCTCAGCGATAGAGCGGGCCTTCTCAACATCAGCCAAAGAGAGCATGAAAGCCATGTACTTTATCCAGACAAAGCTGCTATTTGGGGAACTTCGAACCAGTTTCTCAAATTCATCAGCAGTCCTAGGAATATCTTTCTCTAGTAGTCTTTCTTCAGCAGCCTTAATTTCTTTTTCCCTATGTGCAAATCCGTGTACAGGAAAGTTAAAAATCTAAACAACTAGTCCTATAATCAATATATGAATAGCACAATACCTCTGTTCCTTAGCTTTCTTCATTGCTCGTCTCTTAGTCTTTTCTTCTATGGTGTCTGTGATCTCAGTATTTTTTACATCCTCAGTAACTGTGATATCCATGGCCGAGTTCTCTACATCATCAAGTGAAACTTCAAGCGGGGGAATGGAAGCTCTGGATTCCGCTTCGGCAAGAACTGAATGCTTTTGGTTTTCATAGTGAACATCCACGTTAGTTAGTCCAGCTGAGCTCGTCTGAGGCAACAGTGTCAAGTCATTGCCTGCTACAATATCACTGTCCTCAATAGCATCGTCAAACTTTCGAATTTGAGGTGTTTCGTCGTCTGTATGATCACCAGCAAGGTATGAACTTTTCATTCCAAGAGAGATTCGGTGCCTGTCCTCATCCACCTGACGACAGAAGATCAATACTCAGGCTACCACATCAGGTAAAGACAGTTCTAAAGAGGCAGATGTTTTTCAGGGAGATGACCCTTTTGTCAAGTGATTGCATTACGTAAGCGAGCATCAATAAGAAAGAAATGTGAATTGTTGTTTAACAGGGAATCAAACAAGAGAGTGCTTCGAAAACATGAAATCATTTACAAACTTGTCGAGTATATACAGTTGACTATAGTTGGTCAGATTTTCTGATTACTCTTTGTTTGATAGGGTGCTTTACAAGAGCTGTGATTCACAGAATACCTTTTGGCTTTGTACAAAGAGGTGATTATGTATAGCTTCCATCACGATTGAGCACCCATTTTAGGTTTTTCCTTAGAAAATACTTACATGTAGAAAAACTAAAATTGAATATTACCTTCAAGATCTTTGCTGCTACTTTCTCCCCAGCTCTGTATCTAGCTTCAATGTCGTCAATAGGATCTTCAGAAAGTTCTGAAACATGGCATAACCCAACCTAGGACACAATTATAAACACAAGTCAATGATGCAACACACCTATTTAAGTACAAAAATGTTTTGTAGCATACCAAATAATTTTGGCAATTAATATTCAAGACCACGCTTTGAATAACAATAATGGTCAGGTCCTTCCTATTCAACAAGCCCTACTAGCAACATGGCAGTGATGGACCAAATATCATAGTCAGCTCAGTTAGCTGATTCATGGCAGAGTTGATGGACGCCCAGTAACTTACATGTTTCCCTTTGCAAATTAGTTGCAAATTTAGCTAGTTCTTAACTGGAAATAACCTCAAAATCATCAGAAAAGCATGTGGTGCAGTCACAAAGATGAATAAAAAATAGCACTTACCAAGTTTGAGTGTTCAACTGTGATAAACAAGCCGTACAACTCAACACGCTTTATAGTTCCAGAAATGATGTCCCCAACACGGAGACTACTCATTTTACTAATATCATATTTTGCGGCTTTACTTGCGCTTGATGTCCTAAGGCTGACTTCAACTCTCTTAGACAGAGGCTCGACAGATACCACTCTGCAGTTAAGAGTCTCAGTACATCGTCAAAAGGGTCAGACTATCTGTAAGGAAGTACCAACCAAGACATACTTACTTGCCAATTACAAGTTTCCCAATCGGGAACTCTTGTTCAGGATTTTCGACATAACCTTCAGACAATTTTGAGAGGAGGATCTTCGCGTCAAGCTTGCGAGAAAGCATAATGAAACATCCCTTGGGTGTAACATTTTTAACATAACCCTATAGTCACACACGAAGAAGTAAAAGGAAAAATTTAGATCCTACACACAAATACACAAGTATATGATGATAAACATAGCCAAGTCACTAAAGTCATATATGGATGTACTATCAGAAATGCTTTATGCTGTAAATTATTTAACCACAGGAAAGGAAAGCCCATTCTCTTCATGCAGTCACTGGGAAATCCGCTTGGAAGATAGAGATTCCAACTTAATTATTTTCTGATAAGTAAACTGTATAAACAAAAATGTCACAAAGAAGAATGGGTGGAATACAATGAGTATACTGAGTTCAATTTTTTTTTTCGCTGTGTGTGAATAAATTAAGTTTTAATACATTTTTCTCACTAGAGGTTAGTATTAGGACTTTCCTTGCTGCCATGCAAGGTGATTTCAATTTCCAGATGGCGCCATCACTACCCCATCCAAATGATGTTCTGAGATAAACGAAATAATTGTGATAATTGAACCATTGGAGGGTATTAGAGAAGTTCTAGAAAGGTTAATCATCTAATGGTTTATGTCAAGGTTATTACATAAAACCCATTAGGGGTCTCACTATGTAATGCCATGCATTTTATTATCAATAAAGTTAACCCTGTATCAGAGCCCTGGAGTATGTTCTAGCGCTTTGCACAATAATTGGGTTTTGTGGTTTTCCTTGTGTACGGCTTTGCGACGGGTTTCAACTTGAGCATATTTCCTGTGTGTGTGTAAAAGGAGGAAGGGGGCGTGGGGGCATTATGGGTAACTACCTCTCTTCGTATAGAAGGGTTTTAACCAATGATGAATCTCATCGTTTGGCATTTTGTGAACGTGGGGTCCTTTGTTGACCTTTTGTGTATTCTTTTTAGAAGAACAGCCGTATTAGAAGTGGTTTTGCAATTGTTAGACTTGCTATTCATTATTCAGTCACCATTGGGATTCAACCTAATGATATCCTAGTCATTGCCAACAGCAAGCGGAGTCCTTTGCGTTGAGCTGCTTGAATTTGTCCATCGGGTAACAGCAGTTTTTCGACGAAAATACATTAAGAACAAGCTGCATCTTATGATACATATCTAAATTAGCACCCTCATTGCTTGTATCTTATGGTACGATTCCCAATATGCAATATGCATCTTATGATACACGATATGGTGCGGTAAATTCACTAGATGCAATTTAATTACTTATACATTTTTGGGCTTGTACGTCAAGATTTTGTCATCTGCACTTGTTACAACAAAAATCATTGTCTTTTGAACAAGAAAATGTATTAGAGCCTAGAGGTGTTAAGAGTAGAGTTATGAATCAAAAGAATTAACTTTTCAACATATATACTGTTTCTACCTTACTCATAACTTTTTCTGTGTTTCAAATTTATTGATTAGTGCCTTCCAATACATAATACAAAAATGCAAAATGTGATATCGATAAAAGATACGTACATCAATTTGGCAACATGCACCCCATCTCTAGAAGCTAGGCAAAATCATCTAAAAAGTTCAACAAAGAAGTACGAGAGCCATTCCCAGGGCATACATCCAAGAACAAAGAGATCTTAAGTGGACGTACTACACATGTTTAACACAGAACCAAGCATGCTCTAGAAATGATGTTTATTTCTTTCCATCCTAAGATATTACACGTATTGCATATTGTATAATAGATTGAAACGGATTCGTGGCAATAGTCTTTCGGGCTATCAAACCAATGTTAAGAACTTGAAGCAGTAGACATGTATTGGGATTTCAAGAAGTAGAGAGAACAACTCCATGGTTCATAAAAGATATAAAGACATTATACGCTAGGGTGTAAGTGAAACCCCCTCATCACATGAACATATAGTGAATCTAGATGCGTAAAGTGGAGAATGGTGGACGGCAAATTTCATGTCCAAAAAATCATACGCCTTAAGAAATTGATGTTGGTCTATATTGGATGAAGGTTTGCTTTTCATCCATTAAGGTATGGAAATTAAGTTTACCACCAAGAAGGAACATAACAAAATATGGCGGCAATGAAAACAAAACAAAAAAAAGAGCAAAATACACGTCCAGATGTCACACGAACACCATCAAAAAAGGGCACCAAATTATGTAATACCTGAACGACCATATCAGGATGAAGATCCTCAATCTTTTTAACTGGCTGGCTCGAAGAATGCCTGTAAATTATTGAAGAAATAAATTTTACAAGTGCCAGCTCAAGCTAAAATGCAATTGGGTCCAGTCAAAGATACTTTTCTTTATGCATGTACTATAATGTAATTTGAGATCAAAATGAAGGAAAAGAATGTAAATAGCTGCAAACTGAAGAGTCCACAACATGCAAGGAACAGATAGCACGGAAAAACCACAAAACAATTAAACAAATAAATATGCATATAACCAGAACAAAATACATGCCTAGGAAACTCAGAGTCAACACAAGAATAACTTCAAACTGTTGGAAGGAAGGAAAGGTGATTACTAGAGTGAAGCAAATCAATAACTTCAACACATGAGAGACGCAATACTAATGAACACGTGTTTGACCCAAACAGGATCAATCTCTTTGAACCAAGTAATTAGGGGTGTGTGAGAGCTCAAGTAGTACAGGGTTTTGCAAGTAATTCTTGTGTCTACCAGCTGGTAAGAAGAAAATTGTACTGAACACATTACATTCTACATGCTACTATATAATCATATGGGCATGAATGAAGATGGCATTTTTCCACATGAACTGTCAGAAGATAGTTGAATTTAAGAAACTTACGCATTATCACCAAGTTCTGCAGGTCTATGTTCCTGCTTGCCATTTGAAGATGAGCGTAATGACAAATCAATGTGGATAGTGCCCTTGATTGAACGGCTGATTTCTAGGACTTTGCATTTGACAAATTGCCCTTCATGATATTTTGACAATGGATTGGGCATCCATATGTCTGTCAATTCTGTAAAATGAACCTTCCCGTAGAGGTGTGGATCGATTTGAACAAGCAAGCCACCAACACCTGGTAGAACTTTTGAAATCCTGCCACCCAGAGTCTGACCTTCAGCAATATGGGATGTAGGTCCATTCAAAGTTCTGCTTAGATCTTCTCCAAGTTCTCTATCAGGAACAGCAATCAATGGATGCAGCACCAAACGTAACAACTTTTTCTCCTTATTAATACTTAAAATGTATCCAGAAAGAGCTTTCCCCACAAGAAAGCGTTTCTGGAACTCCTGAAGTTCATTCGGCTCACATGCACTGTCAAGAACGTACAGCTGCGCCCTTACATCTCTCGATACGGTTAGCCAAACCCATTCCTTATCTACCTTATAAACAAAACCAGTAACATGTTGACCAGTCACAAACTTGAAGTCTTCATTTATGGGCTTGTCCCCTTCTTCAGAGGAACCTGGATGAGTAACGACAATTACCACAAAATAAGACTCTAATTAAGTCGATAACTACCTTGACACGCTATATGCCATATTAAAATTATTTATTGAGGAGTAACTGGTAAAGTGCTCAGACTATCAAGCATGGGAAGGCCAACAGCAATGTTTTTTGGCTATCACGCACGGGACGACCGGGGTTAAACAGCAGGCAGCTTGCATCAATGCCCACAAAGTTTGGCCTACATCAAGTCTACCACTCCCATAAAACAAGGAAAGAGAAAAGGAAGCATCACAACAGTCATTAGCCGAGTCAGCCTCTGGAACGATATTCCAGTATGGGAGATGTAACACTGGTCAAAATTTGAAAAAATCCACATAGGAACTTATGAAAGTAGTGTGAAAGGCCAACAATAATGAAGTAAAAATGTTACAGCTGGTGGAGACATAGTTAATGGAAACTGAGGTGAAGTTCGTTAAGAAACAGAAGAGAAAGAAACTGCTTTCCAGTGATCGAGGGAGCTTCAAAAAGGAAAGTTCCATCAGCACAATTCATGTCTCTGTCATCACTTCTTCATTGAAGAAGCATTATAAAGTAATTAGCAAGGTTTCTGATTTTGGCATGGTAAACTAGAAATAAGGAAGTTAGTGCAAAGCAAGACAACCCACTTCCACGAGGATGGGATGTGGGTGGGAATATATGTGTACAGATGTAAGTTTAGTCCCAGCTTAATACTTGTAGTTCTCAGCAGCTATAACCAGGCTAACAAATGTGAATTCATTTCTCTTGAATTGCCTAATATAAGCATTAAACATATTATTAATCTGTTAAGATAATGCCAACGAAAGCGACATCATCTCTCTCCAAGATCTTGATGTCTAAAGAACATAAAAACACGTTCATAATGAAGCATAATGATGAGAAAATGTGGTGACAAGGCTTCTAAAAACACGTTCATTTTTGCACACAACAAAGAAGAGTAGCACTACAATGGAGGAAGCTCTCCAAGTTCACACACTAGGAAGACAACAAGGATGTCAAGTAGAACATAGATTGAAGTTGGCTGTCGACAAGAATGAACCCACAGAACTAAATGTCCTCCTAACTAGGCTCACTGGACTAAAGACCTTGACTAAAGGGTAGAAATCCGAACAACTGAAGGAATTTAATAACCCTACCTGTAACCATTGAGGATTTAATAGACAGCTCCCACTGACAGAATTTCTTATCTTTTCCTGACTTGTTAGCTTTTGAAAGAATCCGTGCAGCTAGTGTCTGCCCAATTCTGAAGTTATTGAAGGGCTCTTCAACGGCACTATCAAAATCAGTCTGCCAACAATTTACAAATACAAGTGAGCGTGCAATATCAAAAAGTTGAAATTTTTTCTTAAGAGCTACATAAAGAACATCTTTACCTCTGTTATGTGTACTCTACCATGAAAACCAGGTCCAAATTTCAACCTCATTTCAAGGGGCTTTATTTCAGTAATCTAGAAGGCCGAGAAAAGTCACTTATATTAGCTTGCAAGAAAGTTATACATCTTTTTAATACCAAAAATGAGATATCAGAAGACAAATAATCTCTGTACCTCCCCGTGAACAAGGGATCCCACATTATAGCTAGATTTCTTTTTTAACCTCTTTGAAGAGGATGACTCCGTCACCTCACTTGTAGATTTGAGAAGTAGAAGCAACCTCCCAGATGTTGAAGGGCCCGGAAGAGCCACGATGGTTGCAATAACACTGCACCAGTAAATCATTTCAACTTCCAAGCACAAACTTTGCTAATAACATCTCAAAAAAGCATACATGTAACACGTTAACAAACAACGATTGGTTTCTTGAACACCGACTTTTAAAACATCCTTCTCCAAGAAACGACTGAAGCACACGGCTCTCCAAATTTGGAGGAATATGCAATTAATTTATTTGTGCCTCTTAAAGGAGAGAGTAATGCAGCCTTAACCCTTTATGCTATGGGATTCCAGAATTTATCTTGGAAATTTTGTCATACTTCCTTCCTGTCCTGTCATTGTATGCAAGCTATTATATCCTGAACCTTTTCTTCACCACAAGAACCATCAGTAGCCCTCAATAGCTCATCTCAGCAAGCACAAATCCTAACTAGTACTTGCCTACATTGACTTGGTATTCATGAATTCGTTTGGAAGGCTATTTCCCTAGTAATATTCGAGACGATTCAGCCCTTCGCAACTACTTCAGATTAGGGCTGTAAATGAACCAAGTTGTTCACGAATAGCTCGTGGTTCGTTCTCTGAAGAGCTCATTCATGTTCGTTTGTATAATATACGAACCGAACACGAACAACATTTTAAAGCTCGTTTATTAAACGAGCCGAGCATAAACACTTCAAAGTATTCACGAATGTGTTCGTGAATTGCTCGTTTATACAATAAATTCATATTTTAATATTTCAAAGATAAAGATTATGCAAAAATATATGAATATTATGTTTAAAGCACGGATGCCCTAAACTCAATTTACTTAAAACCAAGCACAATAAGATACCTAAACAATTCTTACACTGCATGCAGCCCAAATCATACTAGAAAGCCCAGCCCAACTCCTCTTCCTATCCATTTAGAAAACCCTAAAGAAATTCTTATCCTCACAGCCGCATTTCTCCTATTCAGGCATTTTGTTCTCCTCTTCTTCCCCCTCCATCAGTAGATCTGATCTTCTTTTCTTTTAAAGTTTTTTGTGGTTGATGATGAAGGCGACGACAAGTGGTTGTAAATGTAAAAGAGGCGGCGGCGATGGTGGTGGTGGAAGAAGACAGCAGCGACGGCGACGGAGGCCATGGAAGAAGACGACGGCGGTTGTTGTAGAAGAAGATCGCATAGTGTTCTGTTGAATTCAGCTTCTTCTCTTTCTCTGGTGTTCTATTGATTTGCTTTTTTAGACGAACGAGCCGAGCCCGACTTTTGCATTGACGAACTAGAGCAGAGTTTGAACGTCCATTTCTGGCTCATAAAAGAACACGAGCCGAGCTCAAACATCTCAGAAAATAGACGAACCGAGTTTGAACACACCCCTGTTCGGCTCGAACTCGGTTTGTATACAGCCCTACTTCAGATGGCTAAGTTCATCTCACGCTTCACATATCGAGAACTTAGTTGTTTCACTTGCAATGTGGCCAATCTTAGATAAGTCTCCCACTCTCCATCACTGTCCACAAGGTGACATGTTTCTCTTGTTGCAACAACATCCTCGTTTAAGCTATACCCAAATGTGATAACATTAAAGTAAAGAACTCTGATTACAATTGTCTTCGTCATCTCTGTTGACCTGAGAGAGTCCTCTATCATCGCAGGGCCACGTTTGGATATGTTAAGCATAAGAACTTTGTCGGGCCCATTCTCTAACAAGTTAAGCTATTAAAGCAACTGGTAAGTCCCCAAGGTATCATAGCGCTTGCTATGCAAGGTCTTCAATTGGATACTTCTCGCAATATTAGTGCAATTTGCACTCTTTTATATGTGCACGTGGTGGTGCTGCTCCTTGATTTGTTTCTCATTTATTTGTCTCTCCACGTGCAATCGCGGGCTTGCACATGAGGGTTAGTGTCAAGCGTGATAGTTTTGTTGGGCCCATTCTCTAATAGCAAAAGCTTCAGAGCAGATAGTGACATAACAGAATATGCCAATTTTACTTGGAAATTCGCCAACTAATTGCACATAACAACAAAATTGATCATGTAACAAGGAGAAAAACAGAATAACGAGTAAGCGTTCCTACCATTGCCCATTAACAAACTTTTTTGGACGGGATCTTTGAGTGTTATAGTCTGTCACTGACGCATAACCTAGAGCATAGTTACACTCTGGTATTGAAAGAACCTGTTTCACAATATTGGATCAGAATGTAGCTTACCCAAGCTTTTGACATATCAAGATAGCAAACAGAAGACAAACAAACACTAACCAAGTAATTGTCTTTCACAATCTCAACTATTGCATTTACGGATTGATGCACCTCCAAGTCTCTGTGTGCTTCCCCTTTGCGTTTCTGGAGTAAAGAACATGTAAATTGGGCTAAAGAAGACACGTAAACCTCTACGGCAAAGCTAGCACTAATTTCTTATTATCATGTAGTAGTAGTGCATACACGTAAAAGGAATAGGAGTAAAAATTATAAAATGAAGCAAAACTATTTCTAAGTTAAGATAGCCAAGATACCTTCTTGTGAGTTTGGACAGATGAATCCCCTTCCGTGGATCTATGAACAAACTCTGGCTTCAAGGATAAATCCACAAGACGCTCCATCCTGGCAATATCAAGAACTGCAGCTCGAACTTTTGAGCCAGCTTCCACTGTAATTCCACCCACTGCCAATATTTTGATTTGAAAAAAAATGTTATTCGTTGGAAAATACAAGCAGTCAACATAATAATCAATAAGAACATAATAATCAATAAGGTTAGGACTTGTTACACTGATAGTGAGCGACGAAACCAAAGATATCATTATATTTTGGATAGCTGATGACAACTCCGACATCCTTTGCTTCATGAACTATACCCTCAATAACACCACCAATACCAAAGTCATCAACCCATTTCAACCCGGAACCATTCGAGTCCAATAATTGCAGCTTAGCAATCTGAATAATGAAGTGAGTTCATACATTAGTTATAAGAAGAATCTAAATACGCTAGAGTGCTTCAAGAGATTCACGCGTTGTGACATAAGATAAGGGTGAGAGTTATAAAACCTAAAACGATATGCAGTGACTAGATTTGGATGCTCTATCAGAGCGACAATATTTTGGGTCCAATAAAGAAGTATAAACAATACAATATTATGATCTCAATGTGTTTAATGGCAGGGAATTACCTTCTCTTCCAACAGGAAGTATTCTTGAATAAAGGATGCATCCATCGAAGAGCACAACGACTGCTTCAAAGATAGTGTTATCCTATCTGTCTCACTACTAACCTGGAAAAGGGTAAACAAAAACTTGTAAATGAACTTCTGCATGTGACTAATACAAAATGTCATCAAAAAATTTTAACCTACATCAAGAACGTTACAGCGCACAGATTGTCCAGTGTAGAAAACTTCAGAAAGATCAGCTTTCCGATCATCAGTAGCCTTCAAAAAAGAGGGTGGGTACAAATTAATTATTTTAGCAGGACATTCAGAAACTAATGGTTGCTACACACAATGAAAACAAAGAGATTAATCCAATCAATGTTCAGTCACCTTGTTTTTGGGAGCAAAACCAGTCAAACGCCCAATAAAGCGTACAAAACAACCAGTCTCAATCAGGTTGCACACATATCCCTGTTTGATACATGTCAGCAAGGGATAATGTCAGAAGCTAAAAGACTAGTCACAGTTATGGCACTTTTAGCAAAAGATGCACCAATAAATCTCCTCAGTTAATCTATACAGACAAAAAGCGGTATGAAAATGAGTTAGCAGATCATACATGCAGCACCGAGTGAGGGCGAACTTGACTGACATCCAGGGGAAGCTGTTGAGCCGAGTTAATAAGGGAGTACTTGGCAGTGAGTATCAAGCTGCTGCTTTCAACATCTACGACAATCAACAGGCAAATTTTACAATTATGTCTATTTCACTAGGAAGGGAATTTATAATGTCCACGGTAATGGTGAACTAATAGCATCAAATTCAATAAGGAAGCACACCATAAGTAATAATATTTAAAAGTGGAAAAGGTGCAAACGAAAATTGACATTCTTCCGTGTTAATAACGGTGTAAATATCCCTCGTCTTGTACCATTAGTTTATATATATTACTATGCGGCATATAAAGGTCTCCGATGATCACAAGCTTTATCAATATTTAGCTTGCAAATCAGCTTAGCCAGTCAAGTCATTCACGATATCTGCATAGGCCTCCAGGCCTGAGTCAGTCACTATGTCTGCAATTAGTCTAGGTATGCGTTACTATCCCTCATAGTAGTGACCTGCCAGCATCCTTCTTTCCTGGAGAAGCTAGCAACAAAGACCACTGCGACGATACCAGTTCCGGCATCCAAACCTCGTGCCCTGCCTGCAGGAACTCCAAGTTAAGTTGGCTATCCTAGGTTTAAAGGACTTCCCCACAGCCTTCAAGTCTAAGGGGAAGTAATTAATTGGTAATATCTTGCGAGGACGTCCCAATGACATCGCTTATCTGCTCAGTATCTCCCTGCACGTGGCACGCAAGTTGCAGAAAGCAGATGGCAGAAACACTTCCTCTCTTAAACTCAAGGATGCGTACTCCATGTCATTAGCATGTACCAGACTAATATCTGGTCCGCAGAAACTTTAAGTGCGGCCACTTCTCTAGATCAGATCGGGTTCGTATTGATTGTAGCAAGTGGAGTTTCCATCCTCCTCGCATTTAGTGATGGATTTGGTAGAGTCTTCCAGTATTTGACCCTTAACCAGGCTCACCAATCCGGGAAGGCTTACTTTCCTTTTAGTTTCATATCAGAACAATACAGGCAGTACATGTCCAAGCATATAAATGCTTACTCCAGCAAGTATATAAATACCAGAATTAAATGCAGGTCCGAACTCAAGCACAAGCGTCTGATTAGATTATTTAGATTAAATTAAATTGGCTACAGAAGAAAGGAACTCCAATAGTACCAAGGACCAAGAGCTGATCAAACTCGTATCCTGGCTTCAAGACAGACTTCATTAAAGCAGCAAGCCCTGTACACGAATTGTTATCAGTAGTTTTTAATCTGAACAAATATTAGTAAGCACTAAAGGAAGGAAGCCATGTAACTGAAACCATCGAACACCTTAAGACAGCAAGCAAGACGTGTGTACCTTGATTGTCTGACAAATGCTCAGGATAAATTGTCCCCTTTGTGTAACCTTTTGCACTGACGTCAACAATAATTGCATGAGAAGTTATTCGTTCAACAACTCCCGAAACAAGGATGCCCGGTTTGACCATATCCTCAGACACCCTGTCAGTCAAAAATACAAAAACAGCAAAACTTGAGTGATGGAATGCATACATTATTTTTCATGTATATGCATTCATTAAAAAGTAACATACACTTCAAATGTAACCAAGTTGCAAAAACATAATAAACTTTCATTCGAGGAACAATACTAATGAGGAGATCCTGATGAAGAAACTACCTATGGACATGAGATCTTAACAGTGGAAGGAAAAAATAATTTCACCATATGAAACTAGAAAAGGTTGCCGATGCAAACTATAGTATTTACAGCAATGAAACGCAACTTTTCTTAGAGTCCCAAAATGTTGCCAAGTGGGTAATGATGCTGGCAAGCATGATATACATTGTTGGCCCCATTCTTTAACAGCTTAAACTTTAGAGAAAATAGTTGTCTAACATGGTATCAGAGCTCTTCACGCTTGCATTTTGTCCCTGTTCATGTTAGTGCTAGATGCACTCCGTTTGTTTGGGCACTTGGTGGTCATGCACCTTGATTTGAACACAGATTGACGTTTCTTCGAAAATCCGGGAATCCAGATTCTATTAATCTTTTTAAAGCAAATGGTAATCTAACAATCCACCTTTCTGCTCTCTCTCCTCAAAATTGCCTGATTAGAAAAGAGAGCATGGACTTCCTGTCATGAGAACAAGCTACTGGATTTATCTGATAAACATACGATATCAATTCATTCTTCTCCTTGGAAAATAATGTGTGATAGCAACATCAATGTTATAATGTAACGTTTTCAACACTTCATTACCCTCTCTGTCGTAAGGAAGACTCGAGCTAAATAGTTTGGGTTCTTATCCGCAAAACAAGGAGTGATTTAAGCGAAATTGGGGGGGGGGGTTTTTTTATTATGCTTGTCAATTATTTATTTACCCACGCAAAGCGAGGCCCTCAAAGTTAAAGCTGCATGCAGAAGTGCAAACATTAAGCAGAAATCTCTTTCCAGTTAAAAAAATGAGTCCTTACAAGGATTATAAAGCCAAAACCATCCCCATTAGTTTATCTTTCACAACCTTTAGTATGGCCATGGAAACAAAAGATGATGCTGATTATATCCTGGGTTGAACAACAAAAACACCAACCAACCATATTTATAAACAATTTGAAGCTAACCTTGCAGGTGTCATAACGAAACTGAGGTTGATTCGCCGTGAAGCAGGAACAGAACTGGTAATTCGACATTTGATGACTTGTTCTACATGATACATCGAACTTGTTTCACAACCTGGATCTAACCCAAGTTCAAATCTGGAGAGAGAGAGAGAGAGAGAGTCTGTGTTATAGTTGCACAATGGCACAAAGAATTCGGAAGGAAACAAACTAGCAACAGAACGGTCAAACAGGAATTTCCTACAAATCATATGCGCGGAGGAGATATAAACAACTAAAGGAAGTTATACGACGGATGTCTGTGTATATGGTGTACTTATCCACATGCTTACGCACATATCTAATCTAATCTGAATAACAATTGTATTGTGTTGATACTGACCAAGGTGCACATCTGAGGAGATGCCCATGTATTGACAAAGTAGGACATCATGCGGTGGACAAAGTACAAAGGAGTTTACAGTTTGACAACCCAGCAAAGCTCCAGCTCAGCTGCCCACGTAGTGACAAAGCTGCATCTAATGTGGTGGACAAAGTACAAGGTAGTTAAACTTTGACAACCCAGCGAATCTCTAGGCCAGCTTGATGATGAGATTGGTACGTGCAGCCTTTCTTTTTCAAGTTTCGTGCTGAATTCTTGTTACAAGTATCGATGCCCTGAGGTGATATATCTCATTGGGTGGATATTTTGAGATGATGTTTGCTTTCTAATTTCATCATGCTTAAATCAAAATTTGTCCCTTTTCTTTTCATTTCTGCGATGGGGTGGGTACAGAAAAGGGGGTGGGCAGCTCACTCCATTCATCTCATCTAAGCCTTTGTCCCAGGCTACATGAATCTTATAAGTTCTGCCCATGTTATTCTCGTCTTAGGCCATCTACTTGGCACAAATAACTCTTTCTTACTGGAAAATCTAAATGTCTGTATTCGATATTATCAAACTATCTTAAGCCATCAACAGAAACGACATTCTGATTGAATACCTCATTCGGGGGAATAAGCCTTTCCCTTGCCCATATTCTGGTACACTGATTCAACACCATGAGCTCTATTCGACCCTCTTGATTTATTAGTGGTCGACAAGGGCTTTCCTCTGAGCATGCTGTGAAAGAACTACTACACCTCTTCACCAATATGGTTAATTTCTACCCTACCCCGTAAACCAACCCCGTAAGGGGCGGTTGGGGTAGGGTAGTATTTATGAGTAATATGGGTAAACATTAGAGTTGGAGTTATCATTATTCGATAATAAACGCTCTTATTTGTCAATGTACACTATATTACTGTTGAATCCTTTCATATCCTCGGCTTCAAACGAACTGATAACAAGTAATAGGACAATAGCATCACCAAAAACTCACGACCCTTCACAATCCAATTGGAGGAAAGATTTTATAAATTTACAAAGCACATCAATAGTGGATGTTCAAACTGTCTCTTGCGAGACTGATCCAAAGTGATACATACACATAATAAATTGGGACTCACCTGGGGGCAAATCCCTGCACCCCGTTGCAAAACCGGACAAAACACCCATGCTTTTCGATCTTTGTTATCCATCCATGTGTAATTAATCCTTCAGTTGCATCAGCATATGAACTAAGAATTGGAAGCTTTGATTTCACCTGAGAAAGCACATGCAAACGTAAGAAACTATCTAATTTGTCTCAAATCTAGGATAAGGCATACATCATACAACGGAATAAAACCACCACAGTAAGACCTTGGTTCTCTAAACCATGCCCAACATTGTAGAACTTCGAGCTCTAATCAATTCACAGTAACTATGTGCATATTACGGTTATTTCTCTACCCTCTAGTAATTTCAGGTTTTTCATCGCCCTCCATGGGCTCTCTTGGCAGGTGAATGCGAGTCAGGTAACCAACTGGAGTTGGGTATCCACAACATAGATGGCGATGGAGGATCTAGCACAGAATCGAGGGCCTTAGCCGGGATGCTAAGGCTTAAGGATAGGTTGTGGCACCCTGCTCAACATCAATTCGTCAACATTTTTATTGTGCACAAATCATCAGCCTCCTTTACATGCACCCTTCTCTGCCCCCTCATTCCTATTGGGCCAACTCATTAAAAAACAATCACATGGAAGCACGAATGGAAAAGATTAAAACAAATTAAATAAAGTGACAAATTTCCACTTTCCTCTCTCCTTTCCCATTCTAACCATTTTCCTGAGGTAGCAGTACTAGTACCAGCACAATCATGCATCTGGATTCATCATATAAGCTCTTCTTTAAGCTACCAATTAAGCCATTCTATATTTATAAACCATGTCATACTCGTTAGAATGGGAATAAAAGATTCGATACTTTGCATTTCAAATTGAAAAGGGCCACGCATTCAAGCCAGAAATTTGTTCAGCATTTCTCTTTTTGGTCTACCTGTCAATATTATTCTCTTACCTTTTGCTTCCTACCGAAGCCCTAGTAATTCAAGACCCTATGAAACGGAGCCAATCGGAGAAGTCAAGAACAATTCAAGACCAACCAATAACAGGGGGCATTACACAGACGGCGAGAAGGGTCTGACGAACGTCGACTTTACAGAACAACACGAGTTCGATGTGGATCAAAACTACAACTCGAACCCAATCAGCCAGCGACTCAGTGACGGCGAAGAAAAAGAACAGATAGAGAAATTTATTATTGCCACTATATTAATTAATTTGGTGTTTTCCAAGTATGCTTCTAATGATCAATAGGACTGGGAGGACACAGAAGGTTCATGTAAAGGGGCAAGGCAGTCTGTGTTCGTTTCAATTTGGCCTCTGAAGTCACTGCCAAGGAACTCAAAATTACCTACCTGGCAAGCCCTATTGATGATGCAATGCCTATAATGGGGCTTTTTTTTGTGTTTGCTAAACTTTTATGTGTTTGTCCTGCAATTTACTTGGAGCAGAAGGGGAATGGTGTTCTCTTTAAACCAATGTGTAACAATTCTGCTTATGTGGCACAGATAACAGCCAATAGCTACATAGGAGAACAGGACAATAAGTTCAAAAATGAGGATCACATGGTTCCACTTTTTCTTCTGGTAACTTTACAGCAACTATGCATCATGTCTGCACTTCACTCTAGGTCAATGATATATCCTGATACCGCCTCCTTCAAGTATCTTATAACAAAATACTATTGTGAAATGGAGCCCAATGGAGCCCTTACATTTTTTGGATCTTAAGATTGTTTTCTTATGTAGGACTGAACTTTACATGGTATTTCATAACAACAATCTCGAAGGAGTTGGTTTTCAGTAATTTACTCATGCAACAGAAACAAAGTGAAACGATGAACTTCAAAGAAGACATACAAGTGTTTTCTTGTGTGTAACAGTAATTCTCTTGGACTTGCAACCAAGCACTCGGAAAACTAACTCAATTCCAACCTGCACAGAATGACCACAATAAATGAAAAAATAGAACCTTGAAGAAGAAAGGTCGAATTCTGCTGTAAAAAATGTACTCTCTGGAGTGTGGTGTGAACGTAAAAAGGTGAAAAGTATCTGAAGCAAAAATAACCTGGAACTTTTTTCTAGGCTTCACAATTTCAAACTCTGACATATGACGCAGAGGACAAAGTGCCTTCACACCACTAGCAAGTTGCACAATTGCGCCAAAACTGTCAACAGCTATAACTTTAGCTTTTACCACCATTCCAGGCTTGACATCCGAGTGAGTGAAGACAGACCCTTCAAAGGCACTAGTCTGTTCAGAAGGATAACATTAATAAATAAACTTCAGGATGTATGCATATTCAGTTAATCATAAATAACAAGGCAACCTATTGCTTCCACAACTAAGACCCCCATTTCTAATCACATACCATGCACATCTTATGCAATACCTCACAGGAAAATACTTGCTCAATATCCATGAACACTTATCAAGAAGCACATTTATAAAACAAGTACATTATTAGAAACAAAAGAAGTAGATCGAAAGAGGATTTAGTAATTGACTAATTGGTGCAGCACGCATAGTTTAGGATTACCACCAAAAGGTGGTGAACTGAATAACAATGAAATACAGCCCACTACTGAAGAGAAAAGACATCATGAACTATGACGGAATGAAAAGAAAAACATTGAGCGGCATTCTACCCAAGAGCAGCATTCTTCCCAACATTCCACATCAAACCGCTTCTAAGGAACCACTTATAAGGACTGGCAAAGCACTAAGCATTAGACCATTTCTGAAAAAAAAATAACATTCTGGACGATCATTGTCATCGGGAGTTGCATGCTCAACTGCTCAATGCAGCTAGAGTTTGGCATGGGGTGGCTCTGATATTGATTGATCCAAACAGGGCAATGAGAGAACTCAACCTCCAAATCTTGGTATCCAAGTGAAGGAACCCATGCCCTTATAAGCCCCCAAAATATCCCCATACCTAGAAACTGAAATCCTCATATTCTTGGTTAGTACGCTAACAACTTTTTCGTGGACAAGTTATGTGCTTATCCACATAAAGGATTTCTTGCCACTCTGCCACAATAAGGAACCTATCAATGCAGGACAATCAAGAAGAATCTCTATTGCTGTCCCCAGTATTCAGCCACCATCCAAAGGCAGGTCCATAAATGCAACCTCAGAGACCCCTTTCTCTAACACGGAAACCTGAAAAGAAGAAATCTCCACAACTGACAAGAGTAGACTATTCATATTGATAGGTAAATTCACTTTGAAGTTTGAATCAACAAAACCACGAATTGTATGTTGCCAGTAGAAGGGTTTGTATTAACAGATACAAAAGGCATAGCTGAACCAGTGAGTCAGTGAGATGATAGCAAAGTTGATGATCCTCTCTCCCCACACACCCCAACAATTAAAGCCATTTGCTTAGTCTCAGTTTCTTGGCTTTGAGTCCATTCGGTTAATCCCAAAGATATAATTTACGGAACGCATTCATCTAAACAAATTTTTTTAAAATTCAAAAAGAGAAGAAGTTAAAGACACCTTTACAAGACCAGTAGCAAGCCCTTCCAAGTGCCGAAATCCAAGAACTCTGACGCGAATTTGACTTCCCTCCTTAAAGCTTTTCTCCAATTTCCGAACCTCCTTGTCAGCCACATCAGATACCTGTAATCTCATTAATTGAGCATCACCATCTCAGAATCAGGTACACAACCTGAATCACCAAAATGACATCACAACTGATGCAGCAGGACATAACTTACATTAACGTATGCTGGAGTTGGTATCGGTAAAGAGGGGACTTCCAGCAGCAGGCCCATCCCTCTATCAACCCTGACTACTTTTGAATGGTCAAAGATATCACCGGTTTTAACAAGCTGCGGGCCAGATAGTACCCATTAAAGAGAGAAAGAAAAAGAAAGGATACAATACACAAGAGAACCGAAGCAAAGAGAAGGTGGCAACATGCATACAAATATACATGAATAGAAAAAGAAAGCTAAGTTCAAACAAGAACTTCAATGATGCTCGAGTCGGGTGCATGCACGTGAAGGAAGTGTAAAAGCATTGGGCCAATCTCTGATAACCTTAGGGCTTGTTAGTCCCAAGTTTTACTTTTTTCATAAGCAGCTTATATAATAAATCAATTTAAGCACATTATTCAAAAGTTGGTACGTAGCGTTTGTTATAACTTATAGAACCAGATCACTTAAAGTTGAAGTGACAAAAATACCCAGCAATTTTTAACTTAGTGTGATGAATATAAGGTAACTATGTTGGCACAATTTTGATGACCCAAAGAATACCCAGATATATTCTTCATGTACCTAATAATGAAAGATAATTCAATTTCAAGTTGAAACACTTCTTGAATCATCTGAATCCAACATCGCATGTGGTGGAAATGGCGAAATGAAATTGAGGGAAGAAAAGAAAAAGAAGGAAGTGAAAGCACCAACACGCAACATGAGTGTAAGCTGAAAATTTGAAATGCATAAGCTGGAAGAGCAACTCTTGAGGTACATATACATTGTAGCTTATTTTGACTTTCAGATGGTTGTACCCAGCTTATACTGATGGCTTAAAAAGCTGCAACAAACACGCGTTTTAAGCTTCTTTTCTTTTAAGCATAAGCTATACGCCGGCCAAAGTAAGCTGCGAAAAGCAGAGTTTTAAGCTATTGTAGATAGTTAACCATAATGCAGGAAGCCAAAACCTAGAACCTACACGAAAGAAATCTGGCCGTGTTCATTTGACTTCTTTTTGCCAGCAAATCCCACCCCCACCCCACCAGACAACCATCTCCAAAAAAAAATGATATTTCAAGTGCACTTATAATGATATTTGATAACTTACTAAAGGTGGGGCCTTGTTTTGGACAAGGTGGGGATTTAGAGTTAGACCAACGGCTCTGGTTGAAGGATCAATAAATAATATCCGAGCATTGACCTGAACCAAAATATAAGCATTAGAGGAAATACAAATAAAAACGGAGAAAAGACGGTCCAGAGAATGAAATAAAGTACAAAAGCATCATATAACTCAAAAATAATTAATACTCTACTAATCAGTAATTAGAGTGATAAAAATCGCTAACCATCTTAGAAAGAATTCCAGAAACCCTAACTTGTTATCTCGATACTGATATATAGAAAATTTATGATGTAGTATAAGAGAGTCAAATCTATGATAATTTCCACAAAAAGACTTTCAGTGCTCTATATTTTACAGTGCTTTCTTCCCATTGGCCCTTCTGAATAACTGATGCTTTACCTAACGTAGTCTGATATTCTTGTTGGTAAAGGCTTAGCTTTGACTTGAAGCGGTGTAAACTGGTAATATGTGTATATCCACAAAGCTAAAGTTTCTCAAAGACGTCTGATGTTCATATTACCTTAAAAAAATTGGTGTAGAATTTCTTTATCTCAAATCTCAAATTGTAAATAAAGTTCCATCCCAAGTTGTAGATAAAGTTCCACCAAATGATTACAAAGACCAGCGACATGTGTTAATATACAGCCTGTATAGTTGACTTACCGTGTATAGAATGCTAATTTGTAGGCAACTAATTTCTAGGGATTCTTGTCTATTTCCTAGTATAGATCCTAGATCCTGTATAAATTGTCTTCTATTCAGATCAATGAGATATAGAAAAAGAGCATTTTTGCTCTCTGAATCATTTCATGGTATCAGAGCAATTGGCTCGATTTTTCTGGGGTCTTTCTTTTGGGTTCAAGGGTTTTGTTTTTTAATCCCGGAACTGATTTGGTGTCGTCACCAACTCCGGTGACAGTTTAGTCTCACAGCCACCCCAGGGAGGTGCGCACGGTGGTTTCCGGCCAGTCCTCAAAGTCTGGTGGCTAGGTTCCCGGCGAGTGGGTCTCACGCGCCGGTCAAAGGAATCAGTCCTTCTCTCACACGGGACTGATTTGGTGCCGTCACTAGTTCCGGTGACGCTTTAGTCTCACCACCACCCCAGGGAGGTGCGCACGGTAGTTTCCGGCCAGTCCCCAAAGTCCAGTGACTGGGTTCCCGGCGAGTGGGTCACACGCGCCAGCTGAAGGAATCTTTCCTTCTCTCACGCGTTGGCGAGTGGAGGCGCGTGGTTGTTCCGATCAGCATCAGTTTCTTGTCTCCGGTGGTACTTTCCTGTTTTGATATCTTTTGAAGGCAATCTTTATCATGTGGCCTTCGGTACACGATCTGTGCTTTACTCCAGTTTTATCTGCTTTTCTTTTAGGTTGTTTTCGGCGTTGTGTATTGAACAATGGCCGATAATAAGGTTCAAGTAGGTGAGGTGGTTCCAGTATTGTCTAAAATTGCTGAAAATAAGCTAAATGGCACTAATTACTTAGATTGGAGCAAATCTGTTAGAATATATATGCTAAGTATTGATAAGGATGATCATTTGAGTAATGATCCCCCTACTGATGACACCAAGCAATTGTGGTTAAGGGAAGATGCGCGTCTCATTTTACAGATTCGTAATTCCATTGATAGTGAAATTCTTGGCTTGATTAATCATTGTGAATTTGTGAAAGAACTTATGGATTATATCTTGAATTCTTATACTCTGGGAAAGGCAATATATCCCGAATCTATGACGTCTGTAGGGCTTTCTATCATCCTAAGAAGGAGACTAAAACTCTCATAGCCTTTTTCATGGATTTCAAGAAAACCTATGAAGAATTGAACATGCTACTGCCTTTTAGTAAAGATATCAAATTACAGCAAGCTCAAAGGGAACAAATGGCGGTGATGAGCTTTTTGGGTGCACTTCCACCTGAGTTTGACACTGCTAAATCTCAGATTCTTTCCGGTACTGATATTACCTCTCTTCAAGAGGCGTTTAATGGAGTGCTCCGCACAGAGTCCACTTCATCTAATCAGCAAAGCAGTGTCCTTGTTGCTAACAGAGGAAGGGAGAGTGAAGCTGGCAGAATGAATAATAACAGAGGAGGCAAAAGAGGTGGAGACCGAGGGGGTCATAATGGAGGAACAAGTGAGATTGTGTGCTATTATTGCAAAGAGCCCAGACACACAAAGCATTACTGTAAGAAATTACAGAATCGCAACCAGAGAGCTTGGACTACCACTGCTATTGTTGCTGCGACTTCCAGTTCATCTCCTGAGAAAACCGTCACAATCTCAGTTGATGAGTATGCCAAATTGTCTCAGCATCAATAATCAGTTGCTGCTTTTGCTGAGTCAGGTAAAAAGTGTCTCATATCCTCCTCAAACAAATGGGTGATTGATTATGGTGCCACAGATCATATGACAGGTAATCCCAAAATCTTTTCCAGTTTTCGGTCTCACTCAGCTCCATCTCCTGTAACAATAGCTGATGGGTCCAATTATACAATCGAGGGATCCAGGACTGTAAAACCCACTTCTTCTATTACCTTATCTTCTGTACTCAGTTTACCCAGTCTTGCTTTCAATCTAATGTCTGTAAGCCGCCTCACAAAAGACCTTAATTGTTGCATCTCATTTTTCCTGAACACTGTCTTTTTCAGGATCTTATGACGAAGCAGACTGTTGGTAAAGGGCATGTATCTGATGGTCTTTATATTTTGGATGAATGGGTGCCTCATTCAGTTGCATGCTCTGGTGTTGTGTCTCCATTTGAAGCTCATTGTCTGTTGGGTCATTTTTCTTTACCAGTATTAAAGAAGTTGTGACCTCAATGTCATGATGTATCTTCAGTGGATTGTGAGTCTTGTCATTTTGCAAAACATCATCGAAGCTCGCTGAGTCCTAGAGTTAATAAGCGAATTGAGTCTGCTTTTGAGTTGGTCCATTATGATGTTTGGGGACCGTGTCCTGTTTTATCTAAAACTGGGTTCAGATATTTTGTTACATTTGTGGATGATTTCTCTAGAATGACTTGGATCTATTTTATGAAAAATCGTTCTGAGGTGTTTGCTCATTTTTCTGCCTTTTGTGCTGAAATCAAGACATAATTTAATGTGCCTGTGCATATACTAAGGAGTGATAATGCTAAAGAATATATGTCAGGATCTTTTAAGAATTACATGAACCAACATGGCATCCTTCATCAATCATCTTGTACCGATACTCCTGCTCAGAATAGAGTTACTGAAAGGAAAAATAGACATCTCCTTGAGATTGCTTGAGCATTGTTATTTCAAATGAAGGTTCCTAAGCCATTTTGGGCAGATGCTATCTCCACAGCTTGTTTTTTGATCAATCGTATGCCCTCCACAGTTCTCAACGGAAATGTTCCTTACAGTGTCCTTTTTCCTACCAAGCCTCTGTCTCCAGTAGAACCACGGATATTTGGGAGTACTTGCTTTGTTCGTGATGTGAGGCCTCATCTTACCAAACTGGATCCTAAAGCCCTTAAATGTGTCTTTTTGGGTTATTCACGGCTTCAGAAGGGATACCGGTGCTACTCTCTTGACCTCCACAGATATTTAGTGTCAACAGATGTTGTCTTTTCTGAGCACAGTCCATTCCTTTCCTCAAAATTTCATTCTAGCAGTAAGGGGGAGGATGATGACTAGTTGATGTATGAGATCTTCCCTTCAGTACCGATTGAGCCAGCAATTTCAGAGGATAGAACCCGTGAGGATGGTCTGTCTGTTCCTGTTTTTGTTCCGGTCGAACCATCTAATGCTACTGATGGTGCTAATTCTAGTGTTGCGCAATCAGAGGATGTGGATTGTTTGGGCGAGCAGGCTATTATTCCTTCATCTCCTGTGAAGCCACCTATTGTTCAAGTCTATCCACGGAAGCAAGAACGCCATGATACATGCCCCGCACCAGCTCCTTCATCATCTAATCCGCCACCCAATGATCTTGACTTACCCATTGGTCTTCATAAAGGTAAACGCCAGTGCACCCTTCCTAAATATCCCATTGTTAATTTCATTTCCTATGATCACTTATCTTCATCTTCTAGCTCTTTATTGTCTCTCTAGACTCTATTTCAATACCAAAGACAGTTAAAGAAGCTCTATCCCATCCAGGTTGGCACAATGCTATGCTTGAAGAGATACAGGCTCTGGATGATAATCATACATGGAATCTTGTCAATTTACCTGAAGGCAAGAAAGCAGTGGGGTGCAAGTGGGTTTATGCTATTAAATTTAATGCAGATGGCCCAGTGGCTCGACTTAAAGCCAGATTGGTGGCCAAAGGGTTTGCTCAGACGTATAGAGTTGACTACTCTGACACTTTCTCTTCTGTGCCCAAACTCACCTCTGTTCGTTTGTTCATCACCTCTAAAGCATGGACACCTCTCCTAGGTGGAGGTATGGTGTCCTAAACGGACGGACACCCCGACACCCTCCGGACACCAGCCGACACGTGTCGAACACTGCCGATCGGTGTCGGAATTTTTTTCTTATTTTTTTTAATTTCTGACACCATGTCGGACACTTTCTCGAGGAGTGTCGGACACGGCGTTGTGCAGTGTCTGACCGTTTGGGTCATTTGGAATTTTTGGAACTAATTTCGGGGGGTCGATCTATAATTGTGCCCTAATATGAGCACTGATCTGAGCCATTACCATCTGCTTTACTCACCTCACGAGTGTCGTCTCCTTCCCTCTCACCTCACGGGTGCCCTTCTGAGCCAGAGTTGTCGCCGGAGCTCAGTAGCCAACATTCCGAAGCCGAAGCCAACAGATCCAGTCGCCGTCGCCGTCGCCATGGCCAGCTGCTGCTGTCGCCATCGCCCGAGCTCACTTGATCGTCGCCGGAGGTCCTCCACCGCCGTTGCTGACCCACAGGTCCTTCGTCCTCATCTCGTCTCCTTCTTCTAGTCGTTTCTTTATTTTACTTTTTTTCTCCCTCTGTCACGACTTAAGAGTCGTTTCTTTCTTTTCTTTTTTTTTTCTCCCACTGTCGAGAGCCGTTTCTCTTTCTTTCTTTTTTTTTTTTGACTTAGCATTTGTATTGATTACTGTCTCTTTCTTTTTTCTTTTTTTTTACTTAGTTATTTTGTCCAGTACTTAGTTTCAGAAATTTTACTTGTATTAGTGTATATTTATTATTACTTATAGAATGTATTTGATATTTATTAAATATATATATATAATAAAAATATATTAAAAAAATAGCGGTGTCCTGCGGTGTCCAAAATTTGATTTTTTGGAAATTGCGGTGTCCGGTGTCCCCGTCGGTGTCGGTGTCCAACACCGTGTCCGTGTCCGTGTCCGTGCTACCTAGTTCATCACTTTAGCAGCTTCCCAGAATTGGTCTTTACATCAGCTAAATATCAAGAATGCCTTTCTACATGGTGACCTTGTGGAAGAGGTGTATATGGAGCAACCACCAGGTTCTGTTGCTCAGGGGGAGTATGGCAAGGTATGTCATTTGAAGAAATCTTCGTATGGCCTGCAGCAAAGTCCTCGTGCTTGGTTTGCAAAATTCACTGAGGTAGCCCAGGAGTTTGGGTTACAGAAGAGCAAGTGTGACCATTCAGTCTTCTACAGAAAGTCCAATGCTGGGGTTATCCTACTTGTTGTTTATGTTGACGATATTGTCATTACAGGAGATGATTGTACAGGAATCGCTTCTCTCAAGAAATTCCTACAGACCAAATACTTCTTGGAAATAAAAGTGACTAGAAGCAAGAAGGGAATCTTCCTATCTCAAAGGAAGTATGTTCTTGACCTGCTGGTAGAGACTGGAAAGGCAGGAGCCAAGCCGTGCAACACACCAATGAATCCTAGTGTTCATCTTACAAAGGATGACGGTGACCGCCTTGATGATCCAGAGAAATATAGAAGATTGGTTGGGAAGTTGAATTATGTCACAGTGACTCGTCCAAACATTGCCTATGCAGTTAGCACTGTTAGTCAATTTATGTCTAAGCCCACTGTTAAACATTGGGCAGCTTTGAAACAGATTCTGTGCTACTTAAAGGGAGCTCCAGGCTTGGGCTTGCTATATAGCAACCATGGACACTCTTGCATTGAGTGCTTTTTAGATGCAAATTGGGCTGGATCAAAACTTGATAGGAAGTCCACTACAGGCTACTGTGTTTTTGTTGGTGGGAATCTAGTCTCTTGAAAAAAGTAAGAAACAAAGTGTCGTCTCGCGGTCTAGTGCGGAATAAGAGTATAGAGCTATGGCTCAATCCACTTGTGAGGTTATGTGAATTTGTCACCTATTAGAAGAAATCAATTTGAAGCCTCCCTTACCAGCAAAACTTTGGTGTGATAACCAAGCTGCTCGTCACATAGCCTCAAATCCTGTTTACCATGAGAGGACTAAACATATTGAGGTAGATTGTCACTTCATTCGAGAGAAGATTCAGGAGAATTTGATCTCAACTAGTTACGTGAAGACAGGCGAGCCATTGGGGAATATTCTCAAAAAGTCCTTAAATGGGACTCGGGTTGAGTATCTTTGTAACAAGCTGGGCATGATCAATATCTATGCTCCAGCTTGAGGGGGAGTGTTAATATACAGCCTGTATAGTTGACTTACCGTGTACAGAATGCTAATTTGTAGGCAACTCATTTCTAGGGATTCTTGTCTATTTCCTAGTATAGATCCTGTAACCTGTATAAATTGTCTTCTATTCTAGTCAATGAGATATAGAAAAAGAGCATTTTTGCTCTCTGAATCATTTCAACATGAAAGATGGATGTGTTGAAAAGCTAAGGAAATATTAGAATATACATATTGATGAGCATATACCGTTGATTTGGTGCTATAAAACAAATATCTTACAAAAAAAGAATCAAAAAATGTGCATTAGTACTACAAGTAGGAAATTAATTATAATGAAGTGTACATGCCTGGAAGAAAACGAACTGCAATACTTTGGAAAGATGGCAAGCAATAAAATTAATGTTGATAGAATCATGGGAACAAGTTTAAAAAAGATGGAGAGTCACAACAAACAGTGCCTAATAAGTGCTAGGAAAGGTTTTGTTGAGTTGAGTTAAAAGGAGTCCAGTATTAAAAGGATAATATGTTATCATCTATTATTTGTTTCTGCAAAAGTAAGGTTCGAAGGCTCCAACGCAACTTTGATTGGAGTACGTCTGAAATATTAAAATACCCATGTAACGTTGCTCAGATTCTGCTCCATTATAACAAGTCTAGCATCATTTCCTCTAAGATTCTATTCATTAGAGCATAAGGATCAACCCCTTGACAAAGTTACAAGTGTCTTACTCGTACAATATCTGACTTTGCAGACAAATTTGTCCAAACTCCAAACTTCTTAAGAGACAAAGTAACTCAAGGAAATCAATAACATTGTCACTGACTGATCTGAAAAGTCATAGCTCCCTTGACACACACACCGCACACCGGAAAGGGCAGAGATCCAAAAGCAGGTCTCTTTGCTAAATGGCGCAGATATTAAATGAGTAGTACTGCATAATACCTTCTTATTTTGGCTGTAATCGTCCTTCCAGTTTGAAGTAGGAAGAGTTTTTTGTAAATGGAACATATCAACCTGTAAAATGAAGTGATAAACCATATCGGAATCACAATATGAATCACAATATGAACTCAGATAATTATCACAGAAAGCCTTGCAAACTTACAGTTCCTGTGAAGTAGGTAAGGAATGATAACATAACGCCATTTTCAAGGGTTGACCGCACACGAGCATTAACCATCATGCCCGGTACGAGAAGATCAATCGAAATACCCTTAAGATCCTTGGTCTGTATACGAATAGAACAATCATCTGTTAAATACCAATATAACCTGCACAAGGATTATTATAAACCTTAAAAGTAAAGAACGAACTACAAATCGACATACCACACATTTAGACACCATGACTGGATCATAACTAAGATAAACTACTTTACGAGTCTTGTCCACATTCTTAACAACTCCCTGCAAAAGTTGCCCAATGTTCACATCAAAGTCTCGGCTTCCTGTCAGAATGGCAAAAATACAAACACGATGAGAAGCAGATCAGAAGCTACCAACGCTGAGCATCATGCCAATGGATTGAAACAGAAGTGTAAATATCGAAAAAGAAAACTTCATATGGAAAGGAAGCTGAACTTCTTTACTTGCAAATGGCAAACACCCTAAATACGCATTGTGATATGAGGAATCTACTGCATGGAGGGAACAATTCCATGGACTTGTAATAAAAGGCCCAATTGCTCCATAATATACCTCAATAACCCCAAGATTACAAGCTTGTAAGCATGCCATCGGAGACTCTATTTCGGACCTTAGTGTTAAAGTGGCTGCTTTAGAATGATTATGAAAAAGAGAGTCTGTTGCATGCATTATCAAGCCTTCCACCTACACGTTATGCTTCCATGAAACCGTAAAGTTCAAGTGCGTGAGAGGTAACAAGGGACATAATTTGGTATATTCTTTTATGAGATGTTAATTTCTAGATATAATTAAGGCCAGAACCAAAAGAGTTGGTAACTAAGGCTTCGTTTGACAAAACTTTTTTTTTGGTTTTCAGTTTTTAAAGAGTTGCTTAATTTTATTTTTTTTACAAGAACAAGTGGGTGTTTAATAACCCTTTTTTTTTTGAGTTTTTTTTTTTGGGGTGTTTGGTAACCCTTTTTTTTTTACTTTTTTTTTTGGGTGGTTTGCGGTGGCGGTGGTGGGGAGTAGCGGTGGTCGACGGTGGTGGTGGTGGTGGTGGTGGCCGGCGGTGGTCGCCGGCAGGCGGTTGTCGCGGCAGTGGCTGCCGGAGGTGGCTGCAGGTGGCTGTCGGTGGTGGCTGGCGGCGGTGGGCGGTGGCTGCCAGCCGGCGGTGGTGACCGGAGCTGGCTGCCGCCCTGTGGTGGTTGCCGGTGGCCGGTGGTGGCTGTCGGGCGGTGGTGGCCGAAGGTGGCCACCGCCCACCGCCGCCCAGTGGTGGCTGCCGAGCGGCGGTGGGTGCGTTGTGGTGGAGGTCTCAAAAAAAAATGAAGTGAAAAAAAAAAAGAGCTTTTTCCTCTTTTTTTTTTTACTCTACAATTTAAAAAGTGGTTTTTTAAATTGAAAAAAAAATGGCTACCAAACGCACTTTTTTTCCCAATTTTCAAAATGAAAAAAAAAAGAGCGTCAAACATGGCCTAAGTCTTCCACTTTAGATGCGACTCCTGTTCAAGTACAAGGTTCTTTTATTAGGCCTTATGACTTTTTGCCTGATCTTGGGACTTTTTATGCGTAAGATGCTAGTTACGACTTAAGAGAAAGACATAGAGCGAGACAGATAGAGAGAGAGAGATTCTTACTGAATTAGATGCTTCAGTGGATGAATATACAGAGATACTGTTGTCTAAGTATCTTTCTATGACGTATAATGAAATTGCTCTATATTCTCCATCGCAGCTCATAGTATCTCATATGAGTTTATAAGCATACAGAACTCTCATTGGCCACCTTATACAGCAAAACAAGAACAGTATAGAAAAGAAAGCCGATTGTGTTGAGTAATGCTTACCACTATGACTGTTTCTTGGCATAAAGCCAGTAAATGAAGGCAATCCGAAATGAAGCATATAGCCATGGTCTTCGATGCTTTTTACATATGCACTAAGAACCTGTAATCATACACAATGAACGTAAGGTACTGGCTGAGGTTTATACCAGGACAGCAGGTCAAGCATATATGACGCAACAATGGAAGATTGGTCATAGTCCGAGACTTGAATTCTCAAGATATTGAAGCTTAAAACATCCTGATTCTCTTTTTGTTTCTTTTTGGATCTGCCGTGCTGATTCTATTATTCCAAAATAACAAAAGTGGAAGAAAATATGCAGCCCGCTAATCGAGAATAAGTCTTCTTGCAACCATAAATCAGCACAGAAACACTAAATTCTCGACTTCTATGCAATAAAAAACAGGGCATCATAACTTGACTTCATAAAATCCTTCTCAATATCCAACTCAGAAACCATTCCGCGTTCAACCCATTAAAAGCAGTATACTTTTCTAAAAGGGTTAGTTACACCAATGTGCTTGGGGTCTTGTGTATAATTACAGTCCAAGACATTGAGTTTCAAAAGTGGACAGCCCTGCCCATCTATGAGGAAATCATTTATGAAGTGCATTATTCCACTGATGTCCTCAAATTGTCAATTCAGATTGCCAAGATAGCCCTTAAACATTCATACAGTGAGTCAACTCACTAGGGACCGTATCCGCACCACCTAATCCAAACACCGTTCACTGAAGCACCACAATGCACCACAGCACCACAATACTCACCACCACTACAACACATGTTTGTCCGCCACACCACCATCCACTATCTCCAAACCCTTCAACACATTAGTAACTCAATAATCAACATACACCACAACCGCCGTCAGCACCACCACCATAGTCATACCCCCCACCCATACCTACTGGTCTAGTGATCTACGAGGTCTGTTTGCATGAAGCGAGGGGTGAAAGAAGAACTTCTACAGATCATTCGTTTGAGAAGCATTGCAGATCTGATACGAGAAGCACATTCAAGCTATTGCCTCCACCTCCCCGACCACAGACCTGCCAACCTCACCACCACACAGCATCACCACCATCACGAGTCCCCGATCACATCACCATCACCACAATAGATCTGAAAACTCACCTCAAAATGAATTTATATGTATTACGATTAGGATAAGAGGTTTCAGTTTCATGCTTCCCCAATTTCGGTTCTGAACATATGAAATGTACATGTTCACAAAGAAAAAAAGAAAAAGAGAAGATTTGAAGTTCAAGATTTTGATTCAATTTGAATAGGGTTATAGATTGAGGATTAATCAATCCTCCCAATTACTCAATCACAATAGTGGTGAGAATTGTCGGTGGGGGTTAAAGGGTGTGATTCAATTAGAGGTTCCAACTATTGATACTAATTTTGTGATTTGGGCTGGATTGTAAATGCAAAGGTCTGTTAAGGGCATTTTAGTCATTATGTTCAATCCGTTAAACAAGTCAAAGGTTCTGTTGTATATGCAATCTCCCATACTTAATGTCCTAATCCGTAAGGATATGAGTGTGATCACCCCTTTCTAGAAACAAAGCTTTCGTAGGTCGTAACGCTATAAATAGGCATTCAGCCTTGTCCCCAACTCGTAATGCTAATTCACCCCAAGGGAAAGAAGAGAGAGAAAAAAGCGGGAACCCAGTTATTTAACCCATTGGAAATTTTGCTTCATCAACACAGGTCTAAGACGGGATATCCAAAGCTGGCCAACACAGTTCATAATCTTATATTATCCACACCCTTCTAGAAAGATCAGCTAGTTTTCACAGATGAGGTCCTCCCTACACTTCCCATAATTTCATCCTGTCAACATCCTAAGAATTTAAGTTCCTTTGTTTTTCATCGAGAACCAGCTTTAGGAAGTGGCTTCTCTTATCTTGCCTTTCACCAAACCGCAGAATGCTTTGAGTTTTGACAGATCAGAAACCTAGGATTACCACTAAACTGACATAGGACACAATTATATTTCTTATAACAGTCATGCAACTACTAAATCCCGTCTTTACCTCGGCCTCTAACATCAATGGGGCAAAAAGTGCCATGGACGTACCATCTGGCCTGGGCTTTATCACTAACAAATATCTTCAGGCTTCGATTACTTTTTCCTCCAGAAATATTCTCCTTATTTCATTTCCAAGCTTCAAGTCTCGCTATAGGGTCCTGTACATAAAGCTGCTCATAAAAGTACGTACCCTATGACCTCTTCTACTCTTTGAGGTTCATTAGGTGTTTCCAGAATCGTTAAGAAGAAAAGAAGATGCTCATAAAAGAGAACTAAAACTGCATACCCCGTGATTTGTTGGAGAGCTCCTTGATTTCATGAATTTTGAGAGAAACATATGCACAAGATTTTAAACTGAGATTCATCTTTTGCCTCAATCTTTTCTAGTGTACATAAAGCTGCTCATAAAAGTGTGTACCCCGTGACATCTTCTACTCTTTAAGGTTCAGTAGGTGTTTCCAGAATCGTTAAGAAGAAAAGAAGATGATCATAAAAGAGAATTAAAACTGCATACCCCATGATTTGTTGGAGGGCTCCTTGATTTCATGAATTTTGAGAGAAACATATGCACAAGATTTTAAACTGAGATTCATCTTTTGCCTCAATCTTTTCTAATGGTGTCGCTATTTTTATATTAAGCTCCATAGAATGTACTGATTGTGTGACTCACCTAGCATCCTCCCCACCTTTGGTTCAAAGTAACTACTGTACTATCTCGGGGAGTTATGATTAGTACAATAATACGACGTGAAAAACAGACAGAAAAATCAAATCGAAGAAAAGTTTATTTTCAATATTATTATCTTCTTCATCATAACAGAATAAACAAGTATATTTGTTAAAGCCTAGAAACAGCAAAAGGAAACAACCAAAGGAGCAAAAATGGAGCAGCATATCCGATGATAGTCCTATTGTTAGATACCTCAAGCAAGCAAATCCCCAATCAGCCAAATTCGAATTTCTTTACCATAGAAGGCAAATAGAGATTACATCCTTGTGAAAGTACATTACTACTATACCCCAACCCAAAAATTTGAAATGCAAGACAGATGAAATGAAAAAGCCTTACCAGGTGTGATCATTTTTCATAAACCATATAAAGAAACCCCAGAAACACAACATCAGAACCTTTTTTTTTCTTTTTGATTGGTCACTTTTTACTTTTAGAGAAAGTGCCAGAAAAGGCGAACCCGTATACGTGACCAAATTACACCCAGCCCTACCAATATCCAAAAATGCTTAATTAAATAGGTTCACCCAAATACGCATACTCCTCAGCCCAGCAGGACCGAACGATCAAGAATACTACTCCATATTTAAATAAGATAGGTGAAATGCATACCCTCCCTTCTTGAATAACATCCACGGAAAAGCCCTTATGCAATAAAGAAAGACGCATAGAAAGCCAGAGCTTTCGTTTTCCTTTCTCTTTCTTATCATCATCCAATTGCAAGACAACGCACGAAACCAGCTGGCCAACCTGATACATGCTAGAAAGGAAAGTACTTTCTACATCCTGTATTCCAAGGAAATATAATTATTACACTGAAAATGGAAAACAAACAAACTTCTAACATGCACTTTGTATATTTATAACAGATAATATATGTAAGATGCACATGGAACATATGATTATTCTGGAAATTGAGTTACTGCCTCGGAAAGATAGACATCTTTAAGATGTATATGGAAGAAGAAATATAGTACCCCAATGACATCATCTGAAAATTGATCTACTGCCTCAGATGCACGAACTAGTCCGCGTATACCCCCTGGAAGACTAACCACGATGTCTTTCTCATTCACTTCAGCAATCACTCCCCAAAGCTTCATTCCAGGAGACATATTCTGAGAACAAATGCATAAACCAGAAGTTTAGCTTGGTATACTTGCAACAAGGACTTGAGAAAGAAATAAACAAACAAGTGTTACCCAAGATTTGTAGGCCAAACTATAAACAATTAAAACATCCAGTAAGTTTAGCTCAAACAGCCCTAATGAAAGTAGAAAATGGAAGCAGCAGCAATTATAAGATTGCTATTTTTTAGTATAAATGAATGCATACAACCTGAACATGTTTGCCAAACTTTGTAAAGTGTGAGGTCTCATGAACAGTTAGGACTTATGCGAACATGGTTATTGGTCATGCTTACACATTCCAGGGAACACCTAAATTTTGAAAGAATCCTACGATAAACCTTACAAGATAAGGAGAGAATGGTAAGGGCAACAGCAGATAAATATAGCCCCAAAGCCTCGAATTTAGTAATTACATACAATTTTTGTACATCCAAAATAGCTTCTCTTTCTTGACATCGTAGCCTCAACGCCCTCAAAACCTCCGATCAACCTAATGAAAAATTTTCTTTCCACAAGGTCATCACAGAAAACGCACAGGAAGGTGGTAGGGCCTTTCCTGTCCTCAAACTTAACATTCGTATTCTACTTATCTTCTAAAGGATAAAAGGTGACAGTCTAGAACTAGCAGATTTCAGCTACATAATCTAATTGCATTTGCATGTATATCATACCGAGAATTCAATTCTTATCCAATACACTACACTTTAACTACTCAAGACAGTCAAACAACAGTAAACCCCTAGCTATAACACCCACATAAAATGAAACTTTAACAGTTCCTTACCTTCAAAGTGATCTTATTAGCAAACCTAGGCAATTTTCCAGTAATGCCATCACCAAACAGTGAACCCAACTCATCCTCTGCTGCACTGTTCCTGTTTTGCCCCTTTTTCTTCTTCTACTTGCCTCTCTCTCCTCCAAGTCAAACTCAGCATCGACTTCAGCCCTAACTTCATCAAATTCTTCCCTGCTCAGTGCCCTTCCCCCACCTACAATCAAAAACCCATCAATATAAGAAATCCAAACAAAAACAGTGAGTACGTTGGGTGTAAAAAAAACATCAAATAAAAAGACTCAAATAAGAACAAATAGACCCAATAGTGACTGTGTAGTGTGTGAAAAACGATAGAGAGGTGGTGTGACTCAGCGGAAAAACCCATGAATACAAACCACAGAACGAAATGCGTGTGAAAAAAAATCACATAAAGACCCAATTAAGTACACACAGTGAGCGTGTTTTGTAATAACATGATAGAGAGATGGGACCTCTGGCGAAAACCCCGTGAACAAAACACACAATGAAGATCACACAGAGGGTGTGAAGTGTGAACGAAGGAGCATGACATTATTACCTCTGGGGAAGTCAGGTATGTCGTCTTCGAGCTGGGGAGGTATTAGCGGTTTTGACGGGGCGGCACCGTTTTGTTTGGCCTTGGGTTTAAATGGTTTATTGGATGTTTTATGGAGGAATTTGGTCGGTTTGTCGCCGGATTTCTTGGACTGGAACTTCTTGGCCATTTTTCGCGGCGGCGATGGTGAAGCTGCTGCTGGGTGTCCAAACGGTAAAACCTCGCAAGGGTTTATAGTTTTGTGCGGCTATGGCTTTTGGTATTTGGCCAAAGGGGCTTTACTTTAAATAGTTTAGAAAAAGGTGCCCTCAAGTTTCATTAGTACCCTAAATTGCAGGACAGAAGCTTCTATGTAGGATTAATTGCACAAAATCTCCATAGTTTGGGGTCGATTGCACGAAACACTCCAATAAAAATTTCCCCATCATCCCTGATATGGGAAGAAAATACCATCTAAGAGATGGTGACACGTGTCACCATCTCTTACTTTCAAAACTGTCACTCCCTTAATGGAGAAGTGGGAAGTGATAACCGCCCACCTTTCCACTTCTTATCCGTTATGACAATAATCCCTACTTAACAGCAGTAACCACCTACTAATAAGAGTAACCTCTAATTAGTCTGGTAACTCCCGAATTAAAGGGGGAATAACTAACTACTAAGGGAGGACAGGGAAAGAAGGAGAACAATCTAAAGGTAAGTGACTTAATCCAAGTCTACAAAAAATACATCTTAAGTATTTTTACTGACTTAAGCATCGGAGAATCCCTGCCGGAAATCCTCCCGCAAGTCACCGGCGTTGTCTTTGTTGTGCAGGTCCGTTCACGAAACAAGTTCCAGATTTCATCTACAACAATCCCGAACTTGAATTTTGGTGCTCTCACCACCGACTGGCGGTGAGACCACAATTTTTTTTTTTTAGTGTCTGTTAGCCTCTTTAGGACAAAATGAGCAAATCACATAAAAGTTTTTATTGGCAACCACGAGTCATATTTTAATTTTTATCTCATCTTTCCTCTAACCTAGACCACCTTTCTTGTACCTACTACCTCTAACCTAACTCAGTCGTTTATTAATCATTGCCTCCCTTTTTTAGACCCTATACCACCACATCTTGACCGGCTAGGGGTGTTATAGGGTCCGGCTTGGGCTGGCCCAGAGTGCCAGAAAATGGGTCAGGCCAGACAGAGCTTCGGGCCTGGGAAACCAGGCCAGCCCAAGGCTAGGAAATCCAAGCCCTACGCCCTAACTTTAGGGCCGGGACAAATTTTTTTATTCCTGTTTTGTGTTGCGAAAATATTAACACACGAAATAAATTTTTTAATAGGCCCTCCTCTTTTTATTCGGGCTTGGGACTGGCTGCTTGTAATTTTTGGGGAAACAAGAATGATTAGCAGTTGATTAGTTAAGCATTTTTATCTAATCCATCTGCTCCTACTTTTTCTTATCAACCATTTTGCATTTTCTCTTAACAATTCCGCTTATTTTCATCCCACTGCTTTTTTTATTTCGTATTATCTCCAGAAATAAGAGCATGCTATCAACTTTTCCCAAGTGGAGATCAAGTAGTTTACTATTAGCCTCCTTTAAAAAACATATGTGAATATATATTGGGATTCATCTTCTACACCAGTAATTCATTCTGCAAAATTTGATACACTTAAGCATGTAACTTGACCATAATTTTTTATATCATCTATTTTCATGCCTTGTTCCATACCCTAACTTTTCTCGTTAACAAGTACATTAGCAACAATACATAAATTTCTTAACAACGAAGGAGAGAACGAAAAAGCATAACATGTTGTCGAAATCAGCATTCCCATTGTACTAAGAATAGTATTGCGACATAACATGTTGTCGAAATCAGCATTCCCATAATACTAAGAATAGTATTGCGACACTGTCCATTAATAAAATTCCTTGAGCAATATATGCAACACAAAAAAATGAAAACAATGTGCACTATTCAGCTCAATACAATGGCCAAATGGCTTCTGCCTGAACTGAAAATTTTTAGAGATGATTGCCTTTCATGTCTGCAAAATTACTTTTGAGGCTATGCATGAGTTACAGAATTAATGACATTTAAATTCACAATACAATGACATCCAAAATTCATAATCAGCGATTCCAGACAAAAAAAAAAAACTAAGCAAACAATTGTGAGGAACTCATATGTTGAGAGTAAGCTCAGACCTAAGGTAACAAAAATTTCAAAAGCATATTGTTGCTTTAGACCTACACGAGTGAAAAACAATTCAATATTTGCCATAACTGCAAATTAATAGTGAAAGGACATAGAGGTCAATATTGTGTATAAGAAAATGATTTACGCCTTTCTAGTGAATTACATTCTTGATATCATTGTGTTGTTCCACTTGTAATTGCAAATCAAAGAAATACCTTTACCAAAAATCAAAAAGGGATAAGGCAAGTACAATTACTTGAAGGGTTCCAATAACAAAAAAGAAAGAAAAGAAAAAGAAAGTAGCCAAAAACTGCGTTATACATAGTTATGAATACCATACCGGAGTGCGTACTGTTTTTTTCATAAGATGGTACGTGCCGGTGCCGTCTCAACTTTTTCATCAATAATATACATGATACATCTGCAATATTCATTCATTGCCAAACTAACAAAACATAAATATATTTTTTTACTAACAACATTCTAGAATAAACTGTTTGTCATATAGAATTTGAATTACGTTTATTTTCAAATAAAATAAGAAGGTTATTCAATTGAATTACCTCCTCTAGGATTAGCCCTTCTTTTCAACGATTTCATTGGCAAATTCTTATGTGAGAATAAGTTGTTTGTTAAATAATATCGTCTTCAGGTTCAAGAATAAGTTATTTTTGTGTGTGTGCGTGCGTGTATTTGCGAACAAGTGTCTAAAGTAGTACATCGTATAGATGAAAGAATATGATCAAAACTTTCATATATAAAGTAAATCAAAGTTAAGTGAATATTATGAGCAGTAAGTTACAGAGGTTTTGATAGGTATAAAAGAACTTAAAATATTTTTTCTGTTTAGTCTTTATATGGTCAATTTATAAAATTTCTAACAAAATTTGTTACTTTTACATTTTTAAGGAACCAGTACAAAACAGAATATCTCAGCCGGTACGTAATTTTCGGCCGGTATCACCTGTACCGGCCGGTACAATCGGTACATAGCGGTATTTTGACTGATACAAAATGTAAGACGTGACGTACCAGTAGAAGGTAAAAACGGTACATACTGGCCGGTACCGGTACGGTATTGATAACTATGGCGCTATAATAGGGCCAAAAAAGGCCAGAAATAGGGCCAAAAATCGGGCTAGCCCTAAAAAAAGGGGCAAGTTTTGGGGCAGCCCTTTTTTTTAAGGCCCGACCCGGGCTTTTTTAGGGCCGGGCCAAATAAAAATTTGCAAAAAAAAGGCATGGGCCAACCCCTACGGGTTAGCGTCAGCACTGTACATGGTTAGGGCTGGGCCAACTCAGGCCAATTTAGGGTCGGGTCGGGCCTGCCCACGGGCGACCCAGCTCTTTTGACATCTCTACGACCAGCCAACCCACTAAGATCTAAGGCTAACGGGTTAGGACCAAACTTCGTCATCTCGAGTATCAAAGATCGGATATCCTTGATAGACCAAATTCTAGGGGCCCGGTTGTTCAGATGCTTGTGAGAGAAGTGATTGTAGACCTAATGTATGATATCCCACATTGGATGTGAGATTATTTGTGATTGGCCTTATAAGACCCTGATCATGAACTCATAAAATACCTACTTAGCTAGCCCTTTTGAGGGAGGCATTGCCCTTTCGTGGGGCTGTAAACTGGGTCGTTATAGAATGATGATGGGATTTGGTAGGGTTGCTTTGATGGTGGTTACTGGCAGATGGTAATTATGGTTGTTCTCATTTTTTAAAGGTTTTTTAGAGCAATAAGGCTTTACTTGGTGAACTTGTGATAATAACGGAGGCCTTGATGTTACAATGGCATTTGGGTTGTGGTTCCAGTGGTTGATGGCGCTGGTAATGGGTATTGTCTGATTAGGGAGGTGGGATAGAGGAGGGAAGGGGGGTTAGTGAGAAAGCTTGAGGGTTTTCGTGCAAACAACCCTAAACTATGTCATTTTATGCGTTGTAAATCTTTCTATGCACTTTCGTCTTATTATCTATCTCCCTTCGAAACTTGAGACCATTGTGCTAGCATAACAATATGTACATCTTATATGTTCATTCCTGAAGGTTACCACATACTTGGGACAAGAATTATGTTGTTGGTGATTGAGACAAAGTGTATGAGTATTGGTGGTTTATTCTTTATCTAACTTTCCAGTTATAAAGTTTGAATTGTGATTTTGTTAGTTTTCATTAAAGGATTTATTGTGCAGGAAATAACATAGTTTGGAGTCGTGTGTACGAAATACCCCACACTTTTCATTTTCTGTACCCACCATCTTGAACCTTTTATTTCAGTGCCTCAAACACCATTGACACCCCAATCCCCCACCCTTTTTTTTTGTGAGTTTTATGGATGTCTGATCTTGAAGTGCAAATCCATAATTTACAGCAAAAGTCTTTTGGCAACTATATCATAATAGTCAAAACCATCTAGCATCGTCAAAGTCATACCCTGACAATATGACAACATAACAATACACACATCTTATCCCTTCTTTCTTGAAAGTTGCCACACACATGGGTACAAGAGAATTATGTCATTGGTGATTAAGACAAAGTGTGAGAGTGTTTGTGGTGTATTCTTTTATCTAACTTTCTTGTTATAAATTTTGAATTATGATTTTGTTAATTTTCATTAAAAGAATATTGTGCACAAAATAACATAGTTTGGAGTTGTGTATACGAAAGAACAAAATTTCACTGCTGACCAGGGAGCAGCTTCTTCCTGCTACCCTGTCACGTGGCAGCTTCTGAGTGGACCACCTGTCCGGCCGCATCTTCATCCCACGTGAGGAATCTTGCTTCAGTTGACGGAGGATTGTCGTCAAAGCACATCCCTGCAATCTCGGCTGATATTCGGTGAAGAGAAGCTGTTATATTATGAGGTAAGTCTTTCTCTCTCTCTCTCTCTCTCTCTCTCTCTCTCTCTCTCTCTCTTTTCTCATCTTCTTCCGCCCGAATCACTCATCTGGGCATCAAAATAACCATCACCAAATTATAGTTCAGTGAACATTTTTGTAAGTTGGAAACGCAAGCCCACTCTCCCATGGTAGACCAGGAAGAATTTTCGAGATGCAATGATCGCAGCCACCAAATTGTCGAAGGGAAGCATATCAAGTTCATTTTAGTGCTCCAAACATAACCATCTCTACTCATGCACTCCTATAAAGACTCGACAACCCTTTACCTTCAAAGCCATCCCTCGTATACAATGTTCTTACTGACAAGAAAGAAACAGAAAGGGAACCCTAATGACTATTTTCTCCAAGATAGGAATTATAGGAGGTGGCATAAGCAGTTTAGCCACTGCCGAACAGCTTTTGGGGCACAGTCAGGTGGTCTTTGAGGCCACTGACTCCCTTGGAGGTGTTTGGAAACACTGCTATTTTAGGTCTACCAAACTTCAAATCAAACCTCGCGTTGCGATTATGAGTTTTCCGATTTCCCTTGGACCGAGATAGATAATTCCAGTTTCCCTTCTTACGAGGAAATACTAGATTATCTTTACTGTTACACGAGTCACTTTGATTTGCTTAAGTTCATCAAGTTCGACACAAAGGTAGTGGAAATTCGATTTGTCGATGACCTTGAAACCGCTGATGGTAGTGGTAAGCCGGGAGAGTATGGAAGTTTGTTAACTGCAGGTCGGCCGATGTGGGAGGTTGCTGTTCAGACCAATCTATTCAACACTGTTTAGGTCTTAACTTTTCCTTTCAGATCAGCTTCCTAAATCAGTGTTCAAAGCATGCACTTCTTCCTAATACTACACATCTTTAATTTGGTCATGAACGAACATGATATTTAACAGTATCAACAAGAAAGAGAGAATTTAGTGTTGGATATTTTGATGCCGGATGAGGGATTCGGGAGGAAGAAGATGAGAAGAGAGAGAGAGAGCTACCTCATAACAGCTTCTCTTCAGCGAATGTTAGCCGAGATTGCAGAGATGTGCTTTGACGGCAATCATCCGTTAACTGAAGCAAGGTTCCTCACGTGGGATGAAGATGTGGCTATATAAGTGGACCACTCAGAAGCTGCCACGTGACAGGGTAGCGGGAAGAAGCTGCTCCCTGGTCAGCAGCAAAATTTTGTTTTATACGAAATACCTCAGAACTTTTAACTCGTTGCCTCAAACACCATTGAACCAGAAAAATGACTTTTTATGGATGTTTGATCTTGAAGGGCAAATTTGACAGTTTATAGCAAAAGTCTCTTGGTAACCATATCATTATAGTCAAAACCACCTGGCAGGCACATCGTCAAAGTCAAACCCTTACAATCCCCCCACCCTTACCCCCACCACACACACACACACACACAGAGGCAAGCACTTGCACAACCCATCCTCCTCCATAACCCATTTTCTTGTATCTTATATTTCCTTCCACTACCTACTCATTTTTAAAACTATGGTTTAGCCTCCGACCTTCGTGACATCAACCATCGTCACCACTGATCATTAACAAATGGGAGAAACAATAATTGTTGCCTTTGTTACCCATCAACTCTATGTAAAAGATATTTTTATCTGGCTACTAGCCCAATGTGTGCATTGGCAGTGACACCGGGGTGGTATTGATGGTAATGGTAATGGTTGTAGTTTGTGGTTTGTTAGGGTGTTACTAGTGGTAACGTTGATGATGGTAGTGATCATGGCAGCAAGTTAGCGGTGTTGGTGATGGTAGCACATAGACGGTCTGGTGATATGGGGTGTCTAGTGATGGTAATAATGTAGTGTTGGTAACAACAAGCCAGTATACATGTAGTGTGGAAATAGCAGTTACGCTGGTGGTTTAATGATGGTGGTGGTGATGGTAATCGTCATGGTGGTGACAGTGTCAATGTTGGTGGCAACAACATGGCGGAAGTGGTTGTGTGACGATGATAATAGCGTCGCAATGGCTGCGAGTGTAGCTGCCTAATGGTGGTGTAACGAATAGGGACAACGGCTGTAGATGAGTGAAGCTGGTCATGAAAAGCTGTGCTTTGTTCCCCATAGAATTCGCTTACTTTTGTTTGTATGATATACGAACCGAACATGAATAAATTTGTTGAGCTCATTTATTAAACGAGCTAGACATGAACATCCTAAAATGTTCACGAACGTGCTCGCGGATGGCTCGTTAAGATAATAAACTGAATATAATATGTTCAAAGAATTAACATTTACATAAGCCATATAAATTAAAATTTAAACCTATAGGTCCTAAAATCAATTAGCGTAAAACCCTAAACCCACTTATAACGTCGAGCCCATGGGATACATATCAAATCCTGAGTCCACACCCTAAGCAGCCCACTACAAAGTAGGGGTGAGCGCCAAACCGTTTAGACTGATCCGAACCACTCAAACCGACCAAACTGAACCAATCCGAACCGTCCAAAGATCCTAATGGTTTGGTTTCACATTTCTCAAACCGACCTTAGTTTGGTTGGGTTCACAGTTCACATTTCTTAAATCGATTTCAAACCGAACCGAACTGAACCGATCTATGGTATGTTACTTTACTTTTAGTAACATTCATTGACAATTTCACATATATGGTAGTAAGCAAATCGATATATACAAATCTTAAAAGTTAAAAGAAAAGAAAATAATAAAAACACTTAAAAACAAAATTTTGGTGACCAATAACTATCATATATTTACTCATGCTTTCTCATTCATCAAGGAGCACTTATGTATCGAATGTAACAAGATCATATGCAATTTAGAAAACATATAACTTTAATTTTTAATCATTGTTAGATATAATAGTAGTTTGCAAAGGAACAAAGTATTTAAGCGGGTGCAAACCGATCCAAACCGACTAAACCGAACTGTTTAAATCGACCAAACCGAATTGTCCAAGCCGATAACGTTTGGTTTGGTTCTGTTCACAAATTTCTAAACCGAGGGATAACTGTTCAGCTTGCGGTTTGACCCCAAACCGAACCATGCTCATCCCTACTGCAAAGACCATAAAAAGTTCTCTCACATGCGTATTCTCCGCGTCTCTCTTTTAACTTGTTTGTCTATGTTGTCACACATAGAGACACACAAAAGCACATACCCCCTATCCTTCTCTTACGTAAGCACAAACGCAAATATTACGGTAGAGCAATGCGAACATCCCATGCCGGAGCCATTACAAACTTTAGATCTGGGATCAGACATCCTTGCCCCTCCAATATTCGTTAAGATTCTGATGCAATTTGCAATTCCATTGAACATTATAATTTGGTCGCCAAAACATCTCAATCCGTCTGTAATGCTCCGAACTCGAGGGTCTGAACACGTCCTTAAACCATGACCCAATCATGTCCAAAACATAATAACCTTAACGGTGGAGCAGAGCATCTAAAATACCACAAACAAAATTATTTATATCTCAAAACTTAACTCCTAAAAATAATTCAAAACTTTATTACAAATCTCTCAAACTAAATATCTGAACCCAAATAAAAATAAATAAACTAACCGATTTTTCATCTAAAGAAATCATAAGCTCTATTCTTAATATAAAAAACTAGAGCAATTCTCGCCGCTGCACTAATATCTCGTCCTTCGTGCTACTTTTGTCCTAGAAGGGAAAGGAAGCAAAAAACAAGGGGTGAGCATGAATTACTCAGTAAAAGTTTTTATACACAGAAGGCCAAAACGAATACGAAATATGAGTTATCGAGTAGAGCCATAAAATAGAAATTTAGATCACTCAGTCAAATTTTGCAAATGAATACGAAAGTGACCAAAAAGGGGTTATCAAAAACGAATAACAAATATGAGTTATCGAATAGAACCAGTAAATAAGAATTCAGATAAATCAATCGAATTTCATAAGTGAATAACAGAAGTGACTAAAAAAGGGATTAAATAACCAATAAGTCGAATATCGATTCACAAACGAATAACAAATCGACCCAAAAAGGGTTTACATAATCAATAAGTCGAATATCAAAATATATTTACCAAAATTTGTGGGTGTCACATACACAAATTGCTTATTATTAAGTATCACAAATCATTGTTATATCATGTCGAATATCGCAGCCGGTACGTCACAAATTAGTCACGATAATTAAAAGTGACTTTCACACACAAATATCACCCACAAAGTAGCTTGATAAATATAACAAATATTCATACGAAGTTCAAAAATAGTTATTGTAGACTCAAATCAAATATAACAAAAATGCAAATTCAACAAAAATCAGCTCAATCGAAGATCGAATGAATGAGGTATCGTCAAAAGAAATTTTGGGTGAAAAACTAAAGGCACAAAAATCGATAATTTTTATTTAAAGAAAAGGGACCACCTATGAGATGACACGTGGCATCGAAAGAAAGAAAGCAACACAGTTAAGCCAAAATCTGGGAGAAGTTCAATGACAAAAATATAAAAAAAATTTCAAAGAACCGATGACCATGTGACACATGACTGACTGACTAACAAAGTTTTTATTTCTTTCTTGCGATGGGGAACAATTGCGGCAAAGAAGAGGCCATGAAAGAAAATAAATTCCTGACCCACGAGGACAAAGCAATTGTAAACGACTTATTGCGATAAAACAAACACATATTTTTATAAATCACATGGGAACCGTTTTGAATGCAAATTACAAGATAGTAAAATAAGATTATCGGTAACGTTACGAAAAGCATGATGATAAAAAATAGGCTCATAGATAAATTCAGTTTTAAAATCAAACGAAGAAGCAAAGATTCTCGTGTATGAAACGAAAAGGCGGCGTAAAAACCTTTACCTCAAAATAACAAATATCATGTCAATAATCTCTTCTTTATCTTAAATCTTTACTTCAAAGTAACAATATCATATCCAAAATTTTCTCTTTATCTTGGATCTTTACTTCAAAGTAACAATATCATGTCAAAAATCTCCTCTTTATCTTGAATCAATTACCACCTTTTTGCTTGAAAATACCCACAAAAAAAAATGCACTTGGCTCTTTATCTTAGATCAATTACCACATTTTTTGCTTGGATACCCAAAAGAATGCACTTGACTCTTTTCTCTTTCCTCTCCTTTATCTTTAAAAGAATATGAAGACTCTTATGTCTTCTTTACCCTTAAATAGTTTGCTAATCTAATTATAATATAACTTGAAGTCCTAATTGATGGTACAATCATAACACAGCTAAAAGTCCTTATTACTAGTGTAATTATAACACAACTTAAGGTCTTCATTACTAATTTAATCATAATATGACTTAAAATTCTAATTCAAGTCGAAATATCTTCTTCTTTTTCTTTTAAATAATACTTAATCTAATCAACTAACTTAATCACAATATGATTTAAAATCCTAATCCAAGTCAAAATCTCTTCTTCTTCTTCTTCTTCTTCTTTGTTTAAATAATACTTAATCTAATCACATTAGCCACTAAGACCATTAAATATTAATTTTGTCATTAAACGGACTCCAAGAAAATTCTCTATGATCCATTACTTAATTCAAATCAATATAAATTTTAAATTACCTACACAAGTAGCCGAAAATCGGGGGTATTACACCGTCAGTGGTTTCTAGTATAACCATAGTATGGTGGTTGGAATTTGGTAGTCCAGGTCTATGTTTTGTGGTTTTATCTTGAGTTCTTGAATGACCTTTGAAGCTTGAATTCGGTTCGTGGACGAACAAGTCGAGTCGAGCCTGAGTTTTGTGGTGATGAACTCGAGTCGAGTTCAAACATGAATATTCGACAGGTCCTGAACAGGAGTCAAGCCAAACATACTTTGAAATATACAAACCAAGTTCGAACATCCCTTTCTTTGGCTCTAATTCGGTTCGCATACAACCTTAGTGGTGGTGGTTACAACGAAAGTGATGTGGCAGCTATAAGGTGGGCGGTGATGATGTTGGTAGGTTCATTGGTCGTAGAATTTAAGAAAAAGGTGAAACATGAAAAATAATTGCTATTTTGTTCAAGTCAATCCAATTTTCATGAAATCTGACCATTCTTCATTCGATTTCACACTACAAAAATCTAATACAGTTAAATTTCACAAAATCCAATTCCAAATTCTTTCTTTAATATTCCGAACAAATAAAAATGAGAATCTGACATCAATTTCAATCAATTCTCTTATTTCGAATACACTTTAATAAATATTAACTTTTTAATATAGCAATTCTCTTATTTCAAATACACTTTAATATATTCACTTTTTAATAAATAGCATATTTTATTGACCCAAGTAAACAAAAAGGCCCAGTAATCTTGACGTACTTGTTCATGCTAGTCCAGCCCATTTATAGACACTGGGCTAAATTAGATTTTCAGGCAGCAGAGCAAGGCCTGTTATTTGAGGCCCATATAGAACCTTCCAGAGAAACACAGCAGACATTATAATACAGAATCAAATCAGTTAGTTGATACTCCGAGAAGAGAAATTTAGAGAGGCAAATTGAGACAAAAATTGGGAATTGCTGTCGATTGATCATCTTGCAAAGGTTATTTACAGATCTGATGTTTCTTGAATTTTTCAATCCAATTTTGTATGTATCAACGGGCTATTACGATCATATGTGTAGCGATTGATGTTGTTTATTCGATTTGATCTATTCGTTCGTTTTAAATCGATGAATTGTGTTGTTTTGTGCTTAGTTTACAATTATTACGATGTTTAAGTTAATTATCTGATTACCCTTGCTTATGATTTTCTCAATTTCCATAAAGAATTGCTGTAATTTCTCATCACTGTTTGTCGTTCAACTTTTTTTTTGTTATTTAAAATTTTGAGTTTGATGTTCATACGTAGCCTAGATTGATTTACATATCTTGGTGGTTATTACATCGATGAATTGTTTTTTTTCTTTTCCCAAGCCGGTATTGTTGTTTTCTATTCAATATCGTTAGTATAAAGTTTTTCTCAAGCTCCTGATTCGAAGTAGCAAGGAAGAAATTTATTTATTTTTTTTGTTTCTTACAACTTGAAATGAGATATTATTCATATGCAGGCAAGTCTTCATGAATTTCCTCAACGATACTTGCTAACCATTTGGGTTGCCTTGCCGTTATTTTGATGCTTTATTTTATAATATTATTTGCCCTTCACGACGTTTCAAATTTCTTAAGAGTCGGTAACAAAGATTATGAAATGGAGGGAGTATAATGAAATTGCACGGTAACAAAGAACAGTGCAATTAGCATATATAAGTAAACAGTTTTTCCACCTCTGAAGTATAGGGAGGGTAGTGCAATTCTTAGACTATTGGGTGTTGGAGCCTTGGTGCTGAAGAGCGCTAGTTTCCCCTGTTTTCCTGTGAAGTTGAATTTCAGTTTTTTTTTTTTTTTCCGGATCACCCTGGGATGTTTGGTTTCTGCTTTCTTATGTTTCCCTTTTTATTGTGTAGATTGAAGAATGAGGGGTAGAAGTTACAGTTACAGTCCCTCGCCACCAAGGTATCGCAGCAGAAGACCTCGAAGTCCTAGCCCAAGGGGTCGCTATGGAGGTCGTGCTAGAGATCTTCCTACCAGTCTTCTGGTTCGCAATCTTCATCATGGTTGCAGGTCTGTTTGGATCATATTAGTATCTTCCTCAGTGTAGCTGGTTTTTGCTTTCTTACTTTTCGATAGGGAAATGTGAAAAGAAATGAGAGGAGGAGATATGATGCATGACTCCAATGAAAAGTCAAATAACAATAAGGTAGACAACGAAGGATAACTTCACAGTAAACTGCTAGACAATTGTATGTGAAGGTGCTCCAACATCACAATGGGATCGGCATCCCTGATTGTGGTCCTAGATTTGATGATTGGATCATTATTTATGGGGAATTCCAGTACTACTAAGAGGGTTTGATACAGACCTAAATTGCTAAAATAACATAGTTATGGTATGTCTTCTATTTACAAGTAGTTTTAGCTTCTTTTCACACTGTTTATATATCCATTCCCCATGAGGGTGAGAAGGGGGGTTGGGGGGGGGGTGGGGTGAAAGGCCTGAGCAAATGATGTGAATCCAACACGATTAGAACGAACTTATGTTTTCCCATTTTACTTCACAGCCTAGTCTAGTTCCTTGACAATCTCCAGAGACCGCAAGAATACTAGTATAGCAAATGAAGAAGTACTTATTACTGCCTCTTCTGTCACAAAAGAGACCCACTTACAGCTTTAAAACGTCGACCTTGTGTTTGATTGAAGTGGTATTTGTTCGGTGCTGGCGAGGCCAGTTTATCAGTTACATTGAGAACTTTTCTGGTTCAATATCACATGTTATGGAGAGGATCTCCCTTTCAGTGTCATCATCATCCTTTACCAATGACGATGGAATATTCATGCTTGGATAGTGGAGTCTCCATCTCAACAATTGTAATTTATACCCTGCTGCTCTTTGATTTAGGCATGAAAGGTGTGTGTGTGAGACCTAATCTTTCTAAACTGGGATCTGGATCCTGCTTTTGCAGTGTCCTCTTTTGTTCGGGTTCAAACACATGGCTTTATGGGGTTGCATCTTTGTGTTATTTTTTGAGGAAAAAATAAAGATTCAGGGATTTATATTGCTTGCAGGCCAGAAGATCTTCGCAGACGATTTGAGGAGTTTGGTCCTCTGAAGGATGTTTACTTGCCTCGAGATTATTACAGTGGGTGAGCATTACTTCTGTTGAAAAGCTTATTAGTTAGGAATTTAGGAGACATCTTTGCTTATTTCGTTTTTAGTTTGAATGTTGAAATAAAACTGTCCATGAGTACCCTCCTCTATCTAGTGTACAGCGGTAGGAGACTTTTAATATTATGTGCAATTGTTTTATGGGGATTTGTTTTCTTTTTATTGAAAGTGTTGAAGACATCAATCAAGTAGTAAGAGTTCTGTTCAAGATGGTCTTAAATGTACTTGAAGATAGAAGGAAGTGGGTATGAATACATTATGAAGAAGTTCAAGTCTTGAAGAATTCCACTCACATTAAAACCTTGACTGTGCAAGGTTAGCAGCCTTGTAATTTTCTCTCGTGTTCTTATGGAGCGACTGTCTGCATAACATTTTTGCTTATTGTTTTCCTTGTTACTTGAGGAAGGAGTGCAATATCTGTTCAGAAGACAACTAGCTTAGATATCCATATATGGAAGTAACAATTGATCCTTTCCAAGTACTCGTGCTACCTGGTGACTTATAATATGTTTATGGTCCAGGGAGCCACGTGGTTTTGGTTTTGTGCAGTATATAGACCCTGCTGATGCTGAAGAAGCCAAGTATTATATGGATGGTCAAGTTCTTCTGGCCCGAGAGTTGACTGTTGTGTTTGCGGAGGAAAACAGAAAGAAACCTCATGAGATGAGGTCAAGGGATCGGTTTAGGTAATGTACTGGGCTGGAATCATTTTTTGCCTTAGGATGTGAATTTTGTCGTTTAATCAGTTTCAGTTGATGAAAGCCTTTAGTAGCAGAACTGAAAAATAAAGTGGCTCATTCTCGTATTGTTTACTTCTCTGAATTGCAGACAATTTCTAAAGTGGATTCTGCTATTTTCAGGGGTCGCTCATATGATCGGAGGCGGTCACCACCACGACGATATGGACGATCTTATTCCCGCAGCCCAAGCTATTACTCCCCTTCACCTAGGCGAGGGCATTATTCGAGGTATGTGGTTTCACTTAGTCGTTCAACTTTGGAGGAGAACATTTGCCAAAGAAAGTACATTTTTTCATTTGCGCTCCTTTGAATTCTGAGACAGGTCAATTTCACCTCGAGATCGATATCACAGATATCGAGAGAGGTCATACTCGAGGACACCTGATGGCTCAAAGAGCAGGAGCCCGAACGGAAGTAGGAGCCCTTATTCGAGGTGACAGGGTTCATGCTGTGTCAGTTATGAGGATCCTTCGTTGCTGGGTGTTTATTGTAACTTGGAAGTTGGAAAATTGTAGTTAATCTTTGCTGGTTTCATGTTGCCTTTATTAAGCTCATGGTTTATCTGAATGGTCTTGCCTATTTGTCTGTGGCATTTAAGACCTCCCCTCCCCTTCTGTGGACAGTCTGAGGCTAACAAGACGCCGCATATGTAGCTAGGTCTTTAGCAAAATGGAAAGTATAGTGACTATTATTTGTGGCTATTGTCCTATTGTTTTAGTAACACTAAAAATGGCTGGTAATTATGGGCTTATGTCGTTGACAATTATATATATATATAGTGACAGCGGTTGAGTCGATTGTTAACGAGAAACAGTCGCGATCTTTCGTCATTGATCTGAGCCGTGTTTGGAGCAACAAATATACCATTGCAAACGAAATGATTTGCTAATAATGGTAATTTTCCAAACAAATTTGTGTCATTTGTTCATAACATTTTCTTGTGTCAGCTTGTGACTGTTTTTGCCTCTATCTATTTATTCACTGAGACGCTACTTCTACGACTTAAGAAAGTATTCGATTCAGTGGGGGATGGATTTAATATAATTTCCCTCACGAGTGCGCTAGCTGGACCAAACACCGATGCATTCTCATGGGTTTTGGCAATAGCTGTTAATCAATTTCATAATTGTACACTCCAGTTCACCCAACACTTCAATCTTTTCTCTGTGGTACGGACTATAGTCTAGATAACCCTCTTCCAAGCACCTTAGTAGTTAGTAGTGTGTGAGGATTAGAATCAAAGCAACGACCAAGTAAGAGATTTGATCTTCTTCCTTTAAAGATTCTTTCGTCTACGTTGTATCGCATTGAGAGGTGTGAAAAAGAAGGAAAAAGAAAAATAGCTAATTTGTTATTACTCATTCCATTAAACACAAGTGGATCGAATTTGATTTTAAGCCCGCTTATAAAAATTGATTACTTTTAAATTAAGAAGGAAGGATTTTTTTAGGTACTTTTACATATTTATCTTTTTTCACGTTTAATTCATCATTAACTCATTTTCTCTTTTTCGACCATCTTCTTACACTTTTTTATTATTCTCTCTTTGACACTTTTTTTCTTTTGACCTGTCTTTTTTTCTTTTAAAGGATAAAATAAAATATATGATTTATATTCGTAATATGCGTGTAAAAAAAGTGATCAAGTGATGCGACACGAATGGAGTATTTCTCAAAAGAAAAAATTTGGCCGTTGCCGGGGTTGGAGGAATCTTCCTCCTACCCCCATGTAGTGACAATTGATGGTTCTTAAATATTTTTAATAATTTTTATTTAATGACGCTAAAAAAGTACTGTCGCTGAAAATATTAACAGAAAAATTATTAATAACATTTAGCTGCTATTAATTGTTACTATATACGAGGTTGGAGGAAGATTACTGTAACATCATGGGTAGCCGTCAAAGCTTGTTCTTTCTCAAACGCAGAAAAAGTTGAAGGAGACTGACCACCATTCTTGTTGCAGCTAGCTGTAATTACAGGTGATATGTACACGTTAATACCTTGCAAACAAGGCTTTGTAGAAGAGAAAGGAGCTAAAATGACTTGCGATGATCAGTCGCGAATGGCGTGGGCGCGCCAGCAGAGGAGTATGGAGACGCAGCGGCGGAGTATGTACAGCCGCGTCTTGTGCTGCTTCACCACCTCCACACACCTCCTCCACGGCTCCGCCCACGAGCACCCTGCCCCCGCCGCGGATGGTGCTCTTATTCGTCTGCTGTACTTAGATGACGGCGAACAACATACAACACCACCCATCACAGATCTCCTCCACATACGAGCCACTGGATACACACTGATTCTCGATCTGCCAAGCTCAAGGCCGAAAAGGGAAACGGCCGGCCGACTTAAAAGAGGGGGTTCGTGGTATTGTGGGGGTTCTGGAAGGAAGTGAAGTAACGCTTATTTTACTCGAAACACGACATGATGGTGAACACTTGACCCAATACGCGAGTTGTACTCAGCTGCTAGTGATGATGGGTGATCGCAGGGGGCAAATAGGGATCCTGTTTAGACACGACGAAGTTGTTGGTTTTGGTTTTTTGCACACGCTTCGTAGGCTGCCTCGCTTCCCATGCGACATGGGTTTCCATGTTTATCTAACTTGATTGATGGAGTACTGCTGGCCTATGTTGGACTCTCTTCTTGTCTTACATTGTTGCATTACCTTTGAAATTATGGCAACAGGGGTGACGTGGGGTGGTTGTGGTGTTGGACTTTTTTATGAATCAGGTACACAACGGATCGTGATTGAAGTATCGTTACCGATGGTTATGAAATCAACTAACAGGGCTGACGATAGTCGAGCAAGTAATGGGTCTGTTTGTAAATTGATTGGCTTCTAATTTTTTTTTTCAATTTTATAAACTAAAATATAAAAAACGCGTTTGATATGCAGTTTTCATTTTTTTTCTTTAGTTTTGAAAACTAGTTTTTAAAACGGGTCTATTTTTTAAAACTCTCATTTTGAAATTTTGAGTTTCGAGTTTTGGTTTTTATTTTGAAACCCCGCTTCTTACTGGCCTCTGCCACGCTCCACCACTGCCACCGCAATCATCACCAAAGAAAAAATTCAAAATAAAAATTAGATAATCAAATTCTTAATTGTTTTTATAAAAAATAAAAAATAAATTTATTTTTATTTTTTTTGAAAATAAAAAATTAAAACCGAACGTAATTTCAAAAGTAAGTCCAGCACCAAGCTTATTTGACTTGAAATTTTTTAGACGCTTCATTTTGTGTTGCTTGCTTAAACTTCTTTTCAATAAAACTTTAGAAGTGCTTGACAAGTTGCTGGATTTGCTCCGACAACATTGGGGCTCGATCCATTTGGGCTGGTCAATTGGGCTGATGTCTACTCTCTTATTGACAGTTCTAACTTCCCTAGGTTAATAATGTTGCGTGAGTGCTTTCTTTGTATATCAATTCTAGCAGCGAGCACAGCTCGATTAGTTCGGTTTGTAGGCTGAATATCAAACTGAACTGACCAACCTCAATTTGGAAGAAAAAAAAAAACCAACCTTGATTGAACTGTTCGGTTTTTGCGGGTTGAACGGATCGATTTGGACTATTCAATTGGTTTGAATCAAACTCAATTTTGGGCAAGTTTAAGTCCAAAAATTCATAACTTATACATGCTAATATGTTCTAAAAAAACTGAATTTTTTTTTACCATAATTAATAACACTTAGTGAGATGTGGGCAGCGAGTGACAAATGTGTGTTACGTCAAGGAATTTAGGGTGTATCTCATTTTATATACGTGGTTAGATAATTAAGTAAGTTAGTAAAAAATAATTAGGATTAGGTAAAAATATAGATATGTTATACTCCGTATTATGTACAATTGGTTCGGTTTATGCTGTTTTTAAAAAGTTCGAACATAATCGACCGAACTGAATGTACAGTTGAAGAAAAAAAAAACCAAACCTATTAATTTTTCGACTAGTTTGGAAATAGACAGATTGGTTGGTTCAGTTTTCACGGTTGAATTGGTTTCAACGGTTTAAATGCTCATCCCTAATCAATTTCTATATATGTGTTAAAGCGCTTGTGGAAGACGATGTACTAATTTTTGGTTGGTAACACATTTATTAAAGGTACAACTATACCTAAGGTTCAAAGGATCCTTAAAGTCTAGGCACAAGGCACAGCCGTGTGTCTTTTCGAAGTGAGGTGCAAAACAAGAATAAATAGATATTAGTACATTAAATCAATAAAATTACTTAAAAAATTCAGAACATGTCAATTTAATAAATTTTGAACATTATAAAAATTTTCATATTCAATGAGAAGTAGTTAATCTTAAGTGAATATGACAATGTCATTCTCATCATTAGTGCAGGTTAATGCAACAATGTTTTCTTCAAAAGGGAATTATAGGCTCCAAGTCTGTTAGAGATTTTTCTTCAATTTCATATTTTTTGTCTATAAGGTTTAAGTGAAGAAGTAGATTTACTTAAAAAAGAGTAACAATTAAAGACGGGACGCTAGCAAAATGAACAACAATACAAGAATAGATTGATTAGAGATTTAGGCCATGTTTGATACACATTATTTTTTCCGTTTTGGAAACTGAAAAAAAAAGTTGCGTTTGGTAACTATTTTTTTCCTTTTTTTTTTTCCTTTGGTTTAAAATTTCAGTTTTTAAATCAAGGCTGTTTTTAAAAACTCTAAGAACTGAATTTTTTCCCACTACCCTCCCACTGCTGGCAGCCACCTCCCACCACAGTCGGCCACCGGTGACCACTGCTGGCTACTGTCAACGGCCACTGTCGCCTGCAGATGGTGGCGACCACCGCCGGCCACCCCCACAGCAAACCACCATAAAAAAAAACTCAAAAAAACTGGGTCATCAAACACCCAAAGAAAAACTAAAAAAAAAAAAGGGATAATATCATCTATGTCCCTGAGGTTTGGAGGTAATTACAAAGAGGACACTAAGTTTCAAAATGTAACACTTATGTCCGTTGACAAACGGAATACAAAAATACTTAATGGTTTTGACAAAAAGACTTGATTGCCCCTGACTTTAAAATAAAATACCCACTTCTCCAAACTTTTTCTCCAGATCTACCGCCCACTCCCTCACCCCACGCCGCCTGCAGCCCGAGCCCCCTCCCTCGCCCTACGCCGTCAGCAGCCCAGCCCCTTCCCTTGACCCATGTCGCCGGTAACCGAAGGCCCACCTCGCCGCCGCCACAACAGATCCCAGAATCTTGCTTCTCAGACAACCCATCGACACGACTTCCGGGGTGAACCCGAACCCACTTCCCGCAGTGACATAGCCGGTGAACCCGAACCCACTCCCCACCACGACATAGCCGGTGAACCCAAACCCATCCACATAATTATTGTGTGTAATGATGACAATATGTGGTGTTTGCGGTTGTGTGAATCTCTCTGTTTTCTCGGATGGTGGGGCGAGGGGGACTGCCAGCGGCATGGGTTTGCCAAGGCGCTTGCCGGAGGTGTCTCGGCAGCTTAGGTTTGCCAAGGGGCTTGCCGGAGTGGTGGGGTGGTTCTGCAGGATGGTGGGGCGAGGGGGGTTGCTGGTCACGTGGGGCGGGGGAGGGGGGCTGCTGGTGGCGTGGGGCGACGGAGGGGGGATGCCGGCGCTGACTTCAGATCTAGGGTTTAAATTGTGGAGAGAGAAAATTAGGATATCAAACCCTAATTTTTTAAAATTAGGGTTTGATATCCTGATTTGAAAATTATAAAAAATATTCACGATATACTGTACAGGGATAGTATTGCCATTTTCAAAATACGTAATAACGAAAATTATACTTTTTGAACGGAATCCTGACGGTTGAACAAAAGAATTACTTTTTTAACGTTTTTGGTCACGTATGTTACATTTTGAAACTTAGTGTCCTCGCGTGTAATTACCCCCAAATCTCAGGGACATATGTGTAATTAGCCCAAAAAAACTGGACTATCAAACACTCACTTATTTTTGTAAAAAAATAAAAATTAAACTGCTCTTTATTTTTTTTTTGGAAAATGAAAACCAAATTTTTTTTGTCAAACTGAGCTTAGGGTTTTAGGTTTTTTTTTTTGTGGTTTAGATTTTGATTTATTATGTTATGAAACAAAGAACAAAAAATAATAAACATTTGAGATGACGCCACGATGTAAAAATAAAAAATTTTGGATTTATTATGCGCCTCCACTACTGGCTTGCTCCTAGGTGCGCAACTTTTTGAAGGGACTGTGCCTAGCTCTAGGCAAGGCGTAGGGAGTGCGTCTTCTCTAGGCACGCCTTTGATAACATTGGTTGGCAATAAGTACGACTTTCTTTCGCGTGAATATAAAAATCGATTGGTCGTGCCCGGCATCTCTGTGTCCATTGAATCTTTGTTGAAAAATGTTACCAGTAACTTGGGGTTTGCATGTTTAGTAGGTGGTTTTCTCCCATCGTTTACATGTGTCCCAATATTTCCTAGTAGCTATCGCTGAAAACTAAATGTTTTTGTCAAAGGAGTACCCTTGAGGAAACAAATAAAAGTACATATAGAACCGTATATTTAGATGCTCCCAATCACCTTGTTGAATTTAGATCTTCTGAGATTAGTAAAGTCGAGCGAGGGCCCTAGAGATAAAGCATGTTCACATGTCGCGTTTGAGCTTCTAAAGACCGCCACTCTAGGCGTCCCTTTCACCTTATTTTCTTACCCTCCATGATGTTTGGCATTTTTGTCACTAATTTTGTAGAGTTGCCAACACTTGCCTTCGGACACCGGTATTGAAACGGTACCAGATGGCATACCGGGCCGTCCACGTAGACGACATGTAACGATACCAGTGACATTGTTGCACCGTTTAGAAGCTTATTGCGAATTTTTTAATTTTGAAGACAATTATTAGAATAAAGTAATCAACACGACGACAAAGAAGATGGATGTTAGTTCCATGATGCCTTCTTGGGTTATCCAAAACATAGCATTTGTGTGAAAGAAAAAAGACAAAGTGCTCCAACGAGGGGAGACTAGTGAAAAGTCACGGCGTCGCCCTCTTGTGCAAAAGTTTCCACAAAACCAAAGTCTTGGATGGGGTCTATCTTTATGTCCAATTGCCCCCCGCCCATTCCTTTTTTTCGGCCGCCGAGAGCACGAATCCTCCCGCGGAAAAAATCAAATACGACGGTCCGCGTGTGACTTCTGCCATGCGAGACTGTGACAGCCCAAAATTAATTTAATCAAATGTTTGATCAGTTTTAGCCTCCGCTCCATTGAAAGGTCAGGACACACACACACACACACTCTTCTTGGTTCTTTCAACTGCCTCTCCACTCCTTTAGAAGCCAAAAAGTAGAGTAAATAAACAAAAGAGAATGGCTCTTTACATTACTGAACTGTTTTATTTTTTTTATCTTTGTTTTGGTTAGACGGTAATAGTTATTTTGGACCAATCTCAGCGTCAATCGAGTCTAAGTTTCTTTTCCAGACGATCTTAAAGGCGCACCCTCCTCGTCGGTTGGTCGGGTGCATTCAGTGGAATATTTTTTCTATGGGTGATGGTTCCAACGTTTGAGCCTAAGAAATCAAGTTAGGCTACATACCTCCTTGACCACCGTGCAAACTCCTTAGAAATTTTTATTGAACCAGCTAATAGGTGATGATACATCGCTAGATATGTGGATCAATTGAATTGGATGACGATTAATTTAACTTTGAATAGAACTGAATCGACCTGTTATGGTACTAAGTGAAAGTACCAAAACCCAAAATTGGAGAGAAGGCCCCAAAAATTGAATGTCAAAAATACAATTATTCTTTATCCGATATTATATCTCAAAAGAAAGATGCTTTTTGAATTTTTAAGTGATGGATTATAGCGACAACCCATTGACAGATAATTTAGCATCGCTAGAGCAAAAACCATAAATCCCACAGAACATTGCACATGGAAAATTCCGAAATTGGCACAATGTTATTATTCCCACCTCCCTTGCATTCGTAGACAAATAAGTACTTGTATAATTTCAATTGAACATACTATTTAAATCATAAAAGAATACTTGCCACGACAATAATACAAATGTCATAGTTTGAAAGACATTAACATAATGTAGCCGGCGACAAACGCCTTCTTATTCCTTCCACTCATAGATTCAAGCCTTAAGAAATCATTAACTACTTGACAAACAAATAATAGACTCACTTATACATCAACACAATGTCCTATAATTATCAGTCCGTTTGGTATTTTCCTTCGTATTTGCTACTAATACTTAATCGTGCAAGCCACGGCACGAAATAGATTGATGGAGACTCGAGAAAGGCAATAAAATGAACCACCGTTCCATCGCGCAAAACATAACGACATTAATCACCACACTAAGCTACCAACTGACAAACCAAAAAAAAAAGAAACACTAGAAATGTGGCTGCTCTAGAGGCATGCGCACATCATAGAGAAGGAAATTTGATAGATCAAAATATGCTTATATTACACGTAGTATGCTCTCAAAACTCAGACCTCCGAGTAGCATTCGGGTCACACCGATGCCGAGTTCAAAGTAGAGTACAAAAAGGTACATGGTTTTTACATAGGAAGCGTTTATATCCGCGCTCTTTTTGCTATACCACACTTTAATTTGTCGCTAAATGGCCATAACAACAAAGTATTAAAAGAAAAATACATTTCTTTCAAATACTAACAAACAACCAAAAAAAAAGAAGAAAAATGTGGTGCTACATCTCGACGCAGCAACCTGATTGCACAAATCCAGAGAACGGGTCAGGAACTTCTAGTCTGACCAATTTACCATTTTGCCCTCCCTTCCTCTCCATTTGAAAGAACCCTTGTGGTGCATCCTGGTAGGCCGAGCCAGTGACGATGGTCTGGTCACCCATGTCAACTCCACAAGCCCCAACTCGGACAGCCGAGTCGGATTCAGCCCAGCAGGTTAAATCGCCACTTTTGTCCACAGCCACACATGACCTCGGGCACTGACTCACCCTCCACGCATCCTCGACTCGGCTCCACTCACCCGTGTCGATATTGTATGACTCGGCGCTGGTCTTGAACCTCCCTTGGCTATCCGTGTCGTACCCGCTGACGACCACAAACGCCGACCCGATCATAATGCCTTCGCACTCGTCTCGTTCCTCGCTCATCCGATTCAACTCGCTCCATTCGTCCTTGGAAACGTCGTACGCCCACGCCGAGCTCAGCGCGTTCTTGCTGTCGTCGTGCCCGCCGGCGACGTAAACTCGCCCCCCGGACGCGCCGACGGCGAAGAACGACCGCTTCGCCGGCATTTCCCTGCGCTGAGTCCACCTCCGAGTCGCGAACTCGTAGACGAACACGTCCCTCACAGGGTCCCAGCTCGCCGGGTCCCACCCACCCATCACCACCAGCTTCCCCTCCGTGCTCGCTACCTGGCAGAACAGCGGCATCCCGCCCGGGTACTTAGGAACCGGCTCGACCCGGTCCCAGGTCCCACTCACCGGGTCGTAGACCGACACGCCGTAACTCGGCTGTCCAACCGATTTGGACCCACCGGACTCGGCCTGCACCGGGAGGGACTGGATCAAGCAGGCCACCCTCCGGGTATGCCCGGTAAGCTTCCTGTGGTAGTAGAAGTCCCTGCTCTGCAGAAGCTCGCGCCAGCGGTGGGAGACTCGGGACGAGACCCCGTGGGTGGTGTAGTGCAACCGAGTCAGGCAATCCAGTGCGATTTCTTCGGGTAAACCCGGTATCAACTCGGTGAAGTCCTGTTGTTTCATTGTTTTCTTCTAGAAGGTTTTTTTTTGCCTTGTGTGAGGATAAAAAGGTGCGTGCAACTTTCGGTTGCTGAATTTGGACATTTATAGTGCAAAGTGAAGCTAAAGAGAGCACAGAAGGAGAAAGGGATTGGGGGGGGAGAGTGAGAGTCACGAGAAGGTGCACATGGGCTGTAGATTCTCAGCCCCTGGATGCTCCACTTGGCGGCACACTGTATAGGGTTTTTTAAGGTGGACTTTACTGGATTTGTACCGCCCGACAAGGCGGAGGAGAGAGGGATGGCTTGGTTCAATTTTATGAATTCAATAGTTGAAGCACCTATTAAGGCATTAATTAATTTTGACCCACAGGAGGTCATGCCGTCATGGCCTTAGATAACTACTTTGCTATTTTTGTGTCTCAACGAAGTTTTCTTCGAAATGGTGACGTTAGGCTTAAGAGTTTGATTTAATGTCGACCACAATTATTAACCCAAGGGTGACACATTCAAATTTGGAGAATAATACTTAGACCTGGCAAAAAATGGCCCGGACCCGCGGGTCGATCCGTACCAGGCCAAAAAATCCGGGTACGGGTAAGTGTTTTGAAGACCCGTTGAAAACAGACCCGTACTCGAACCGACCCGTATTTTTCGGGTAATTTCGGGTCGGATATGGGTTACCCGGGCTGCCCGTTTTTTCCCCCTTATAAAAGTGCTAGGGTTTTCTATTTTAGTCACCAAGTCATTCTTCTCTCATCCATTCCATCAGCCGCCGCTCCTTCCTCTCTCTCCCTCTCTCTCTCGAATCGCTCTACGGCACGACGCCGCCCTCTTGCCCACCTGTCAGATCCATCAACGGCAGCTATCCACATCAACTCGACGGCCAGCATCGTCCCTCTCACGCTCAGCCACGAGGTCCGCCACAGCTCTGTCTGTCTTCGATCAGATCCGCATTGGCTCCGCTTATCGCTCCTCGCCACCGCCTCCGTCGCCTCGCCACGACCAGATCTGCTTGTATTTTTTCAATTAAATCTTATGTACGTACCACCGCCTCCGTCGCCTAGCCACCGCCAGATCTGCTTGTATTCTTTGTATTTAATCTTTTGTATGTATTTAAGTATTGTAGCCTTGTAGGTGATTTTTTTTCTTCAGATCTGCTTGTATTGTTATTTTGTATTACGAGTTAATATTTTTTGCAGATCTGTAGGTGATTTTCTGGTATTTGTGTTAAGTTAGTTGGCCTATTGTATATTTGTGGTTGGAGACTTGGAGTTGAGATGATGGGTTTGGATTTTGAGAATTGAATTTGAGATGATCAGATAATTGTAGAAATTAATCCAGTGAATATTGTTTTATTTAATAAAAAATTCAAAAATTAATAATTTACCCGCGGGTAATACCCGCCCCGTCAGGGTAGGGTACGGGTTTTAAAAAACTCTACCCGAAAAAAATCGGGTAATTTTTACCCGAACCGATTTTTCCGTACCCGGTCGGATTTTACCTGTACCCGACGGGTTTACCCGTTTGCCAGGTCTGATAATACTGCCTTCTCTTATCATCGGATATCATTTAATTTTTGGTTAAAATGACCCGACGTTAACAAATTTTCAAATGCTAACACTGGAGTTAACACACATCCCACCACGACTAGCCCACCCCTTTCCTATCCTCTTAAACTGCCAACCTCTCACCCATCACCCACCCATGCTCCTCGTTACCAATCGCCAATCTTCACTAGCAACCATTACCATTTTCCTCCCCACACAAAACCCAGCACATGTGCCCACCCTCCCCTACCACTTCCCCAGTCACCCGCCACCAACCTTCACACACACAGTCCTGCACGCATACAAGCACAGACACTGTTATTGAACGCATACATGGTATAACTGCCCATGCCTCACACGCAAACCATAGCTGCCAAATTGTCGCCGAATTGCTACTAAGTGTGTGTGTGTGTGTGTTTGGGCGGGTGGATTCAGTATGGGGTAGTGAGCGCTGGTGGTGGAAGGTAAACGCGGTCAAGGAAGGTCAAAATAATTTTCTAAACGTACATGGTATTGAACGTGTAAACACGAATCTTAGTGTACCTAGTCACATAAGTTGAATAGTGAATATTAGTGCCCAGTTAAAAAAAAATGAGGATGACCATCAAGATGTACTCCCTCTATATATTAAGCTGTTGAATTGAATTTTTGTAGAAATTTAGGATAGAACTTTGTACGTATAAATGTCAAACCGAGTTGGAATTATAATCATAAATAGAATAAGTATAATTCGACAATTCAAGTCAAGCCAAAAATTAAAAGTTTTGAGAACACTGTCCTAACGATAACACGATACTAACCACGACCACAAATAAAACAATCAGTTTACACTGTTATTTTTGAAAGCCAACAAATCGTTAACTATACACTTTATATAATACGTGTCGATCTAACTGTTATAATAAATAAGAACAACAATGAATAACAGTTATAATAAATCGTTAACTATACACTTTATATAATACGTGTCGATCCACTTTATATAATACTCCGAAGGCTGGTGTGACATTCGTTGAAGATGCATGTTCAACTCATCGTCCATTTTGGTTAGCACACCTTTCTGTTCCAAGTCGATACAAGTACCGAAACACAAAAGAGAAGATTACAGAAATAGGACTAAAGAGGACCAGATTTTTTTGGGAAAGGTTGACTGGTTGTTCTGGAAGGATAAGGGCTGGCAAAGTGTGGGACCCAGATGGGGTTCTCTGGAACTTAGACTGATCCAGGTTCTGTCCATCCGAGGGACAGGAACTAAAGAGCGGACGAAACGTGGATGGATAACCCGATAAACACTAGTAAGAAATATCGTCCGGACATTGATACGTGGGGATAAGCTGGATAAGTGGGTCCCACGTGACGTGACACGTTAACGTAGGTTAATGAAAGGGAGTTTGGATTCACGTCCGATGATCGATGACGATGTCGGTGACCCTGTTTCTGTTCCGAAGTGAAGATCGGTGTAACCCGCCGTGGAGTGTGCGTTTATTGTTGGATGAGTATGGGTTTTGGGCCCCAATAGTTTTTGATTGGATGAATTGGTCGGATCTTGATAGATTTTGTAATAATAAACAAAGACTTTTGTTATTAGTTGTATCGACTATTTGATAATTTTAAATCCAAAATGTTAGTGATTCTACTAATGTTGGGATCCTGTGCCGCAGTTCCATTGCTGACTTTTTCCTTACCAGAGTTTGTGTTTCCTGAAAAAGTTTTGGACCGTAAGGACGAGCAATAATGTTTAATTTGATTGATATTATTGTTTAGGTTGAGAAATGAAAATTTATCCTCTGTGTGGTGGTTCTAGTGCGATAATTTATACCGTCTTATAATTATTCAAAGTGGAAAGGGACAAAATAAAAAGGTGGCTATGTGTTTGAAGCAAAAATTATTCAATAACATATATACTCTTTTGGTTATGTTAGATTTGCACCCAAATGATCAGAGACACCAATAAATTGTTTTTTCTAGTCAAAAGACACGATCATGAGAGTTCTTTTGTCAGGATATTCGTGGGATGATCAAAAGTTGCGATAAGGAGAGATTTCTTCTAGTCAGTAGGACTATTCTTAGGTGCCAAATGCTGGAAGGTTTCAATACGATGCTGGTAAATGTCATGTTATTTCAATCACCCATGGTTTTAGAGAAATTTTACTCCTGAAAATAAGAGACAAAAAAGCTTTTGGCAGGTAAAAATCTATATCACAATTTGCGCATTAAGCAACCTAAGATCAACAACCATAAGCCCCACCACATTCTCACAACTAAGATCAGCTCTCTACACACTCAGCGTGCCATCTCAGTTGATTCTTCCAACTAACATTGATCAACTAATTAACTAACTGACCTTTTCGGATTCTGTGATTATTATCAACATTACTCTCAGAAGTTTTGCCACTTAAGCAAAATTTTGGTTTTGGTGTAAGACATAATCTGAGTTTGGTCCTACGTTATTCACGTAACGAGTCTAATTGATTCACGACAAGCTTTCCCAACATAAACCAACACTGTTTTCAGTAGGACAGCTTCCCAAGTGAAAATCTGTTCACATCAAATGCAACATATCATGTATAGACGCTGTTATGAAGTGCAAATAACATCGCTATTTTGTTCTTGTGCCCGATGGACCAGAATTCGAAGCTATCTAGAAGAAGTTTTTTCTATTGGAGAGTTGGGTTGGGGACCATTTATGATGGTGAGCCAAGTAGCTTTAATTTGAAGTTGCAGGCACCCACGAAAGGACTATACCTGCCGGAATTGTAACCCACGGCAAAGCCGAATGACCAAATAATCTGATGTCGGTATGCTCCGACACCAACGCATTGTAGCCAAACAGGTCACTATCCTTATCCTCGGCATGAACATTTGAAATCGAGGATATGGTCATGGAGAAGTCTTATATTATTATTATTATTATTATAGTACTACTGATATTCTGAGCCTTCATTGATGGTGCAATTACTGCAAGTGTAGGGTATATCAAGATTTTTGGCAGAATTATATACGTGGCACTTGCATGCTGCATATACATTGAGGAAATCCGCTTTAGAAACTGTTTTCATCGGATAAAGATTCTCTCTTTGCACGGTATTCCGTATTTCATTGATAAAAAAAAGATCGGTAAAAGTATTTTGTCATCACTGTTAAAATAAATAGTAATAATATTTTGCCATTAATATATATTTAACGATATTTTGCTATGAACAAATTAAGATACTGATAGCAGAGGATCATAATCCGTTTCTATTCAGTTGCTTTCGCTGCAAATGCTACGCATGTGAAAACGCATAAGGCTTTGCTCTTTTAACATTAAGTTTGTATTATTTATGTAGTTTTGTTCTTCTTCTTTTTTGTTGTCTTAAAATAAGTGTGCAAAAATAACTTCAAAACCAACAAAGGGAAATGAAGCGAAAGTAGAGATGTCAAACGGGCCGGGCTTGGGCAGCCCGGCCCGGGTCCAGCGGGCTTTAAGCGAAATCGGGCCGGGGCCGGGCCGGCTGAGGAGAAATCCTAGGCCCGGTCCATGCCCAGGCCCTAGGCCCAATTTCTAGGGCCTGGCTTGGGCCGGCCCGGGCCCTTTTTTTTAATTTTTTTAAATTTTCTTATTATTCAATTTTAAATTTCATATTTAGGCATGTCCAATTTTCAAATTTTGACAAATCTAATTTTTATCATTTTATTTCATTATATGTAATATTCATATATATGTATGTATGTATAGATATATATTTATTTGTCTCTCATTTTATTTTTTGCTATATGTTAAATCTTTTCTTACTCTTCTTGGTGATCTTTATTAATAAAATCTGAACACATAACTAGCCGTTATATTGCTGTTGGGGGGTGAAAGTGAAATTTTGGGAGAATATATCCGTTGGAGGAAAGGGGGGGGGGGGGGGGAACAAAAAATTCAAACAGGTGGGGCCGGAACCGGAAGCTACCAGTCTTGTATGATTATAAGCAGTGCTCTGGCAAAAGATTCACAGTACAACATGGGGGTGGCAAGGGAGGGGAGCAGGAATCAAAATCTGTGGCTTTTATTTATCGAGGACAAGCAATGTGGTGGCGGTGGCATCCAATCAGCGGCAGGATTAACTTATTCAGCACTCGGGTTTCTCACACAGTTGTAGGCTATTTCTATTACTGAATCAACGAGTTTTGGCTCTGAGTGCTTAGGGTCCGTACGCTTACGAAAATTTTTTCCCGTATTTTGTATTCTGTTTTTGTTTCTCAGAATTTAGTATTCAGTTCTAAAATCGTATTGTGTACTTTTACTTTTTTCTGTATCTATTTTTTCAATTTTTTTCTGTACGTTTACAATTTTCATTTTCGTTTTCACCAACTTTTTCTGAACCAATCTTATATGTTTAAAATTTTCTACACTATTTGTACACAAATTTTCCCATTTTACCCTTACACTATTTGTACACAAAAATGATGTAAATATGGGAAACAAATAGAAAATAACTTTTAATAAGTTTGTTATTGTGTTAATAAGCATATTACAACGTGCATATAATTAATTTTCCGCAGAAGCGTGACACACAAGGCCATGACACATAAAATGAATACACAAATAGTTAAAGAGCAAGTTAAAAAAAATCAAATTTAAACAACATTTTCATAGTACATATGAAATTCATTCGTAAACATACATTACCCATACATTACCTAAATTGAAATTATTAAACATATGGCGACGGCCACAAATTAACAGTCATCAAGCGCCTGTAACCCAACACATTGCCGAACCTTATGTAGATGTAAACCAACAATCACTCACGGCGGCGACTAATATTAGTTGCAACATGATCTCTCCACATATTGTCCGCTAACCCATCCCTAAAGTTGGCCATGCGGTTACACGCTGCCTGAGACAAGTTGGGAGTATCGAAAACAGTAGCCTCATCTCCATGTACTCGACGTCCTTCTACCATGTATTCATTGAAAAGAGGGTCATATTGCGTATTTAGATGAATGAAGTTGTGCAAAACAAAACAAGCATTAATGATACTATTTTGCCTGATCAGGTTGTAGTTCGACAGTAACTTTAACACTGGGAACCTAGCCTTCAGAACTCCAAAGCATCGTTCAATAACATTACGCAAAGATGTGTGTTTGTAGTTAAACATTTCTCTAGGTCCTCTTGGTGCATTCCTTGCACCCTCAAAGTCGTGAAGGTAGTAGCGCTCGCCATGATATGGGGCTAAATAACCTTCCACATTGCTGTATCCATTATCCACCACATAGTACTTATCTGCAAACCAACATTAGTGTATCATCTTCAAAATAAAATTTGAAGTTTGAAATTACTAATGAGAATATAATCATGAAGTTGTAACTCATTTACTTACTCTGAGGGGGCCGAGGGAAATCAACATCTGGTGATGTGAGGACTTCGGCATGAACTCTTTAATTATTCACACTTCCCTCCCTTCCCACATGGACAAATGTGAACATCATGTTGAAGTTACAGGCGGCCATCACGTTTTGGGATATATTCCCTTTCCTTGAACGAGATGCATTCATCTTCGACTTGGGTACAACGGCCGCGACAATTGTACCATCAATCGCCCCAATGCAATCCTGCAAAATAAGGCTAGATTAAATCACATTAGTCAGCGGTCCAAAATTAATCTAATTGGCGAACAACATGGCCTTAACTGAAGCCGGTACCTTGAAGTACGGGTAGTACTTCAAACTGTTTAGTATGTGCGGATTTATGCCGTCCGTAGCCTGCGGCTTTATGATTAACATTCCCAGGTAACCCAAAGACCGAGCAACGCGTTTAATGGTTCGACGTATGGTGTCAATTGAGCGTTGAAACCGTTCACACAATTCCCGCATTCGTTTTGTGTGACTAACACAATTCAAGAAAATGCCCAACGCCTCTTCAACACCGACGTGAGTGTGTGCGTCATCTCTAAGCCATCCATTATCCCTAAGAGTTGCTGCCAATTTTCTAAATGCATCCGGATACATCCTCATTACATTATACATCCTAGCCGGATGATCATTCAATAATTCGTCAACATGAGCACTCCCAGTGAGTTCAGACGTATACATAGGCCTTGGGACCCTATCTAATGCTGCACGTCTACGTTCTATTTCCGCTAGCATGTAAATGTCATGAAGGTCATCATTTGACGATGATGTGTCGCCATTAAGCCATGCAGCATTGGCTTGCGAGGTTGACATTTCAATATAATAACAATGCGAACGTTAACTGCAATAACCTGTTGAACATAATATTTGTCAAGCATCTGGTTACACATACATGCATGCTAATATAAGATACAAAATTAAGTCTATTTCAAAGAGTCAACATTACTATAACAACCACTGATACACAACAGTGGACTTGTCAAACATAAATGTTCAGCGCATAAAATTAGCAGAAAAGGCACACATAGCATTGTATCCCAAAAACACAAATGCTCATCATAACCAAATAAGGGGTCCTAGGGAGCCAAATACGCCAACCACTGCAAGCGGCAGAAATCGGGGATTTCAACGAACATGATGCGGAAGTCCTTATCTTTAAAACACTTCATTGTAGCCACATATTGCTCTCCAGGAACGTCAGGAATTTGACTGAGTATTTGCAGGCACCTGTTGATACTATATACATCATCGACGTTGTGCTCTCGTTAAAATTTGGAGGTAACCTCGAGCTGATACTTTTGTGCTTTGGCCTCGGAGCACTCCGTCCACGCATTAAGCGCGATATCCATTTTCACAGATTTGGACTCCTTGGCAGAACGCGCGTTGACAGGGGTACCATCTGACTTACATTTCGTCCCCCTAGACGAATTAGGAATATCATCATCAATGTCAATAGCAACTCCCCTCTTGCTAGACCCTCCGACGTATTCATTGTATTTCTCCCTCTCCTCAGCACTAGTCAACGGTCGTTGCATTGAAGAACGTGCAAGTTTACCGGTTGCCGTGGACTCTGCAAAAATCAGGACAAGATTGTCGTAATTTGCACATCCCTTCTCACGGAATTGGCTAGCCCCTTTGTTTGCCTATATCAAAACCATCGTAAAACTTGGTGTGTTATACGTATATAGTTAATGGGAGTATAACTTTTAGTTAAGATGAGTAGAATACCATTATGTAGTTATCCCAAACGTCGTCAGAACCAGTGCAAGTCTGGGTTGCGTGATCCCATCCAAACCCAGCGTGATTCCGCAACTTGGTAAACTCGCAATACCTACTACGCAACCTAGCGCCCTTCGACTTCAGTTGTGCCCGTTTGAACCATGTGCCAGTTATCGCCAACATGTCATTCTCAACCTGCTCCCACTGTTTTTCCTTAAGGGTGGAAGACTGATTGGGATGTTTCTTTGCTAACTCTGCCATTAAATTGATAAATATTGTCTCTACGCGCAGAGGCCACAAAGTTTCGTCGCTTTTCTCGTCACCGGAAATCCCTCCTCGAAAACCAGAATTGTTCTAAAATGCTTCGGACATCTACAATTATGCACGCATACATTATTGAAAACCTCACATTATTCCAAATTCAGGTCATGTAGCTACTTTGCATGTATAGTAGTTAATGATAACGTTATAATGTGCAAATTAATATACCAATATACAGTACGCAACGATTAATAAAGATACTCAACATTAATAAAGTGTACACGACTGGTTAAAAATGTTCACAAATATTGTTCAAATCACATTGAAAACATATAAGAGTATAGTACACGTCTCGTTAAAAACAAATGACAACTAATATGATGCGGGTTCACTCCTCGGGCCACTATTGGCCATCAACCATGCCTTCGGGGGCATTGGGGGAAAGGGTGGTGGAGACTCGTCGTGGAATTGTATCCCGAATTGTCTGCCAAAACTTTGAGAAGCAATTGCTAGGTCAGCCATGGGTGGTGCTGCCGGAGGAGGTTGTTTGGGAGGTTCAATACGTCTCTCCCACCGAAACTCGTAAAGGACGTATGCAGCACTTGCATCACTACGTTTACAGTACGTTTTAAAAACACAGTTAGAAAATCCGGAGACCTACAACTGACATTCTTCCCATGTCTCGTAGATGCCAGGCCTTCGACCGACAAATACAACATACCAACGAGGCATTATTATCCCTAGCATAAAAAAATGACATTTACAGTATCAGAAGATTAAATTCATAGCTTCTTTTTATTATATTGCAGCCTATTAAATTAAGTCTGCACCTCTTTGCTCCCCGTCATTGTACCCATTGGTAGCACTTGCTACTTTATAGAAACTGCCTAAGGGGACTACAAGCTTATGACGTCATTAAAACCCAAAACCTTAAAGTAGAACCTTGTAGTCTTCTTTCAAGTATCATTGGTGAATTTCACAAGCTCAAGCAATACACCAATCCTCACTGCTGCTGAATCTCAGGCTAACAACAACAAATAGAGAACAATGCCTCAAATAAGTAATCTCACTGCTTTGTGCCTATACCTTACCTCAACTAGCAACAACTCACCAGAATGCCACCCTACACACACTTACAAATTCAAATCCACCCATCCAAATATTGACCAAGGGTTACTTTGATGACCAGAGGAAAAAGGGCCCGTATGTGCTAATGGAGTGATGAGCTCTTCACACTAGCAATACTTATAAGCATAGGCAGGTCTCCATGCTTTTGGTGGTGATTAGAGTGTTGAAGATCCACCTTCAGTATATGATCAAGAGGAACAACCACCACAGGAGGTCAAAGTAGATAAAAACAAGGAAATAGCTGAGATCACAGTGGATGCCATTACTGGCAGTACCTCTCAGAACACCTTTAAACTTTGGGGAAGATATGGAAAAAAAATGTTCTTAATTCTAATTAATACAGGGTTAAACCACGATTTCATTGACCCTGCTACTGCGAAGAGATTCGGGTGTCTAGTCAACCCTACTGCCCCACTGACTGTTATGGTTTCACATGGAAATAAGATCAGCAGTGATTCAGTGTGCAGCGAATTCATATGGATAATGCAGGACACTTGCATACAATACTCCCGTGAAAGATTTTGAACACAACACAACAGAGGTGGGTTTGTAATTTTGCAGTCAACTTCGTTGGACGAGTACCATTCCACCAATTCCTCTCTATATATTTCCAACACAACACAAACATCCATGTAAAATTGCCTAAACCCCAAATAATTAACGCACCACCTCAAGCTAACAATTCCTGAACAAATTCTATGCTGAACGGCGCATATGCTTAACTGATCCAACAAAAGTGAAATTAAAAGAGAGAGAGAGATGGTCGTACCATGCGGAGCCGAGCAGGAGAGGGGACGTCGTTCTCTCCGACTACGGAATGGTGAGTGCTTGTTTCAGAGACGGCGGGAACCGATGGCGACTTTGTCGTGTTTAGAATGGATATTTGGCAGCCGGAGGTGGGTATTTTTTTCCGGTGTAGGTTCTCCTTCGACGCCTTCAGATCTGGCAGGGGCTTCTTGAGAATGAACGGACGATGGGTTTTTCATGGAAATTTGGAGGAGATGAATGAGTGAGAGAGCATAGAAAGGAGAAAAAGCTGAGAGAGACGGTGTGAAGTGACGAAACAGCTGGGGGGCGTCAGAAGGTATGCCCTAGAAATTATGAACAGTGGAGCGGATTCTGTATTCTCTGACAAGGAGAATACAGATCAAGGAAAAAGATGAAAACAGCCTTCGGCTGTTTTCACCTTTTTTGATACTATTTGAAAATTTTATCCAAAACGGAACCGGAAAAACGCAAACATACACGAAAAAGGCATCTTTTTCGTCATCATTATAAAAATGAAAACGGAAAAACGTAAGCGTATGGGCCCTTACTTATTCTTAGCTTTCAAACCAGTAGGCGCAATGAAGGAAACTGGTGCGATGCATTCTGAGTTGCTTGGAATGAAGTTCAGGTTCTCGTTTTACTATTAAACCACTTGAATTTGTTACTACATAACCATTTTTTTTTGTTTAATAACTGGTAAGGTTTCGCACTTGTCCATCCACTCACGTTGTTCATGGTTTCGCAGAACAAATCGATGATTTTACAGAGTTATTCAATGTAGTTATGTGTTTGGAAGTAATTTTTGGACATTCAGTACAAAAATATGATCATTTTACGATACAAATCGCTAAGATTGCACCATAGCATGACATCGCGACAAGTAGTCTGGTCGGGACGGAAAGACTCTTAAGACAACTTCTTGTACCATCTCAAATCAGGAAGAGCAAGACACTTTTAATGACTGACATACACAATGGGTCAAAGACTTTTATCATCTTAAGCATTTGGGCCAAGTTGGGCTTTAAGGTTGGTATTCACATCTTTAGTTCAACATCAGTGGCATAGGTATATAGCTACGACATAACCGTAGATGATAATCTTCAAGACCGTAGGCATAGCTCTAAGGCATCACAACTTACGCCTACGGTATAGTACCATAGGAATAGGCTATGCCTACGGTACTTGGCACCTATGCCTACGGTACTATGCCATAGGCATAACTTGTTTTTCTTGTAATGCTAACTCCGTGTGTCCGATTCATCTTGCTTGCATTTGACCATATTTAAGTATGTTTCGTTGACGTGCAACTATGTTTGTAATTATCCCCCAATTAGTGCACCTCCTTGTGTCTAATACAAGAGTATTAAATCTTAATGCACATGATTATTCCATTCACAAACAACTCAAGCTTTTAGAGAATACCATAACTTACACGTTCCAATTTCATGCATCTTCATGCACTATTATTACCTCTTATTTACTCCTATTTTTGTTATCTCCGATTGCATTAGCATTGTCTCAAAACTTACAGAAAACATCAGTAGGCCAGCCTAGGCATTGGCTTCCTACCGCTACTTGAGCTGGTATTTTTGTACATCATGAGTAATCCTGTACGGACTACAGACTGAGTTTGCTACTCTTCCACCTCGAAGCTTGCCAACGATCTAGACCCACAGCTAGTTTTATCGATGTGAGATACATTGAGCCCTAACAGATGAGATTGTCATCTGTTATCAATTGATCTTAGTATATTTTACCGCCTAGTTTTTATCTGTATATATTTCTACTTCTATCCAAAAAACAAAAAAAAAGAAGAAAACCTCATAATGCTTTCAACATGTTTTTCCAAATACTAAAAGTTAATTTTTACATAATTTTGCAAGAAAAACAACTTTTACACTGATCCAACACATATTCCGGAGGTTATGCTACCAATAGCTTAACTAGGGATCTGATCTAATCCAAAACTAATTTCTCGAGTATTGATCTTAAACAGGCTCTTGATTTTTTGGGTTAGGGGCTACGGCCCCTTTCTGGATGATAATGCAAACAAAAATAAGAAAAAGGGAATAATGTAACAAGACAAGAAAGAAGCTCCAAGAATTTGAATAATCATCATAGCTATGGATTAACAAATATCAACTTGTGCAACTTGCCAATAATGAAAGGGTGAAACTTATGAACAGATAAACTTTTGCAGGTCTTGGATAAGTTCTTCCTCATCGTGAGTGAAGATGGATGGCATAGTGCAATGGGATAAGGATAGTGACTCATCTGGCCGGGGTCACAGCTGCTCAAATTTTCATACAAATTTTTTTTTTTTATGCCCCATGACAACACTCCCTGTTTTCAGCCATAATCCGGGGTTTGCCAGGAATGGGTGGAGAGCATGCAGGAATAATAATAATAATAAGGATAAGAATAAGAATAAGAATAAGAATGTTTTTCAACAGCTTTGTGTAACAATATAATCGGATTTGTGGCTCATGAAGTGGAAAACGAAAAAACTTTGAAAATAAGTGATCTGATCTGTCCATCCGCGATGAATGGATGGTCGTATCGCACAAACAATCGGAGCTTAACCTGCTAGCGATGATAAGGGATCAGCTCCCGTTATAACAACATGATCTAATTTTTATAGGTTTTGTATATCCTTTGAAAAGCTAGCCCAAATGAAGTAACGATGTGATCTCTTGTGGGAGATCACGAGATGCATATCAGTTGAGGGGCGAAACCACAAATTATATTCAGCAAGGACCAATGTAAAAGTATCAAAATTAACGTTAAGCAAATTATATTATTGAAAAGGCCAATCCACAAAGGCTTACCTATATTATGAAATGTTGTAATTGAACAGCTTAAATGGTTATTTCAGAGATATAAAATATAGAAAATACTAACCACTGCATAGATCGAGTAAAGGAGATTCAAGAAACTCGTAAGTAGTACTAAGACAACATAGTTCAATTAATTATAAGTGTTGGTCTAAGTCTACGTTCCAAGGAAAGGGAATTATAAACATAAATCTATTCTATAACTTTGACCATTTTATATAGGGCACTAACATTAAATTTTAGGCCTTCATAAGCCTATTTAATGTGGAATCACTAGAGAACAATGCAATTTTATAAGGTCAAGGGGGGTCTCAAGTCTCAGTCAATGCCCCTATGCACCCGCCATTTTGTGTGGTGGCCATACTGTATCACGGAAAATTAGTCGGGATTTAGATATTCGAAGGTCAAGAAACAAATCTATATCTATACTACATGTAAAAATACAGATCCTTGAAAATTATTTTTTGGACCATAATACCCTTCGTATATCTAAAAATTACTACTTTGCCACATAATTAAGATACCCAGAATATTCTTTCAACAAGTCTATTCGTTTAACAACTCATAAATGCTATAACTTGTACATGAATATCTCTTTTATTTTTCATAAAAAATATAATTAATAAAATAAAGTATGTTCATTCTCATTCACAACTTAATTCTCTATAAAGATTAGGACATGCATATCTCATGACATAAGTAGAGAAACTAACTTTGACCAAAAAGATTTTTTTTTCATCGTGTACGTTTACCATTTTCTGTTATGTTGTTAAAAAATCTTACCCAAATAGTACGAAAATATGAAAATACCTATCTTTTTCAGCTGCCTAGCACCTATTGTCTATGAAACAAAAATTGTAAACGAACATGAATTAATATTTCCCTCCAACTTTTTATATTTGGCTCTAAGACCTGATATTAGATATTATATTTGTGTAAATATGTAGATTTGTAGGGGTGTGTGTGAGCGAGAGAGAGAGAGAGAGAGAGAGAGAGAGAGAGAGAGAGATTTTGAGCAACTTAATTTCCTTTCTCTTCATTTGATTGTTATGGATATTCTCATTGTCTTCCTATTTATTTTTGGTTGTGGCTAATAAAATCTTGAAATTACTTATTTTATATCAATTTTTGATTAAGTCGGCACAACCTTCTAATTAAGGGTGACTCCACCTCTCCCACTTCTCTAAAACATGAATCTATCTAAAAAAATAAAAGTTAATAGATATGACTATCATTTTATTTACTCAGGTATCCCAGAGTATATAAATGAACACTTTCCAAGCATATTGCGTCATTATTACAAGAACATAATACATGTTGCTTATGACTCTGTAAGTTAATATGACTTTACTTCTTATTTATCTTTATGTATACTACCATTGCTCATTTAGACAATGTCTAATTGAATACTAAATGAATGGACGGTTCTACGTATTTGTAATAAGAAATTAACTTAAAATAATAAAAATAAATTCTCTATACCACATCTAATGTTACCCGAAAGAGAATAGAATAAATTAAATTAATTTCAGATAACAAAAGATTACAGTATTGAGATTGGAAGCTATTGATAGCATAGTTGCTATTTCGTTTGTAGCGCATAATTCTTTTTTGTTCAATAAAGAAAATCCTAATAACAATATTAATTCAAAAAATATTAGTGTATTTGCAAATAGATAGGCATTTTTATGTTTTATGGGTTCGAACTTGAACCTTTTATTGCAGCGAATCCTAACAAGTAAATACGTTAAATACTAATCTTATAAAAATATGTTTTTCAAATTAAATATGAAAACTAACTTATAAAATAAGGTGGCTAAGGACGACTGTGATACATTCACGAGTGTTCATAAGTTAGACTATAGAATTGTATAAATGTCAAAAACAAATACAAAATGATTGAAAGCGAAAGTCCAGAAACTAGGACTATATAGATGTTGGCATAAATATAAATATTATTTCGTTGATTGTTAAACACCTTTTAGTTTAGACTACGCAACGCTATAAAATTATAATAGTTTTTACTTCAAAAGAGTTGTGGGTAAGACCATCATAAGGAGATGGGCGACTATTAACATAGAATCGAGGCATACTTATGTTCTATAAAAGTTGTGCACGATGAAGGTAGTTGTGAGATAATTAACATTTTTTAGATGGGATAACTTTATTTTTTTGGACAATCCTCATTCATATACATATTGATTTTAATCTGCCTTTTTTTTATTTCAATTAAATTAACATGTCTATTTGAACCACAAAAAATTGATTGTCATAATTAACTGAATATACGGGATTATAATTTTTCTATACCATAATTTTAATTTGTCACGTGTTAAGGTTTAAGTGTATCGCACGTGCATAAAGTGTTAACAAACACCCAAACTCATTTTTTCTAGGGCTTGGAATTAGGGAGGTCCACGTTGAGCCGGTACTGTGAAAATGTTGGCCTGTGGGCTGTGACAAAGAGTCCTGCACATATGCTCACTGCGAACTTTGCTTTAAAAAATAGAAGTACTATTTCGAGTCATTTTAGCCCAAGGTATTTGAGCCCATATTATAATGTCCAAAAGTATTGGTTATACCATTCTCGGCCTTTGGCTAAGATCAAGTGTATTATTTGTTTTTATTAGTTTAAGAACAAATTTTGGCCAGTATCCTGGTTGTAAGAATCTTTCTCTAATTTCGTATTTGGTGATAATTAATAATTGCTAAATATTTTTAGTGACTTTTTTCTAACACATATTTTTTTAGCATCACTAAATATAAGTAAGTAGAAATATTTAACGATCATTAATTGCTGCTATATGAGGGGTAGGAGGAAGATTCTTTCAACCACATAGCCGTCAAATTTGTTCGTAGAACTTCACTACGGCTCAGGCCTCGTGCAACTAACCAATAAAAAAGAGATGTTATTGAATTTTTTCTTTTGCCGAAATCGAAACCTGATTATTTTTCTGAGAACATTAGTGAGACCACAAGTTTAGCGCCTCCTAGTGTTCTTTCCGGAAAATGTAGGGATCAATTAACATGAGAACCCTTAGAGTGTGTTTGGATGAAAAATTTCAAAGTATCTTGAATTTCAAAATTCATTCATTTTAACATTCGTTAATTTACAAATTTATATAATTACAAATTTGGTGTTTTCCTGGCCACTAGTGGTACAATTCAAATTCATTCAAATGTTCTGCAAGGGAAGCAGTTTTTGGGTGATTTTTCAGAAGCGAGTATTTTATGTGTGGATTTATATCTAAAAATTTGAACCCACGTACTTTAATGGTGTATAGATACAAACTAATGAGAGAGACTTTCTCTTTTTTATGCAAGAAGATAGCTAAATTTATGGAGACATAAAAGTGTCATTTTATCCCTACATCTGTGGAAAGAATTTGTCAAATAACTAGTCTGGACTAATTATTTGTAAAGGGGATTTTAGCACACCAATTTTCCTTTTCAAATCCCTCCTAATTTAGTAAGTCCATCTCATCATAGTCCAAATAAGAGATTTTGTGTCATGTATTTCCAAATTCTCTAGAAAAGTGAAATCTCGAATTCAATTATCTCATCCAAACACACTCTTAGAATCCGAGCAGCTTTAGAGATTTGCCTTTGCTTGTGGAGATTCTAAGAGTGACCTTCATGTGCATACTCCGGTTTAGTAATTCCTATTACCCATTTATGCACATACATGTAAACTCTCTCTCTCTCTCTCTCTCTCTCTCTCCCAAACACACACACACACACTGGACAGTAGCAATTCCGATCTTTCATTTTGTTCCTCCAGATTCTCGGCCGGTACAGCCTGCCTTCTCTGTCCCCTCGGGGACATCCAATAAAATTGGAACAATATAGAGAAGATTTAGTTCCGCCAATTTAAGGAAAATTTTGTTTCCCTTGAACTTGGAAATTAGGACAGGAAGTGCGCTAAGCTATTTTAGGCCGAGTCCTACCAATTTAATCTGAAAAAGGCACCTTTTCCATGTGGTCACTTGGACTCTCATTTTTAGCAAGCTTTAAATATCTGGCATACGCCAGTGAATAAAATGTGGTATTATACTATCAAAATACCAAATACTTTCTTCTAAGCATTATATACTGTAATTGCTAGTAAAACCATGGAGATTCATTTTCGGTGTGCTAAACATAAGGATCGACTCAACTAGCGATGATGCTGGGATATGTATCTTCGAGGTCTTCAATTCAAGTCTCCTTGAGACCGGATTATAAGAAATTAATTCCTTGCGGATCTCTTATGCCAGACAAAGATGGTTTGCTCTGGGCCTGTTAGAGAACGTAAACTTAGGGTCTATTTAAGAACCACCAGTATGGAACACGTGTGTTGCACGCGAACGTGGTCGAGAGTAATTTTTAAGGTGTATCATTAACTTTTTTGGGATCAAAATAATATGATTCAATTATTTTTTTATTTCTTTAGTGATCTGTTTTAGAAGAAATATATATTTGACATTCGCAATTGTAATCAGTTAATTTTTTGAAAATCTTCTTTGTAGGATTCTAGATTGAAGACATGTTTAATGGTACTCCTGAAAAGAAAAGCAAATGAATAAATTAAGAGAATGAATCTACATTTTTATTTTTGTACTGTGTTAAATTGATTTATGGTATAAATTTAAGATTTGTAATTTTCAAGACCAGCTGGTACTTTGTATTTCAAAGTACGAATGTCGTACATTATGAAAAGTACTAGTCTTCAACTGCAATAATTGAACATATTTTCAGTTTAAATGAGAGCCATATTTAAGCCTTATTTTTTTGTCCTCTATTTTTTGATGTGTATTTAACCTTGTTTTTCGCCTTTTATTTTCTTTTTTCTATAATTTTTTGTTTCTTAAGTGATTTTTCACGTATTTCAGTTTCTTTTTTTTTTTTTAGCTTTTCAGTTGGTTAATTTTTTGCTAACCTAAAAATGTAAGGAAAAAAATTACAATTCTCATTACCCAATTAATTATTCAATGTTTATTTCATTTCAATTAAATTAAAAAGGGAGTAATAAATAGATTTCTTTTTTTATTTCTCATCACACTTTTCATTTTCCAATATTTAGAATAGATTCATTATCTAATGTTCATTTATTTTCAACCAAGAGTGTTATTAACATAATTAACAGATGATAAAATCGTCCAAAAATGATTTACAACATTCGTACTTCTAAAAGAAGTATAGATTTGATTTTCAATTTTTTCTCCAGTTTCAGTTTTGTACACTAGAGAAAAAAACACGTTTGACACGCAATTTTTATTTTTTTTCTTCAGTTTTGAAAATCAGTTTATAAAAATGGGCTGTTTTTAAAAACTTCCATTTTGGAGTTTTGAGACCCCCCCTCCCCAAACCGCCACAGCGACCGCTCGTCGCCGCTGGCAGCCACTGCCACGCCCTACTATTGCCACTGCAACCACCACCAAAGATTTTTTTTAAAAAAAAACTGGATATCAAACAATCAAAAGAAAAAATTCAAAATAAAAACAAAACTGATTTTGATTTTGATTTTTTTTAGAAAAAGAAAACCAAAACTGTAAGTGATTTCAAACGGTACATTAGTATGACATAAAGAAACTGAACTGTGATACTACCTTGCCGTTGGAACTAGACAAAAAAGAGTTATCTTCTGTACGTTCAAAGTGTCGCAAGGATAAAACGGTAAATGCAATTTTCGCCGGCAAATGCAATCAAGTTCTCCAAAGAAAAAGGGGGGAACTGTCGGGATTTGAGAGTAGTGTTCGACGTAAAAATTCAGATTTAAGACGAAAATGTGGACGCGTCAGGATTTCACCGAATCTTAAAGTGTGAAGTGCCAAAAACCTATCTCTAATAAGAATGGCAAATGGCTTAGGCGATTAAGGGACTAGGGAGTTCTTCCTTGAAGGGTTCAATGCCTTGAAAGAATGACTTTAATTAATGATTTATGGACTGCTCCTAATCTAATTAATCTACTTCAAATTTTAAGGTAATTAATCTATTCCTAATCTAATGCAAAAGAAGTAAAAAATTACCTGTGGCGAACATCCAAAGGAAATAGTTGCCTCCATAGCATTGAAATTACATCCTAACTAAGATCGTAAATGCCATGAACATGGCCTAGCCCAGAGAACCAGAGAGGCTGCTTCGTGTGTTTATCGGAGAGAGCCCGCTCCGAGGCCAAGAGTGAGGTATAAATGCAACTTATATGGTAGGTTTTTGTATTGCATGTGTGCCAAACGACGTTCATAGCACTTTCTCACTGTACTGTTCCATTCTCTGCGTTGCGAAATACATCACTTCACCTGCGTGAACGTAGCGAAGCAACCAATCTGCCCTCAAGCAGCATTTCACCCGATTGCTCTAACTTTCCTCCTTCACTTTTGGGGGTCTTACTGGTCCCAATAATTCATCTATTTAAAGCTGTAAACAAGTAGCAATCTACTTCAAAATGTTGCGTCTCACGTAACTCATTTTTGGAAGAACTTCAAGCGGCCTGTCAAGGTCCAGTTCCATAGCTACGTCAAGATTCCAATCCAAACAGCCCCCACCAAGAATCCAGTTAACAGCCTACTAAGGTTCTTTTCTGTGATCCCCCGTTGGTCCAATTCTTACGGTTCACAACGGTCCAGAAAAGTAGCCCTCCCGGGCCATGTTCCTCTAGCCCCACTAGGTCCCAACTGATCAGGCGTCCTCTGTCTGCTGTAGCAAGTAGCAACAGCATTAGTAGACTTTTCTTGTTACAGACAGTCGAGTGAGGATCCTCTCGTGCACCTCTACATTTCGTTGTCTAAAGTCTAGCAGCACCGTCAAAAATAGCTATTGCTCGGTGATGAAACCACGAACTCAACTTTGGAACTTCCCTCGATAACAAAAATCGATTCTTTTTGACCTGGTGGACGCAATAAGAAATTAACCCTTATGGTTTTTCGGACGTAAAATTTATAGAGCAACACATAAACTAACGAAAAATTCTTCGTCGTCCAATCCTAGTTCGAGCGATTTCTTTCAACTGTGCTCTGCAATGACAAATTGCTCGGTCGCTTAAAAATGTTTAGTGTCACTTCCGACTACGCTCAACTTGCATTTCTTAATAGGAAGTTTGTTCCAAGTTGAACGAAAACTTGTCTCCTAAATAATGCAGTCCCTAGTGACGCCTCAACTGAAAAGTGGGAAGAAAGAAGGCGCAGAGTGCAGAGTACCATTAAAGGCTCGTGCCCAAAGCATTCCTAACTAGATGAAATGCACTTAAACGGAGACTCCCAATATGCACCAAACTACCAGAAATGCCATAATTACTTAAAGGAAAGATGTAGACATACCGCCTGCCTTGCCTCCCTTAAAAGCTCCCCCTTCTACGTCTCAACTAGATGCACAAATATGGTAGTAATCACATCATGTCCCACGCGCGTCCATTCTAAATATTTTCTTGTTTGGACGATCCGATTTTGCTGTCATCTGCTTTAAGAACGTAAGAATATGTAAGAATAAGACCGTGCCAAATCAATAATCTGGTAGGTAGCATGCTGAGTAACAATCTGTTATAAAAATTTAGACTTTCATAAAATGTGCTGAACAATTTATCAATTTATATATGATGAAGCTTTAATTTGTTTAATGTTTACTTTTCATCTTAGTTATTTGTATACCAATCCTTACCCTCTTTTAAGGTAATTTTTGTTTCAGTTATTTTTGGATGCTAACATGGATTAAGATTTTCTGCTGCCAATACTTTTATAATAGTTGGAAAATATCACTAAATGTATTTTAGTAATGAAAGATTGTCGATATAATTTTCAACAACAACGACAAAATATCTTTTGTTAATAAAACTATTACAGTAAAAATGATGTACAACAGATAATCATTATCGTGGTAATATATATTATAAACTATTGATTTAGAAAAAGTATCCCATGCATATCCAGTGTAATCATTTAAGATAATTTTAGCCATTTACAAGTCATTTGCTTAAGCACATCGTTGCATAGCAACATTCTCGCATGATAGCAGTTAAAGGTTATTTTTGCACACTTTAGCCTCTGTAAAGCAAATGAATAAAGAGGTAGTCCAAGTGCCCCACACATGGGTGTGACATCCTTAATCATGAAAAGGAAACATAAAAGATTTTAAAAGCCGTTATTCGAATGAACGTACGAGGTTAGTTTTGTACCCTTTTCGATTATTTTGGAACTTTATGCTTGTCAAAATAGTCAAGAATGATGTGAAAATAGCTCCATTGTATATACGAGGTTAATGTCATGGACTCATTGAATGGGTGCATAGCGCAGGAGTGTGCATGTAAGTATAGCCATTGGACCTAATAACAGGCTTGATGTGTACTGCTGTGCCCTAATGTACTGGATTTGCACCGATCCTAAAATTGCCCAGACATTGGGAGATTTATCAAAAAAAGACCTAAAATCCTCATTTAAGTGTAGCTGACCATACTTGTCTCAGTTGTCCAAATCAGTGACATTATGCTTTGAAACAACTAAGATATAATATACGTATGTACTTGCAAATAAGATATTTAAAGTTATGCCTAATGAACAAATCTTGACTGATACTCGGGTTGGGTCGAATGAATCTTTCTATAACCACGTATATAGTGATAATTAATAGTTGTTAAATATTTTTTGTTACTTTTCTGTTAACGCTTTTAGCGACAATTCTTAACAGTATTTTTTTAACATCACTTGATAAAAATTTATAAAAAATATTTAATAATCATTGATTATTACTGTATAAAAGGTAGGAAGAAGTTTCTTTGGATTCGAGTAGCGGCCAAAATTTTTTGTTGCCTTAAAATGCTGCACATCTGCGTGTGACGTACGCAGTCCGGGTGAGCTAAACGCGAATGAACTGCACGTGCACAAAGTGAGCAACTCCGTATGCTCCTTTCTAAGTATTCTTCTACTCTCTCTCTCTCTGTGTGCGCGCTTCTTGCAGCAAACAGTCCATCAAAATCGGAAAGAACAGAAAGAAGTGAAGGGGAAGAAGGCATTAATTTGAGATGAGTCGTCTAGCTCCATTATCAGAGGAACCAACAAACGAAGAAGACGCTGCAAACTGCTCAAAGAAATCACAAACATGGAGAAACTGGCTTAAAAGCCACTTCTCTCTCCTCTTCAGCAAGAAGTCTGACCTCAAAGTCCTCTTAAGCGTTCTGGGTTGCCCCCTTTTCCCCGTTTCACTTCATCAAAAACTACCCATCTCTGAGGTATATCCCTAACTCCTTTCTCACCTTAATTTTCTTCCGAAAGCCTTCACATGTGGTTAGGTGTCATTCTCTCCATACTCCCACCCTCACGATTCCATCAACAGTGTCTCAGGAATGGTTTCAAGTATCAAGCTTTATTTCTTGGATCAGTACTTTTGTTAAAACTTTCCAAACAAATGGCTACAGTTAGAGCTTTAGTTTTTGTTTTGCTGGTTCAACTCTTTTGGCTCGCCATTTTCCGATTTTCATTTGCCCAGTTTGAACCGTAGTTTTGACGCGATTCGTATCGGCAGACCTTGATTTGTTTTTGGCTTGCAATTGTGGCATGCATCTAACAATATGCTACCCGCAAACGTCCATGGAGACACGTTTTGCGTCCATTGTCCGATAGCTTAAACTTTTCAAGCAACCCGTTTCCGAAGCAAAAGCGTGCCCCTGCTGTGAGAAGTTGTACCTTTTGCCTCTGTTATTCGTATCTTACTTTACTAAAAACTACAATTGCTTTAGCAGGAGGTGTGTACAGCTTTGATCATAGCCGCAAAAAGAACTCAAAGATTTTTAGGGTTCTTGCTGTACTCTTTCCGTTTGAGACTGTTTCTTTGTCAAAGGGCATCAATGCACACCATTAATGATCAGGGTGGTCTTTTCTGTTCTCCTAGCTACTTCACCCCTCTTTCCTTTAAGGCCAGGACCCTACCTGTTTCCAACTCCACATAGTATACATCGACTATACATACCTTTCAAAGGAACTATACTTGTGTTTTCCAGTTGAATTGTACCTTTCGTTTGCCAATTTAAGATGCTGCTTTCACCATAAGCACACTGGCTCCCACAGCATGTATTGTATTATAAAAGCAAATCGTTTGATTAGCCGGATGTTTGTAAGAATTTCCCTTGACAATGCTGCATTTTTGCAGTAAAGACAGAAGTTTACTCGCATTGTGGTCTATACTGATGGACAAGTGACTTGTAATTATACTAGACTAGAAACGTAATACTACGAAACCCCGGGGAATTTTTTTTTTTTGATACGTATGACATGGTTTAACATGTCGAGATCGTATTGCTTCACTAATAGGCACACGATTCGACTTTGATCGTTATAAAATACAGTATAACAAAGAAAAATTATGGAAGCCCGTATAAGAGACGTTCCCTTTAGCAATAGCTAGCATTCAGCAAGTTGGTGATATGATATATGTCCAAAATATAAAACTTTTTTGTCATGGAATTTAATTGCCGAAAGCCAGAAAAAAAGTTAGAACAAAAAGTTATTGCATATTCATGAGAGACCTGAATAGATATGTTTGTACTGTACTACAGGTTTCGTCATCTGCACAATACATAATACAACACTTCACGGCGGCAACAGGCTGCCGGAAGCTAGAAGGGACGATAAAGAACATGTACGTGACGGGAAGAGTAACGATGGCCATGGTCGACGAGCTCGACTCAAGTGGCTCGGCTGCCGGGGCATCCGGATCAGTTCCACAAAAGGGTTGCTTCGTGATGTGGCAGATGGTACCTAACAAGTGGCTTATCGAACTCGTGGTGGACGGTCACAAGGTTGTAGCCGGCAGCGATGGCAGCATGGCTTGGCGCCACACACCTTGGCTTGGCCCTCACGCCGCCAAAGGTGGTGTTCGTCCCCTCCGTCGCGCTTTTCAAGTAAGCAATATCTACGAGAAACTATTCGTTACATGATATCATTAATTAATCTAATAAATAAAGTAGCAATCTTCTTTTGATTGTACCAAGTGCATTGTGACTTGCGAGCTCATTTTCTTATTCATTGTAACTTTGGTCAAGTGTTATCACCACCAACACCAACTCTATAGAGACGGAAAAATTTTGACTCCTACCTTGATCGTAGCAGCCAAAACTTTTCTTATAAAAACTTACGTACAAATGGAACTTTGGGCGTTTTCTAGCCGCGCTTCAAATTAAAAACAAAGTCTAGGGCTACCTGCATAAGACTGAAGAGGTGAATATTCCCATTTGTCATGATGGAATACGTATTATTCCCTCCCAAAGTGGCAGGCATGGTGGCCAATTTGAGCTGTGTATGTCACTGTTACTTGTTACTTTTTGCATGTTCCTCTCTCTCTCTCTCTCTCTCGCTCTCGTGCTTTCATTTCTCCGTGGAATCTTAGTATCATTCTTTCTGGCCCTCACATGTACTGGGGTACCCTCTCTCTTAACCTGTAAGCCATCCTGTTTGGTTAAAGTTGAAGGGTTACTGTCACAAGGAGTACTCTTTTATCTCAAGTGGTCAGTAAAGCAAAGGTAGACAGCAGTGTACAACAGCATCTAGGAAAATACCAACTTTTGGCAAAACGGTCTATTATATCTCGCAACGCGATGAAATTCCAGTGAGTCACATCATATTATTGATCACTATAAACCAATTCAATTCAGACTTTAAGCGACGCATGAAGCGAGAAGCCATATGCAACGTCGTTGTTGACGGAGATTGTAGGAAGAAAATCGCATAATGTATAATATAGGAAAAGTTGTGTATTATTTCTTAGGACTAATTACACCTATGTTCCTGAGATTAGAGTATAATTACAGGTAAGGACAATAGTTTGAACATATTACACTTATATCCGTTGACCAAATGGAATTCTAAAAACCCTAACGGTTTTAATGAAAAGACTTTATTGCTTTTGAGTTTGAAGGTTATTTTTTTAAAATGCCATTACTCCATTATGGCCCTTTTCTCTTCTCTTCTATCTTTTCCTTTTGGAGAACCCACCACCAGACGCCTTCCATACCTGAACAAGTTAGCACCGGCAACTGCCTCATCGCCACCACCACCTTATGAGATGGAAGCACCTAAGGCTCACCCTTTGCTACCTAATCGTCGTTGGATCTGCTCCGTCGTACCGCCTTCGACACCACCACTGTTGGGATCTTGGACAGACAGGGGTCGCGATGGCTTGGGGCGACCGTGGATCGATGGTGGCGTTGGGGCAGACGGGGGTCGCGGTGGCTTGGGAAGGGAGGGAGTGGGGACTGTGGCAGTGCATTGGGATGACGAGGGGCTGCTGCCGGGGTGGGATAAGGGGAGGGGCTTCTATAACCACTTTGGGAACTGAAACTATCGCCGGTGAATCTTCGGGCAGCAAGATCTCCCACCGCTCAGATTAGACGTGTACAAACTAACCCAAATTGGTACAGACGGCCTTTAGATTAGCAAGATCTCCGACTGCCACTGACACGTGGTAGTACCATTCAGATTAGACAAAAATGAGGCGCATGGACAAAGATTCTTCACTGACTTTCAATTTGGATTACTCTTCAAGGGAGGGGACAGCGGCGGCGTGGGTTTAGGCAGAGGGGTGGACGTCGACATGGGTTAGGGGGAGGGGGCGACGACGGCGTGGATTTGGGGGAGGGGGCGGCCGCGTGAGTAAATTAGGGTTGGAATGGATGAAAATTATGGTTTCCTTCTAAAAAAATATAAAAGTTTTTGTAATTAAAAAGAATCATACTATCATTTGTAATAATGTATAAGAGTAGTATTGTCAATTTAAAAATACATGATGATTACATAAGCCAAAAATTATATTTTTTTAAAGGAACCCTTACAGATGGATACGGCTGTTACATTTTCAAAGTTTTTGGTCACGGTATGTTACATTTTAAAACTTAATATCCTTGACTGTAATTATACCCTAACCTCAGGCACATATGTGTAATTAGTTCTGTTTCTTAATATGTGAGAACTCCCACTGAGTGATCATATATATATATATATATATATATATATATATATATATATATATATATATATATATATATATATATATAATCAATCCAATTAAGACTTTAAGAGATGCGTGAAGCGATGGGAAATCTTTTTGATGCTATTCTGGTTGTAAGAAGTTGCAACCTCTTGTATAACAATAATTAATGATCGCTAAATATCTTTAGCGGCTTTTCCGCTAACACTTTCAACGACACTTCTTAGCATGACTTTTTAGTTTCACTAAATAAAAATCACTAAAAATATTTAATGACAACGAATTGTCGCTATATGAGGAGCTGTAGCTATCTTCCAACTGGGGTAGTAGCAATCATCTCTCCGAAGCGAGGAGCCATATGAAATATCGTCTTTGATGGAAACTGTAGGAAGAAAATCATATTGTATTTAACATAGGAAAAATGTACCATGTGTTAATTAGGGTTGAAATCTCATTCCAAACGAAGAAAAAGTTTACATAATTTGGTAATGAAACACGTTGCTTCCAATGGGATTGCACCAAGAGATTGTATTGCTTGTTATACATGTTAAACAACTGCTCATTCATGCAGGGACTAGATCCTATGGCTGTAGCTGCTGTGTTCTCCCTAGCACAATACGTGGGGGAGAAGCGAATCTCCAACGTAGATTGCTTCGTGTTGAAACTGTCAGCTGATCAAGCGGACCTAGCTGAACGCAGTGACAACACTGCAGAGATGATCAAACATGTAATGTTTGGTTACTTCAGCCAGAGAAATGGCTTGCTGGTGTATTTAGAAGATTCTTACTTAACCAGGATTCAGTCACCTGGTTCCTATCCTACGTACTGGGAAACCGCCATGGGGACGAAAATCGAGGACTACCGGATGGTGGAGGGCGTGATGATCGCCCATGCTGGTCATTCTAGCGCGATCATTACTAGGTTTGGGGACAACTTGAGGGCCGGGACTGCGGTCACGCGGATGGAGGAGACATCGATGATCGATGATCTCTCGTTTAACGTCCCCGGTCTTTCGATCGACTGCTTTATCCCTCCTGAGGAAGTTCAAAAAGATTACCCTGAAGAAAACCTTGACTGGAGATCACCATTACATGGATGATGATACTTTTCTCGTTTGGTTTTGAGGTAGTTTAATCATGACCTTTTCACTGTATTTGTCCCTCAATTTGTGTGTATATAGATTGCATAAGTTGATTGATTAGTAGTCCAATGTTATGGGCATTTGTAACTTGTAACTTCCCTAGTGTTGAATCATCCAAGTATAAACTACTTAAAATTCAGTTTGAAGTCATCATTGCAGCAGTCCATTCAAGTTATTTTGCTTAATTCTTTGACTAATGATGTAGAGATAAGAAATTAGCAAAAATATATATAGTGTGTCAATACACCATCTTTGGCTATCCTCACGCCAATTGCTGAGAAAAGTGCATTCGCGATAATTTCAGGCTCACAACGACAAAAAATGTGCAAAAGTTGCTCGCAAAGAGCGCGAGAGAACAGCGTTGCAAATCAAGTATTTATTGAGAGCCTCTTAATGCCGCTCCTAAATCGAATTTCGTGCAATCATTAGCCACAATTACAACTTGAAGGATGCACTCTTTAGGCCCCAACAACACCAAAATAAGACGCCATAGTGCCCACTGCCCATAGGTAGGCAACTTTATAAACCAACCATTTGCACAAAAAGCATAAGGGTCAATTGCACTAGGCACCCCCAAATTTTCACGTTGTAGCGCTCTACACCACAATGCTATTTTTAGCTATCTACCACTCCAAACTTTCATAAGTGTGGCTCCTAACACCCTTCATCTATTTTCCGGCCAACAGCCTCGCCGGAGAAGTAATTTAACTCAAACAAGGAGGGCATTTTGGTCAAAACAATTAAAAATGGAGATTAGGGTGGAATCTAAAAGTTAATGGGTTTGGCCGGCGGAGGCGAGGCACTTTTGCAGTTGCGATAAGAGGACGGAAAGGGGGAGGGGGGGCACCGATGGGGGAAGGGACGCTGCCGACATGCGATGCCGAAGGAAGGGCAGCGGGGCAAGGTGCTGTTGCCGTCGCGCGGGGGGTGGGGGGAGAGAAGAAAGAGGAGCGAAAGGGGTCGGCGTCGCCGACTGGGGGAGGGGCGATGCCAGCTGAGAGAGGCATCGGTTTGAGATGCTGCAGGAGGGACGATGAGGCAAGGGGCTGTTTCGATCGCGGGGGGCAGGGGAGAGAAGATGAAGGCCGAAAGAGGGGGAGTCGGTGTCGCCAACGGGGGAAGGGGCGGTGCCGGCGGAGGGTAGGGCGCCGGTGCAAAGGGTGATAGAGATTAGGTTTTCATTCACTTGCTATTCCATAAATGCCCCCCATAAGTTCAGCCGATTAATTCTTTTTGTCCGGGATTGGCCGGAATTTGGACGGAGGGTGTTGGGAGTCATACTTATGAAAGTTTGGGGTGGTAGATAGCTAAAAATAACTTTGTGGTGTAGAGCGTTACAGCGTGAAAAATTGGGGGTGCCTAGTGCAATTGATCCAAAGCATAAACATGGAAACACCTTCATGTGCAGCAGATTATAAATACTGTGACAGCTCAAGAACAAGAATGAAGACCTCATACTTTACAAGTACTGTGACAGCCCAGGTACAGTTTCTGCTTCATGTACATTTCTGGCAATTTGAATATGGATGATGTCTTAATCCTTCACTTCTTTCATATCCTTTTTGTTCAAAGGCTGAGTTGGAGCAGTTGTGCTTTTGCCATGCAAGTTAGTGTGGAAACAAGTATCAGCTAACCCCGAGAACAGATTCAGTGCCCATTTCCTTTAATAAGATCCAAGTAAGCATAACTCCCACGGAGGGAACTTGGGCTAGAGACCCGCATACCCGCAGCAGCAATTTCATCAAACTTCCGAAGCTCTCCACACCTGGTAAACAGTTGCAGCTGGGGAGACTCTCCTCTGCAGGATTAATGGTAGCCTTGAGACTTGAGTGGCTTCAAGGTTCAATGACTAATGCCACCTTTTAATTTCCTTTGTGGTGGGCTTCATGCCTTCATTGCACACTTTATTTGTCAGGACTATTTTCGCTTACTTTTGGTCACTGAGGTGCGTTGGCTCAACTTTAGAACGTGTCATTTTGCTGCAGTAAGAGGAGGTAGAGGTAGATCAAGAAAAACATTGAACGATATAGTAAAAAAAGACTAAATTATTAAAAATATACCGTTGAACATTTTGTTTGACGAGATAAAGTAAAACAACTGAATTTTTGTACAAGGATAAAGAAGAGTTCCGGTATCTGAGCCTTGTATGAGTCAGAGCGCCAAATGTTCATTTTATTTTTATCCTTAAAGAATTTTTAACGACAAAAGTCAGAGCGCCAAAGTGTGAGTCACAAAAGAAAGGCTTGTGTGTAACTAACTGTCTATTAACACTTAACGCGCTCCAAGTATCCGGAAGCATCAAAACGTGATGTTACAGTTAGTTCGTTACAGACGCTGGGCTTCGCAGCTCCATCGAAAATGTACTCGTAAGCTTCTTCTCACTTCCTACTCCACCACCAACGCGACCGCCGACGACGGAGGCGGAGGCGGAGGTCATGAAGACTCGGAACCGGGTCCTCCACCAATCCAGGTCCTACTCACTGAGTCAGCCGGTCGAGGAGTTTTCGCGACTCGGAGGATAGGGTCCGGTGAGCTCATCCACACTGCGAAGCCTGTAGTCTCTCACCCTTCCCTCTCTTCGCTCCACAAAGTCTGTCACTTTTGTCTCAAAACCCTAGCTGGGAAAGCAACAGTTTCTCCCGCTCAGACGGTAGCGTTTTGTAGTGAAGAATGTAGCAAACATGCTAAGGTATTGGTCATACTGCATGCATCTGTTTCCTGCTCTCTAATTGATGCTTAATTAATTTACTATGTTGTGTGTTCAACTTAATCTACGTAACGTGCTTTGGCAAAGTATGAAATGTTTGCCCACCACCTGTTTGACATTCGGTTTCTGAGAAAAGAGTGCACTTTTAATACGAGGTTTAGTTCATACTTGGTTTAGGTTGAACGATTGTATTATATTAGTAAATGATGGAAGTTTGCTATGGCGTATCACTTTAGTTGGTCCAGGTCCATTATACCGCCCATGGTTTTGCAGTTGATCACTTGGTAGTAATTTTTGGTAGTTTTGTAGTATCTTGGTTTTTTGGTAGTAAAAATAGGAACGCATGGTACATCCAAAGTGAAGTGACCCTTATATCGAGGGAATGAGCTTTGTGGTAAGTCACATGATTTTACCAAGTAGAAATTTGGAGTAAAGGATTTAATCCTGTAAATGTATGATTAGGTTGGCTTTAGGTCGAGTTCAAGACATAGCCGTATTAGGTTCAATTTCAAGATTCGAAATGGCGAGTGCACTTTCTTTCGCATTACCGGCATTGTTTTAGTAGGCTTTTGTATAGACATGACAATAGAGGATGCTGAGTATACTTGTAGAGTCATAGGAAAAATTCAGCTCTACCAGACGGATCAACTCGGTTTGGTCTCTTCACATATCTTAGGACTACGATGTTGTTGATCCACATGCCATCTAGCCACGTCCCTACTTCAGATAGAGCGGAATGCAGTTTTTGGATTAAAGACACACTTTGCGTAAAGCACAATTAAACATCAGCTTGGTAGGCTTTGAGAACCGAATTGCCTATAGTCCCCTGGGGTCGGAGTGGTATGGTTCCCTCAGTCTATTCCCAAGCTTTCTTTTATCTGTGGTTAGCTGTTCGAGGAATGTATTGACCACATATAGACTTGCTAAGTAGGAAGTAAATTTACAGAACTTCTTTTGTGCTGTGTAGTGCCAAACTTGACTATAGCAGACCTCTTCCTTGAGGGAAGGCATGCTAACAGTTTTTGACTTACTGTAACCAAGTGTGCAGTATCAGTAGGCCTTTGTTGTCTTGGAGTCAGGAACTGAGTTATGCAGAGCGCTTCATGCCTTGACAAATATACTGCGCCCTTTTTGCTGGTATATTGGTATTGTGCAGAGAGAAAACCCTGGGGTTTTCAAAGGCGAAATGGTCCTCCTGGACAATTTGGCTGCTAGTATCAGGTTTGATGTGAGATTTAGACTTGGGCAACAGATGGCAGGATTCGCAGCTGATAGCACAGTTCTGGTTGTTGAGGGCCTTTGTTTCTTGAATTGGTATATCCCCAAATGTTTCTTCTATTACTAAAAGCTTACTTTTCCAAACATAAAAACTTTATTCAGAAGGTAGATTCTGAACCACTCCGTTGTAGTTGCATACAAGTTATCATATGAGGAGCTTCGTGACTAAATTTTCTCGACTTCGATGGCTGATGAAGCAATCAATGACCATGTTCAGGGAAAAATTGAGAGATATTGAGAATGTAAAAGATTTAGTCGCAAGTAGACATGTATATTTTCATGAGTTTCTTGGATCTAATCCTGTAGCTTCGACACAATTTCTTAAGACCTCTATTGGGAATCCAATAACTTTTTCATGTCATCCATTGTCGGAATAGAATCGATGACTTATTTGGTTCTAAATAATATTGTGGTTTATTGAATCAAGGTGTAGTCATTCTCCTGTGTACTTAATAGTGTATGTGTAAATGTATTTACTTGATCAAAACTCCAAAGTTCAGGTCTCATTTATAGGAAATATGTTTTCTGTACCATTTTCGATGTCTGCTTTAAATGATATACGCGCTGATTTTCTTACGGTTCTAGGGTTATTATGAAGTTGAAAAGCGCGCAAATTGGTCAGCTTTTGACGATCACTGCCGGTATGGAAGTTCCTTGATAGCTTTCTTATTATTTTTCTCTTGGTTCATACATCTCTACCACCATGCTAGTTTACCACATCATTATAATCCTAAGTATACTTCTATGTATCGTGGCTAAAAGATGTGGTTGCTGGCCATATATCAGAGCCCATTGGTATCGAAAATATTGGTGTCCACCACAGGCAGTACACGACTTTAAGCTGTTAGAGGCTCTAAGAAATATTGAAAAAATATCTGAAAGTTTCAATGGTAAGAAAAACAAGATAGACCAAGTAGATAATCGAAAATGTTCCATATCGTTCACGTTTCATTGCCTAAATGATAATTTAGACGTCTGGCAAACACGTAGTAGACTTAACTGACTACAGATTTTAGGCTTTGATGCATGTGTTTTTATGAGATTGCATCATATCATCATTTTAGTTACTTTTTGTTTCTACAAAAAAGTGTACTTCCTTTGTTATTATGAAAGAGCGTGGCTATAAATCAATAACCGTAACACTTGCACCAGTTGCAGCAATATAAACAATTGTTAACTAATTTTAGTGGTTTGTCACCAACTATACTTGATTTTATCAAAGATATCATTCCTTTATTTGTGGTAATGAGATGGTGTATGGCCTGGTGTTGGATAGTGAAAGGTGGGAGCTTTGGGTGGAACTAGCAGGCATCCATTGGGGAGAAAGGAGACTTTATCATGCTATGCATGAACTCTAAACTTTTTTCTGGTGATGAATTTGGTTGATACTCCTTTGGAAGGTGGTCAGTTTACTTGGGCTCGAGGGCCAGAGTCTCTGTCTACGTCCAGGATTGTTAGCTTCCTAAATTATCCTGATAGGGAAGAGCTAGATCCTGATGTTGCTCAGTGTGTTTTTCCTAAAAAGGTGCTGAGTGAATTATTTTGCTCGATTGCGGTGGTTTGGGAGGGGGACGGGGCTTCATTGCGTTTTGAGAACATGTCGCTGGAAGATGATGGGTTATTAGAGCATGTGCGTGATTGGTGGAATAGCGGGATCGTTGAGAGCAAACATAGTTTTATTTAGCCAAGAAACTTAAGTTGCTCAAAGGTGATTTGAAGAAGTGGAACGATGACGTGTTTGGTAATGTGCAGACCTGGAATAATCAAGTGCTGTCTGAGGCTAAAGGGTTAAATGAGAAGGCTAGTTATGATGTTTTATCAGCTAGGAAGGAGCACTGAGGGCTGACAAGACGAGGGAGGCAAGGAAGTTGGAATGTGCTATTGAGGCTAGCTGGAGATAAGAATCCTTAGAGCTTTGGGTGGAAGAAGGTGATGGCAACAATCAGGTTCTTTCCCAGGATGGCGAATGCTCATATATGAAGTAATCACATTCGCCAGACCTCAATTGCTGATGACATTTTTTCCTCAGAGTCTGAGATCAAGGGGAGCATGATCGAACCCTGAATGCTTCTTTTATTCCTAAGAAGGGTGAGTTAAGCAATATAAGGAATTTCTGGCCTACCAGTTTGATTGTATTAGATCAAATGCTGACCAAGCAAAACCTTTAGAATCTCAAGTCAACCAAATCTGATCTTGTCTTCAAAGTTCAGAGTCTTAGTTAGTAAATAGGATTTTGTTGTTATCCTTTTATCCAGTCAGTTTACTTTGTGATTGCAACTCAAGTGTAACAGCCCCAGATGTATCATAAATTGAATACAACTCCAAGGCTCTCTGTATGAGAGTATTTTCCATACATTAGTACTCTTATATGGTATCAATGCTCTTATATGGGAGTGTGCACTAGATTTATTCTGAAGCCTTGGCATTAAAGATTAAGAAGGTGATGATGGAGTACTTTCGGAGTGTAAGTAACTTTTTGGATGGCAGACAAACCCCTGAAGGCCTTTTAATAGCCAATGAGTTTGTGGAGGAGAGAGTGGGGAGTGGATGCAATGGGGCAATCTGCAAATTAGAGATCTAGAAGGCCTACGACCACAACATGATTTGGAAGTTCTTGTTGCACCTTTTATCAAGGACAGGATTTGGAAAAAAAAATGAAGGCATTGGATATGGACATGCATTTCGACTGAAATTTCCTGTTATGATTAATGGTTCACCGATTGGTTTTTTCTCTGTCTGGGGGAATCAGGCAGGGAGATTCCTTCCTGATTTGTTAACGTGATGGAAGGCCTTAGCAGTATGATCAAGGCAGTAGTTGATGTGGGGTTCTTGGGGAGCTTCCAGTGGGTTGTGATGTGGGTGATGCGAGGTACACTTTTATGTCTCATCTCCTTTTTGCCAATGATACTCGTTTTCCGGGGCTTATTAGAGCAGCTTTTTAATTTAAGATGTGTCTTGGTTTGAGGCTGTTGCCGTGCTGAAAGTGAATGAGTGGAGAAGCTAGTTGTTGCCGGTGGCAGAGGTTTACAAATGCAGAAAATTTGGCTCTCATACTGGGGCGTGGGCAAAAGTTTTGGCTATGACATACCTGTCACCTCTTGGAGCCCATATCAAATCTAAGGCAATAAGGAATCCCGCGGTTGAATGATTTGAAAAGAGGCTAGCTGGATGAGAAAAACAATATTTGTCTATAGGGGTGACTCAATTGATCAAAAGCACCTCGTCTAGCCCAGCCACTTTCTTCATGTCTATTCTTCCTATGCCTGTATCAGTTCTACATTGGAAAGACAAGCTTAGACCAGAATCATGTGGAGAGGGTATGTGGCTTGCTTCAAGTATACCTTAGTGAAGTGATCGGAGGTGTCTAGGCCAATAGTGGAAGGAGGGCTGGGTATTTTTAGTCTTATGTTGTCTAATCTAGCTTGTTAGGTAAGTGGCTATGGAGATTTTCGAAGGAACACCAAGTCCTTTGGAGGAAAGTGGTTGGTAGGTATGATGTGAAGCAGTTGGGAATGGATCTCTCAATCCATCAGATGACCTCACGGATCAGGCTTGTGGAAACACATTGCGAGTGCTTGGCCAGAATTTTTTTCTAACATTTGCTTCAAGGTGGGACCGTGGAAAAGGGGCAGAAAGTGAGATTCAGGACTGATTTTTGGTGCAGTGACAATCACTTTGGATAAGTTTTCCTGAATTGCTCCGGTTGGCAGTTGAAGGAGAGGCAAGGGTCCCCGATTACATTGAAGAGGTTGGAGGGAGGAAGGTCTGGAATCCTCAGTCTGGATCTCTATATGTGATTTTCATGTCTGGTAGCTGGTTACTGTTCATGATTTTCGGGTGCTCTGGGTAATAATAAGAGGCCCTTATGTGTTCGGGCTTACTATGTGTTAACGAGAAAGGACCAGGCTACTTACCTGTGGAAGAGTGTGTGGAAGGGTGGAGCACCTCTTTTGCTTGGACAGCAGCCAGTGGGGCAGTTTTGACTTTTAACAACCTTAGGAGGAGAGGTCAATGTATAGTTAAGGGTGCTATATGTATAAAGGAAATGATAAATCGGCAAAGATATTTGCTTCTTCATTATCCAGTGACTTGAGATCTTTGGACCCTTTTCTCTGCCTTGTTAGGGATGCCATGGGTGGTTATGCCCAGAACCGTCGGAGACTTGCTATGGAGTTGGAAAGTTCTTGAGGTGCCTAGGGACTCCAAGGCTATGTGGGCAATTGCCCGCTGTGTATATTTTGTACAGTCTGTAGAAAGAGGAGCAAAACTGCTCCGATGGGTGGAGATGAATTTGCCTAGGCTGGGGCAGCTATTCATTAATCTACTTGTTTCGGGCTCAGTAAGGATTATCCGGGGTCTGAAGACTCGTTTTTGGATTTTGTGGATGATTTTGTCATATGGCAGTGATGTAGTTATGTTTTTGTGGCCGGTTTTGTAGTTTCACCCCTTTTGCGTGACTTTCCAATGGAACATAATTATCTATTCTTACGGCTTCTTCTAATCTTCCTTCTGTTCTGACAAAAAATGGAGGGAAACAGTAAAACAAGTTTGTTTCTCATTCTTATCTTCCCACTCCTTTTTTAACATGTAACCACCATTGGGAAATATAGGTTGGCTGTAACGTGGATTGCAAATCTGATTGGCAACAACAAGTTATACAGATATTGTTCTAATTGAACCGAAAATATAAGCATCTTAGTAGTGAGGGTTTTCAAAAGCCATTTTCCGTTCTTATGTGTAGTATGCGGAAGGAGAAAAAGAAAAGAAAAGGTCATAAAGATGTTTCGTGAATGAAATGCTAATATGGAAATGAATAACGATTTCCATCAGGACTGAAAGTAAGTCCTTACCCTTTATCCCAAATGTCTGCCAATTGCAGTTGGTTGTAAATTTAGCAAATCATCATTGATCGTTTACCAACCAATTCTCAAATATTGCTAGACATTTTTGTTTTGGTTGGTATATTATTTCAAAATCTTTTGTGTATCAATTTTCTGTTTTATGAATGATTGCTAACTACATGCAGCTAAAAAGATTTAACTCTATTTGAATCTTTGTTTTTTAAGAACTCAAGGTCTTAAATATCCACTTCTCGTCAAGCGGTTTGCTTGCATGGTCATATCAGGAGTAGCTACTGCAGATAGTCTTGACATACTCCAACCTGCTCTTTTATCTCCTGAAATGATGGTGCAGGTATGGTCTCTCAATCTTTTCATAGATAATCATATTTGAACTTTTTGAGTTTGTGATGGCCCCTAATAGCTAGTTGTACTATGTATGTGGAGAAAAAAAGTGTATATGCAAAATTTTGGTCAAATTTTCTTTCATATCTGAAGTTCATTTTTATTGTGCTTATTCGTAGGTATTACCTCTTTTTTTTTTCCCATGAACACTGTAGCTTAATTGGTGAAGTTCACTATGGAAGATCCTAGTAAAAATTTTGCAAAATTATCAATTTGAAGCTGCAGCGAAGTTGCCTTCTCTTCTTCACAGAAGAAGGCAGCTGCTAATGAACTTGATGAAATGGAAAGTTCATGAGGGGAGAAAAATTATAAATGTGATTTAATGTTTTTAATTGATTGGTTGTTTCTTCTGCTACAGTGACTTCTATTTTATGCTTGCTGTTACTTATCAGATGCAAGAGGAGTTTGTCTTGCTAAGAGGTGCACTCGAAGATATAGACATCGCAGATGAACAGATAGCGTGTATACTCTCTATGGCTACATAGCTGGTTTTAAGATCCATGTTGATTTGCTTGATGTCTTGCATTTAAGTTTAAAGACTACTGATCTTTGAGATTATAGTTCTGACCATGCAGTGGTACACTGGTGTACTAGCACGGATTCGTATCAACGCCTTTCGTGTTGAACTGGCCGCAGGATTGTATACAGATCTATTTGCATCAGCAGCAGCATCAGTAGAAGCAGAAGCTGCCATTGGGAATGCTGTTTATATGCTTCCATCCTTCTATAATCACGACTGTGGTAAGAAATTCTCATTATTCTGCCAATTCAGTCCCTGCTTTTCATAAAAATCTACACTCGCAACATGATAATTCTTAGTACACCGTTAGTGAGCATTTGATTGTCAAATATTGTAATTTAGTCATCTCCATCCAAAGAAATAGATAAGTTGTACAATAAGTCTATTACTGGATTTAGGACCACAAAATCTCAGTGGCAAAACAATTAGATCACTTACAGGTTCAGAGCTGATCAATAACTAGTTACATGTAATCATATCTTTAAATATCCCAACCTTGGCTATGCACGATTTTAACCGTGACCTCCGGACGACACTAGTACTGGGAACTGATATCGTCTTGCAGTATCTCACTTTCCGCATCAGGCAGTACAAATCCTTTTGGGAGATCACTTATTCTTTATGTTTTTAGACAATGGGGAGACATGAGGTACTGCATTTAAACACTCCCCGCCCCCCAAAATCCGACTCTTTGTACCATTTAAAACCCCGTGGTTCCCTTTTATACTGTTTGCATTGCTTCCTTAAAATTAAATGTGCTAATAGGTTTTGTGCACCTGCTTTAGTATTGGGACACAATTTACGTATCTGTTAATTGTATCTGACTTGGCAATTACAGATCCGAATGCACACATCTTATGGATCGAAAATGTGGATGCTAGATTGAAGGCTCTGCGTGACATTGAAGCAGGTTATCTGTTATGCCCCTTTACTCTGAGTTAGAAACTTAATGGTTATACCTATAAAAGCCCAAATAATCCGCATTTTACTTGAGGAAAATATTAGTTATAGGTTCTACTCTTTCCTGGATAAAAGTGGCTTCCACTAGTCTTTTGGAGTTTGGTTTATGGAGATGATTGTTGTCTCATCTCCTATAATGCAATTTAGTACATTCTAGAATCATGTACACCGTGATTGGTTCTCTATGTGATCCACTAAAGCTGCTAAGTTTTGAAACGGGTCCCCTGCTGTTGCGTGTGTAACAGCGAGGTACTGTACGTCGCTAAGCGACAAATAACTGCGAAATTTTGTTTGTGCATGTTAAAGTCTGAAGATGAAAACATTTTGATTGAGTCAGGATTATGCTGCCATTACAAAGAAATAAAAATACAAGCTTTGTATATATTATCGTGAATATTGTTTGGTATTGTAGGTGAAGAGTTGCGGATATGTTATATTGATGCAAGTATGGGTCGTGATGCCCGGCAAGCTATCCTGTCTAAAGGGTTTGGTTTCCAGTGCCGGTGTCATCGTTGCTTGTCTAATGAGTAGGAACAGTCAGTTTTTCTTCTTCATCACCTCCATTCCTTCCCCCCAGCCCTTACAAGACAGAGAGGGAGGTCTCAAAGACAAAGCATTAAAATTTGCCCCCGACGTATCATTCTCTTGTTGTATGCATGATTGTTAAATTTTATATACGTTTTTTAGGTAAAGGTCTGTGCTATTTTATTGCTCAAACAAATCATAGAATGAGAGAATTTAAGCATCCGATATATCTAAGACAGCAGAATGGATACCCCATTTGAAGCAGAGTTTCCAGTTCTCATCAGTTCAAGGGTACTTCTTCCATCCTCGGACTCTTGACTTGAACCATAGCACCTATGTACCAAAGTATCTTTGGAGCCAGGATTGTATGACCTAGAGAAAAAGACAAGGGGCTGTCTAGATGCAGCCGTACAAAGTGAAAACAATCCTTCGAACTCAAATGAGTACTCCATGTCTCCGTTTGCCGCTCTGCGCCTACTGATTGAAGTGTAGGGAAGTGGCTTCAAGGAAAGTTATCATGACAAGTGGGTTCAATCCTCATCACTATCTTTGCGTCCCTGAAAGATGGTGATTTTCTTTTGAGCTGCTGCTTCATTTTACTTGTATTCCTCGTGCTTAAATTCAGAGGAAGCTTCCACTTGAAGGCCCACAGCTACCATCTATATATCTTGACTGGTGGCAAATACATTCACACCATGACTAAATAAGTAGGGGTGCAAATAAATGAGTACTCGGCTCGTTAGGGCTTGATCGCCTTCGTGGTCGTATAATTTTGGGATGATTATGTTTGGCTCGTGTGCTCAAGCTCGTGCTCGGCAATGTTACAAGAGCTGGGCTCAATTTGGCTTGTATAGCAAAGGGAAACTGAAAATAGGCATAAAAAGAAAACGCTCTAATTTCTCAGTTGATATCATAATTGATTACAATATTCAGATCTGATTATCTTCGATCTCAATGGTGGAGAAGGAATTTGAAATTGAATATCATCTGTAAAGATCGATTCATGGTTATAGGAGTTGAAGAAGCGGACTTGGAGGAGAAGATAAAAGTGAATTGTAACGGTTCATTTACCCTAAGCCACGACAGAGAGACACGGAGGGACGTTCAGCAAGAGGGGAAAGAGAGGGAAAAGGCCACCGTGATATGTGTTGTTTATATTGGGCTTTCATCATGTTTTTTTTTTGTTAAAAGCTTTCATAATGTATAGAGGCTTACTCGGCTTTCATAATAGGATTACTTGTTTGGTGTTGGGCTTTTTGGTTCTTTCTTGGGTTTAGTTTTAGGCTTTAGAGTGGATTTGAGGTATCTCACAAATACAAACGAGTCGAGCCGTTCATACGAACACTAAAATGAACAATTTTTTAAGTCCGTGTTCGGCTCATATTTTGTACGGGCCCTAAAGTTTTACTCAAGCTCGTTTCATTTGTTTATGAACGAGCTTGAATGAGTTTTAAACGAATGAACACGAGCTTTAATCATGAAAAAAGCTCGGTTCAGTTACAATCCTAACTATGCATGCTAAAATCAGGGAAGAAGAGCATGGAAACTAAAGTAAGAGGCGAAATGCTGTAAGATGCTTGAAGTAGGAGACGAAATGCTGTAAAATGCGCGAGTACATATTTTAAATGGCTTAACTTTTGAATGCATGACGCTGTGCTTCTGGATGATTTATCATTTTCTAAGACGTTGACTTCCCTCTCTTTCTTCTTCTTCATTTGCTCTTGCTGGGTTTCTTTTTTTTTTTTTTTGCTGCGAGAGAGGGGGGGGGGGGGGGGATGAATTGCAGTGGAAAGAAAACTTATACATTGCACTACAGTGGCCAAACATTTTCATCAAGAAAATTGAAAGGATAAGAACACATCAAAATTACATACGGTATTTGAGTATATTGCAGCAATACAAATATTTACACGCTCGTAGTAACATTATGGTCCTTGTTGGGAGAAAGAGTGACTCTAGAACAAGAAACTAGCATCATTCTGTACCACCGGTGTCTATCTCAAGCAGTGAAACATTGAACTAACCTTGTGGTAGTACCTTGGAATCTGCATAAGAGAACAAGCGTACCGCATTTCTGTAACTTAACTCTGCTAGCTCTTCCTCATTCAGCTCAAGTAAAGATGCAACGTAGGTGAGTATATTAAGAATGTTGGCTGGATGATTAAGGGTTTCTTTCGGCACAGCTGATGAATCACTTGCACCAGGAGACGGTCTCTCAGAGGGACTGACATCACTAGGAGTTGAATTTTCTCCTTGCACACGAAGCTCTTCTGGAACTGAAGAATCTGTATCAATGAAAAATAATGTATCCAAATTATGTACTTCTGGCAGCGCATCTGGTGCATCAGTCTCCAGTAATATCCTTTCACTAGGCACTGCCTTTAACATTTTCTTTGCCTTGTTTTCTTTCATGGACATGAGAAACCCAGAGAAAGAAAAGTAAGCACCAAGTTTAGTAAACTCAGGAACCATCTCAGCAGAACCAAGGTAAGAATGCAGAATCACACCAGCAGGAAATGGCCCAGTGGCTTTCATTATTTGAAGAAGATCACCAAAAGCATGAACACAGTGGATGGATGCAGGTCTTTTCAACTCTTTGGCAAGTTCAAGCTGCTGGCGGAAAATTTCAACCTGATCTTTAAAATCAGTCTTTCTTCCTTGAAAACCTTTGTCCAAGCCAATCTCTCCAACTGCAGCCGATGGAGTAGCCCTTAGAAAGTCCTTCAAGCTATTCAACCAGCTGTCAGTCCTTTCAGCAACAAACCAAGGATGGAGCCCAAAGCATGGGACTATAGATGGATAGTCATCACTCATCTCCTTAACCAGATTCCAGTCTTTCTCAGAGATACCATTGACAGCAAAATGGACTACGCCAGCATTTAGGGCTGTTTTGATCAGCTGTGGGGCCACTTTGAATATTCTTGGGTCTTGGAGGTGACAGTGAGCATCAAAGAGCTTCATCATGGCTTTGGGATCTCCAGCTGCTGCTCTTATCTTTACTTTTCTCCAACCTCAGTTCTCAAGCTTTTTTCTTCAAGTAATGTTTTGGTCTGGGACCACCAATTTTCCTAAAAATGAAAGAAAGAAATAAAACGTCACTGAAAAGAGTTACGAGAATTTTTTTCATAAATACACTGATTTCTCTACGAAACCTTCATTTACTTGTAACTTTTGCAAGAAATGGAATGGGTTACCTGGGAAAGAATTATGCATATGCAAGGAAAGTAAATTCTTTCATTACTTTTTGTTTCCAACTGATTCAAAAGTTTTGACATATATTTCCTTCAGTTTTGTATCGCTAACGACCTACTCAGAACTTGAACATGAGCCAAAAGATCTTCTTTTGTCCAATGTCACACTTTGAGTCTTTAGGGCGAGTAATCTATGTTATAAAGCACGCTAACTGTCAACACTTTTCTTGTTACATAACTATTTACCGAAAGCAACAACGCTATGGTATGGCATGGCAGCTTTGATGTAACAAAGCAACAAAATTAAATGGTAAGTAACTGCACAATAGGCCATGTTCAGTATTTTTATTCTACCAGTATGTAGTTAATAACAATTGTATAAGTCATTCATCTTGTGACCATTGACCATTGGTCCCAACCACCTCAGATTGGTAGATATATTGTAAAATAAGCATCTACCTCAATTTACTCCTGTTCATATCACATTATCGCTCTTGATTCGACGATTCTTAATGATAGGGATTTATACTTGGAGACCACGAGACTTGCACCACCAAATTTAACTCATCTTTCAGAACTTCTGTTGGAAATTTACCTAAAAGAGTTTGAAGCCGTCCCAGCTAGTTGATCTAACCTAACCTACATAGAAGTAACATCGACAGAATCTCGATGAATCTTGATATAAAGAAAGAACAAATACGACTTTCCCTTCTCTTTTTTCCCCTTACTTTGTTCCCACCATATCTATTGCATCAGATAAAAAAAAAAAAAATTCCTCCAAGTCATAACCATATGAGCCACAACCTCGTTCGACAGCAGTCTCATCACACCACATTGATAGAAAATTGCACCAAATAGATAGTCTGCTTATCATTAGTTGCTTGACCGCTAGTGCAATATATTTGAACTTCAACAAATTTAGCTTGAGACTCTAGGAAGGGATCAACAGACTAGCCCCACCTTCAAATCTGATCAAGCCACCTAAAATCCTATTGATGAAACTGAAAGAAGAACGACAACATGGGAAAGACACAGTCCAAAGGAAACCAACAAGAAATAAGGAGAGGACTAAAAAAGAAGAGAGATCATAGAGAAACAAATCCCTCCTAAAAATTTTCGAGTCCCTTTTAACACATCACAAACAATGTGTTCCTTATAAGAAATTTTGAAATGCCTTGTCAAAGAAATCCTCACTTGAAATACTTCATCCAAACACACTCTTAGGGGATGTTCATACTAAAAGGGAGACAACTTTAGAGGATCAAGGGTGGGTAGTTACCCTTAACCAAAAACAAAAGCATGGCAAGATTTGGTACCAATGAGAGGATATAGGATAGTCTTCACACACAACACTACACCTCATTCTATTAGTTTGGCACTCAATTTATCAGCCAAAAACAACTTACTGCCACACTCACTTACTCTTTATTCTGATCTCCAGTACTAGACGGTAGAGGTCGTAAAATTTTACAGAGAAAGAACTCAAAACTACGTATTGCATTGGATGCACATTCACAGATTAAGAATGCACTTGGAAGGGCCATAACAATGGCTGCATCTGCTAGTGCTATTCTCCACTCAAACAAAAGAGAGAGCGTTTCTATGAGACCCAACATTTGAAACTTGGCATTTCAATACTTGTAATACAAAATGCAATGAGTCGAACCTCTAAGACATTTCATCTTGGCTATGAAGTTCTATAGCTGACTGGCCTAATCTTTCCTGACCCTATACCATGTTGCAATGAGAGTCAATTTCTTTGCGAAGCATGCCAGAAGGAAGGCTTCGACAAAAGGGCTCTGTTTTCTTGACTTTGTTTGTTTAGCATAAGAGGAAAATGTACTAGGCATTATAGTAATAACTTGGTTCAGAGGGTCCATTTGCAGAATCTTTACATCTCAGATGTAGTGAGAGAGTCCTTTTTTTTTTTACCACAGGAGTAAGATTTGTTCAAAAGATGCAGGATTAGACATAAATAGTTTCTGTGAAAGCCTTGGTGTCGTCGAAAGGCCTAAACATCTCTGAACAAAATTCAACCTCCACCAACAAGCTTAATGAATAATTGTAGTTTTCCATAGTAAAATACCGAAAAAAGGGAAAAAAATAGAGGAGAAAATAGCAGTTTATATACAACTATATTTTGTATGTAGTTGAAGGTCATATATTTTAGGAAAGGACTTCGTTCTGCCAGTCTCACACCCGTTCTTCTGACTGTTATTTGGCCATGGTTTTAACCCTAGTCGAACAATCGAACCTCTACGACATTGTTTCTTCTTCTTCTTCAAAACAAAAGGGCGAGGATTTCTATGAGACCCAGCATTGGAAACTAGACAATTAAATGCTTGTCATACAAAATGTAATGAGTAACGCATTGATTGATCACAATTGCAGTGCTGAATCTGTGCTCAAACTCGTGTTAAATTTGGGATGATTGTGTTCGCCTCGTGTTCGTCACGAGCTTTGAATCTGTGCTCAAGCTCGTGCACGGCGAAGTTACACGAGCTGAGCTCGACTTGGCTCGCACAGCATAGGGAAGCTGAAAATAGGCAGTAAAGAAAAAAGCCCTAATATCTCGAATTGAGTTCATAATTGATTACAAGAATTAATTACGAACATACCTTACTCCACTTCGATCTCAATGATGGAGATTAAGCCATGGTTGTTGGTGGAGAAGGAAACTGAAATTGAATCCCATCTGCGAAGATGGATCGACGGTTGCAGGTGAAGAAGTGGACTTGGAGAAGAAGCCAAAAGTGAGGGAGAACGGAGAAATTTTTCGATTTCTTCTTCACTGTAAACAGGAAAGCGAAAATGCGTTTGTCACACGATTTATTATTTTTTTTCTTCGGTTTGAAAATAAGGTTATTTTTTAAAACTTTTATTTTGAAATTTTAGACTTTTAACTTTTGATTTTTTTGTTTTAAGACCACTACCGCCCCACCCACCTGCCGGCGCCGCAACTACGATCACTATTAAAGAAAAATTTCAAAATAAAAATTAATAATTAAATATTCAAAATAAAAATTGAAATAATAAAAAATTCAAAATAAAAAATAGATAATCAAACACTAATTTATTTTTAAAAAAAATAAAAACTTAACTAGTTTTTTTTAAAATAAAAAAAATCAAAATTATAAGTGATAACAGACTCTTGGTGTAACCCTGTTTGCGAAGTTTTCTTTCCTTTTTTTTTCTTTATTAGAGCAAAAGAAGAAGATTTTACATCAACGATATCATATAGACCAACAAACAATTGGATGACCGGCCATCTAATACAAAAGAAAGATACAAGAAATAGTAGGAACTACTAGAAAACAAAACACCACTAAAGGAGTACAGGACCAAAACCGGATACCAGGATGAGGAATCACAGGTGCTAAACCCGCAAACCAGATCTGTTGAATCCCAAAAACTGGATCGGATAGCAAGAGATGCTAATGCAGTAGCTAAAGACAACACCTCCTCTTCCCCCTAGGTGATATGCAACGAGTGCAAAATCCTACTGTTCATTTGTAATCTACACAAAAGGTTGATAAAGGACAAACTCCGATGATCAGGATTCTCCATCTGCATCATAATAACATGAGTTCAGTGAAGTCGACTCAATCAAGATATAACAATACAAATAACCAGAGGAAAAGCACCAAGCTCATCTGTTGCATCAATACCATCTGTAAGTACCCCAAGCAAAACCCATTTAGAATTCATCAAAACCACACCAAACCCAAATTGCCTGTCAACAGAAGAAACGATGACCGAAATCGCTCAAAACACTGGATAGGAGGTTAACACAATCACATGTGTGGGAGAAATAAATAGGGTAAAGAGGAGGATAAAAGTGAACAAAGCTGACAAGTCCCCGTAAAGGATGAACACTAACATAACACTGAACTTTTACAGAAATAACGCTGAGAAAAACTGGTGACTTTAGTGTGAGAAAGTAAAAGGTGAGACTCATGAATAATTTGGGCAAGAGAAAATTTAGCACTGTTGAAAATAACTGCATTTCTTGTAAGCCAGATTAACCAGAGAACAACTGTAACAGTGATTAAGTATAACAAATTTGTACAACATTGAAAGATAGGTTTAGCTAACCATAAAGAAAACCACAAACCGACAGACGAGGAAGGTAGAGAAGTAAGGAGACTAGAAGGAAGGAAGGGAACAAAAACCAAAAAGAGCACAATCTAGGACATTCTAAAAAACAGATGGGTATGAGTTTCAGGATGAAATGAACAAAGCGGACAACAATCTAAAATAGGACAATGACGTTTAACGAGTTCAGAACAAAGGGGAAGTTGAAGATGGAGTGATTGCCATAAGAACATTTTTAACTTCTCGAGGATCGGAAGTTTCCAAAGTTTGCGCCAACAACTAGGAGACATAAAGTTGGTGCAAGAGGAGGATCATTTAAGTTTAGCTCAAAAAACCTTATAAGCAGAAGCAACTAAAAAAATGTTTATTCTTAACAAAAGGTCTTCCTAACCAGCTTGTGGAAAGGGAAGTTGTAAGACCTGGGTGAAAATTCCACCAGGAAACATCTCCAAAAGTAGACTTAAACTCCATTGAGAAGTATTTGAGACGAACCAAGTCGAGACCATCCAATGAGCGTTCGTATTCGTAAGATAAGTTTGTAAGGTCGAAGGAGGGACAGAAGATAGCCACTAATCCGCCCAAACTGAAATGGTCTGACCATCCCCAATATGCCATTGCACACCATTATTCAGAATACGCTGTCTAACTAATATACTACACCATACCCAAGAAGAAGAATTAACTGGATGAGCTTGTAGAAAATGACGCCGAGCAAAGTACCGTCCTTTGTAGACTTGACTTACCAGACTATGAGGAAAACCCAAATTTTCCAAGCTTGCTTGGTGAAGAGAGCTTGGTTAAGGAACCTAAAATCCGAAAAACCTAATCTCCCGAACTTTTTAGGAAGACATAATAAGCTAGGCCAGGCCATAAAGTGAATTGATGTCCTCGATACATCACTCGACCACCAAAATCAGGCTAAGATCTGATCCAATTGATGACAGATCAAAACATGTAATTTATAAACAGACATGTAATTCATAAGGAGAGAGGACAGAACAGGCTGAATAAGAATCGCATGCCCTACTTTATTTAGCAAAAGACTTAACCAATGCACACATCTATCTTGAACACACTAAACTAATACGTGAAAAATCTCCTTTTTGGTGGACAAGATGACTAATTGTATGTCCAATGATTTCCCAAATTCAGAAGTAGTCGAGAATTTGAACCCATTCTCAAGTATTAGGACTAATAACTAGTCTAGATTTTGCCCCGTTAATTAATGCTTTGACTAGAAAACCCACAGTATTCGCGGAGGACTTTCTTAACTTCCCCAATATCGTAAAGAATTTCTTTGTGAAGTTTAAGGAACAGGTAAATATCATCGGCAAACGTGAGATGAGAAACTGAGGGAGAATGTCTACGAGCTTTAATACCATCGAATTTCCCATTTCTTTCTGCATGGATAAGCCATGTGGAAAGAATTTCCGAACAAAGGACAAAAACAAAAAGAGAAAGGGGATCACCTTGATGAATTCCATCCGAAGGGGAGAAAGAAGTTTTGGGCGCACCATTTATCAAAAGTTTTGCGAGGGGAGAGAAAAGAGAAGAAAAGAAAGTTGTTCATGTCTTTCTTTTTCTCTAATTTGTGAGCTTTTGTAAAAAAAAGAAAAGAAAAGAAATAGGAGGAATGTCTACACTTATTTTATTTCTAAATTTTTCCTCCCAAAATAAAAAAGAAACCGGAAGGAGAGAACTTACATAAATAATATTTTAATAATGCCCAGAAGAAAATCTATTGCACTGATATCATCAGGTGATAGGTAGAGCCGACCGGAGTTATGATCTTCAATTTCTGTGCTAGCATGTACAGAGAAAAGCATACTTAAAAAAATTTGCAGACCTCCCAATTTCTGCGGTTAAACTTAGCAGGAGAAACTCTGTGCAAGTTACAGGTTGGGGAAAGGAGGAGGTTTGGTCATTTGCACTGCTCTGCCAAAATGCGTGGAAGAGTACTACTCACGTCGCTGACCGGATGACCGGAGATGCTCTAGAACTCTGAGTTCCCTGCAATGTATGAAATACCAGAGAAAGTGATATGAAAAATCAAAGAACTTACTAGGTGAATGGATGCGCTTGCTAGGCGGGATATCTGATGCTTCACATGCGACATGGGCAAAATACCGGCATTTTCTGCAATAGTAAACCCAATAAATTCTGGGCAATCGCTTGTGGCATATGCTACAAAGGTATATTGAGATGGCAAAGCATAGGTGAGCGTGAGGTGGTGTACGTGATCACGCAGTTTAATTTTGCTTCGCAGTAAAGCACAGGCCCGATGGATCCAGAAATGGCTGCAAGTGGTGCATTGGTACCACATGCCTTCATGTTTTTGGCCGCAAGCATCACAGCGCAACATGGCTGTGCTCCGCACTGGGGTTAACAGGTGTTCGTGGCTCCGGTGATCAATCTTGGGCTCCATCGCAGAAGCACATACTATGTCCATGTCGAAATAGCACTGGGAACAGGTGTAGGCAAAGTCTTTCCAGACGTGTTGGCAGAGATTGCACCGGAAATCACGTTTAACACGAAGAGTAAGAGGGTGTTCTGGGTGCATGGGGTGTTCCATCACTTGGGGTCATTCAGCGCATGATTTGTGAAGGAAGAACTCACACCGGCTGCAGCCGTGGAGGCACCAGAGATTACTCCTAGACACCCATTGCAGTGACAAGCTCCCTCGTCACCATCATCCTCGTTTGGTATGAATTCCCTGTAGAACAATGGATGCTCATGTTGAAGCTCCATCTCTCAAACAGTCCTTGTCCAATCTGATCTATACCTCTTAACCATCAAGACAGATGAGCAGATCAAAGCTTCCAAGTTTGACTTGCGTAATTTAGAATTGCACAACTTAACAACTAATAGATTTCGTAGAAAGGGCCCCTGAAGGTTAGCATTCTAATCGGTGTTACCAAGACACTGTTGTCCGAGACAAACGTGACTAGTTTGATTCCTCTTTCATTTATAGCCATTTTCATGTGTGGCGCGAGTAAAAGATAAGTACTCCGTTCCAACGGAACGAACATCTATCCCTCCTTTTAATTTGGCACTCAATTCATCAGCCAAAAACAATTTACTGTCACACTTGCATATTCGTAAAGTTAAATTTTACAGAGAATGAATTCTATGAGACCCAGCATTAGATGCTATGAATGTGCTGTGCGATGGAAGCACATTTGTAGCTTTTATAATGCACTTGGAAGGGCCATAACAATGGCTGCATCTGCTAGTTCTTGTCAAACAAAATGCAATGAGTATGCATTAATTGATCACAATTCCAGGGGTAGAACCATTTTTCTAGTTCAATCTTCCTCGCAAGTGGATTCAGACGTGTTCACCATTTTTCACATCATTTGAGGAATATTGTGCTAAATAGGTATGCAAGAGAAAACATGAGCCAAAGTGCTGTCTTTCATCCTATCATTCTCCATTCTATCTGTTTTAGCGCAATGTTATATGCATAAGTATATATGCCTTTTCTGGTTCAGCACAATGTTCAAACTGGTGGCAAATATGTTCACACCATGACAATCATGCTAAAATCAAGGAAGAAGATTATGGGAAATGAAGAAGCAGCGAAATGCTGTAAGATGCGCAAGTACATTTTAATAGCTTAACTGGATGATTGATCATAGGTTGTGGACCTCAACTGGAATTTCTTAGACATTGACTTCCCTTTCTTTCTTCTTCTTCAACGGGAAACTCTAAAGGCATTCTCGAACTGAAAAGGGTCCTCGGACTAGATACTCCTAATCCGAAAAGGTTGCCTCTATTTTACATGGTGCTATAGCTAGTTGGCAACTGCCTATTTCTGTCACCACTTGGCTACATAAAGTTTAGTAGCTTAAACCAACTGTATAATCTGAGGGGATGTGCATTTGTGGAGTCTCTACTTGATTCGTTCACTATTGTTTGGCATAACCTGGTCGGTGCTACGATTGTGAAGTACTAATGGCACATGAACATGTGTAGCTGCCCTTTTCTGGTATAGCTGTGAAGTTCTCTAACTGCATGGTCTAATCTTTCTGGGCTTATATATATTATGTTGCAATGAGAGTCAATTTCTTTGTGGAGCAAGCAAGAGGGAAGACTTTGACAAAAAGGGTCTGTTTTCTTGACTTCGTTTGTTCAGTATAAGAGGAAGAAGTAATAGGCTCTATAATATTAATTTGGTTCGAAAAGTCCATTTGCAGGATCTTTACATCTCAGAGATAGTGAGAGAGATTCCCTTTTCTACCAAAGTAAGACAGACTTGTTCAACAAACATCAGATTAGACATACATAATTTTCTATGAAATTAAAGCCTCGGTGTCGTCGAAAGGCCTAAACATCTTGAACAAAATTCAACCTCCACCGAAAAGCTTAACGAATAATTGCAGCTTTCCCCAGTAAAAAACCGGAAAAAAAAATAAAAAAGAGGAGAAAATAGCACTGTACAGACAACTCTATTCTAGTGTAGTTGATGGTCATATATTTTAGGAAAGGGCTTCTTTCTGCCAATCTCACACCCTTTCTTCTGACTATTATTTGGCCATTTTTTAACCCCAGTTGAATAATAAAGTCATTATAAAAGCCCTACTCCCGCCATCTCAGCTATATGGTGAGGAAGTGTGAAGGAGCTGCACAAAGAGAGCCCTTGCTGCCATCCTCCTAACTCTCATCTCCTCTTCTCTTAAAATCCCTAAACCTACCCATCTTGTCCTTCTCACTTTTCTCTTGATCTCCCTCTATAAACAAACCAAACTTAATACTTGTTAGAACCTTGTTTGTTACCTTTCTTTTCTTACTTTCAACCCAACTTTTTTTTCCACCTGCAAACCTTTAGTTTGTTATACATTTCACATTAAACTTTTCAAGTTTCTCTTGGCAACAATGGGGAGCTTGTCTCTAACTTCCATCTCCATTGCGCCCAAAGGAACTGCAAGATTTTCCGATGTTAAACATGATAATATCTTGTTCAAGAAGAGGAGGGATTGCGTGGTTTGTTGCCAAGGCGGTGGAAATGCTACAAAGACTAGTAGTGTGTTGTCTACTATTTTGACGGAAAGATCACCGACGTTGATGGGCGTGGACCATGTCACGGCTCTAATGGAGAATACTGCGGTGAAGGACTTGGTGCCTTATGGTGGACCAGCTGGGCCTCTAGTGGATATACAAGATAATGATGAAGGCATCGGCATTGTTGAGTTTCTTAGAGGGAAGGGGTTCCTAATAACTGGTGCAACTGGATTCTTGGCAAAAGGTACGTACACGCATTGCTGCAAGTCTCCGTCAAATATTTTCAATTTATTGAGGTCAATGTAACCTCCGTCAAATATCTTCAATTTATTGAGGTCTATCTAAAATTCTAAAATTCTGCTGTTTCCTTGCTGTAAAATTTTGTCACTGATGTACTTTTTGCAACAAACGAGGTGCTAACAAGGAAAAGAAAAGATCAGAGACGTTCCCTCCCTTCCTTTGCTTTCTTTACTAGTTTGAACTTGAATACCAATAATGATATTGTATGTGATTGTAATGGTTTTTTCAAGTTTCTTGAAGTTTCGAATAAAATCTTATTACTTGACCTAGTTAACTATTACATGGTTTTCTTCTCAATTTTCATTTCTTTGCTCTCTTTATGAACTCGGATGTTTGATCATCCAGTCCTCATAGAAAAGATAATACGCACAGTGCCCGATGTGGGTAAGATCTATCTATTGATCAAGGCAAAGAACAAGGAAGCTGCAATGGAGAGGTTGAAAAATGAAGTATGCATTTTCTGACCTTTAAAACTTTCACATTTATACTAGTCAGTTTTCCGATCTCTTGTTTTCTTACTATTAATGATGAAAATTCTGACCTCTTTTTCATAGATAATTAACACTGAGCTCTTCAAGTGTCTCCAACAAAAGTATGGAAAATCGTATGAAGCTTTCATGTTAAGCAAGCTGGTCCCTGTGGTTGGAAATGTTTGTGAGCCTAATATTGGGGCTAACGAGAATATAGCAGATGTGATTGCAAGAGATGTTGACATAATTGTAAATTCTGCAGCTAATACTACTTTTGATGAAAGGTGTGCGAAAAGAACCAAACCTGATTTGTGTTAGATTTTGTTGAAGTTATTCTGCATGAACACTCTGAACAAGTACTTGCTTGGCAATTTGGGAAAATTGCAGATATGATATTGCTCTTGACATAAACACTGGGGGACCAAGTCGCCTTATGAGCTTTGCAAAAAAGTGCAAGAAACTTAAACTCTTACTGCATATATCTACAGGTAAACTAAAGCTTGCTAGTTTGAGGACTGAACTCCCAAAAGGGTGTTATGATTGTTTTATTTTCCTTGCCAATTTTGGAAAAAAAGGAACCATTTGGTTACATGGATTGATTCATTTTCTTGTGATGCAGCTTACGTTAATGGACAAAGGCAAGGAAGAATCATGGAAAAGGCATTCTGTGTAGGCGATAGCATTGCAAGGGAAAATTTCGTCCTTGAAACTTCAGAAACATCATCCCTCCCTATATTGGATGTAGAAGAAGAACTGAAGTTGATCTTAGAATCAAAACATTCATTTCCAGACCATGAACTGGCTCAAAAAATGAAGGAACTTGGCTCAGAGAGGCACTGATTCTCTCTTCTTCTTGGTTTTTTCTGCTTAGCAGATTGGAAAGTCTCGTTTCATTCTGTTCAGTGTTAAGCTAATGATAATCATCTTTTGTGAAAATCTATGATCTTATAACAGGGCAAGGAAATATGGTTGGCAGGATACCTACGTTTTCACGAAGGCTATGGGAGAGATGTTGATTGATAAAATGAGAGAAGAGATACCAATAGTCATAATTCGACCTAGTGTTGTTGAAAGTACCTACAAAGAACCATTTCCTGGATGGATAGAAGGCAATAGGTATGTAAATTCCTGATTGAACCCATCTTCTATAAGGTGCTATTCTATCAGTTTGATCTGAACCGTAGATAATTTACCACCTCTCTCTTTCTCTCTCCCTCTCTCAGGATGATGGACCCTATTGTTCTATACTATGGAAAAGGGCAGCTCAGTGGATTTTTGGTAGATCCAAATGGAGTACTTGATGTAGTAAGTTGTGATTTTTGCTTTAAATAGAACTAATAATGGGATCTTTTGATTGTGGTATAAGAAGTTGCCATTGTCTCCATCTTAGATTGCAAGAAAAATGATATTTGAAGTTTGGACGTTAAAAAAAAAATTGCTAGAAATTAAAAAGAGTACTCGCATTTCTTGGTATTCTCACTGTGTTTTTGGTCAACTTGAGAAAAGTTGGAACTGTCCCAGAGCATTGTAATTTGCCGCTATAAACATGGACCTCGTTGCTCGAAATCTAACTGTTCTAGAGCACCGAGACACTGCCACATGCTGGCATGGGACCATGATATATTTGCTCGAGTGACGAACACAAAATCGTGTCACATCATTCCACAAGGTTTTCTCGATCAAATTCTTTGTGATGACGCGTAACACAATCTATTTTTACACAAATTAGCACTGTTCTAGGCACATAGCTTTCTGAGCATGAGATACTTTATAGGTTCCAGCCGATATGGTCGTGAATACAACCCTGGCAGCGATAGCAAAGCATGGGGCAGCAGGAAAAGCAGGAACTAATGTTTACCAGATTGCTTCATCTGTCGTGAATCCACTAGTATTCCAAGACCTGGCTGAATTGTTGCATGAACACTTCAATTCTTCACCATGTTTGGATCCCAAGGGGAGACCAATCCGTGTTCCAACCATGAAGCTATTCAACTCCGTTGATGATTTTTCCTCTCATGTTTGGAGAGATGCAGTTCATCGAATTGGCTTGACTTCTACGGCCAATCCTAATGGGAAACTGTCACGGAAACTTGAAAATATGTGCGGAAAGTTGGTGGAGCAAGCCAAGTACTTGGCCAATTTATACGAGCCATACACCTTTTATGGTGGAAGGTAAAATGACCAAAAATTCTCTCACTTCTCTTGATATTTTTCTCTAGAACAAAAGCATGTAGCTTTCCGGTGGGTGCTTTCAAAATAGTGCCGTTTGATCAAATTCCTGGTTACACAACACCACTGCAATCAGCACAATTTATTGAACACGGCGTTGTTTTGGAAGCACGCCCTAGAAAACTTGTTGCTGGCTTAGTTCCATTGCAGTAGTCTTCGCTGTATAACGAAGTATCGTATGGATCAATATTGCTAGGTTTGATAACAGCAACACTCAGAGGTTGATGGGCTGCATGTCTGGAGAAGAAAGGAAGATGTTTGGGTTTGATGTGGAGAACATAGATTGGAAAGAGTACATCTCCAAAGTCCACATTCCAGGGCTAAGGAGACATGTGATGAAGGGAAGAGGGATGTGCAGCTAGCTGAATCCCGAGAGGGATTCTTTATTAGCTATTTGTGTTAATGAAAACTGTGTTGCTTGTTATTTTCTTTCTTATACAAGTATTACTTCAAGTGGGGTTGCAGAAAGGTTTTAGCCTTTCAGAAGTGGTGTAAAACTCCTCTGCATTGTTCTTGGTCTCTTGGAACACTCTAGCTGTGTACTTCAGTAGCAAACATATGGTGTGTCAGTTTAGACGATGAAGATCACATTTTTACGCGTTTGTGTGTGTGCTCTTCCCAATTTTTCAATTTAGTTGACGACAACCCTTCCAAGTCTTCCTGCAGTGTGTCTGATGCAGAAAAGGATAAGGCATGCATGATCGTACAATTTACAGAACCATCCTTCAACTCCCTGTTTAATTTCCTATTCAACAATGAGCGACCAAACAACTACGAAGACATGCCCACCTACACTTGACGAGCACACCCGGGCGTTGGGAATTGATTCTTAAAAGTAAATTTTGATTAAATTAGAATCAGTTTTTAGGATCAGCTTTAATTCATTTTAAACATAATAGATTAAAAGTTGTTGAAGGTGTTTGGATAAAAATGGATTAAAGTATGTTTACGGTAGCAAAATTACCATATAGTATGTTCAAACTGAAATTGAGCATTTGATGTTTTTTTAAAAGTAAGAATATTTTAGTAAATCTCTTGGTCAAACATGATTCTCCAAAACTGATTAAATCTTAATCCAAGAGAATAAAGATTATGGATTTAATCAGTTTTCAGTACATTTGAGCAGATTTAATCAGTTTACTTTTTTTTGCCAAACACTTGAAAACTGATTTAATATGGATTTAATCAGGTTTGATCAATTTAGAACCAATATCAAACACCCTCTAAGTAAGTGTGAAAATAAGCTGAAGATATATAGATCGTGAATGAAGTTTTCTTGTTCCAAACTGTTAATAATTAAAGATGCCTACTTAGAGGTGTCAAATGGGCCGGGCTTGGGCCGGCCCAAGCCCATCGGGCCTCCAGAAAACCGAGCCAGGGCCGCCTGTCAAACGGGCCGGGCCGGGCCAGGCCAGAATGAGGGAAATCTGGGCCCAGTCTAAGCCCAGGCCCTAGGCCCAACATTTAGGGCCGGGCCCGGGCCCAATTTTTTATTTTGGTATTCAAAATAACAAATATACCTTAGTTATTCTCACTAATGATATAAAAGTAATAGATTTCTTCTACATTTTAGACATAGAAGGCAAGCAAATACACCTTAGTTTAAAAAAAAAAACTGAAAAGGCCATTTTTTGGGCCAAAAGAGGGCCGGGCCAAATCCGGGCCATTTTAGGGCCGGGCCGGGCCCGGGCCCGGGCCTGTTTCTCAAAAAGTTAGGCCTGGCCTTGGCCCTGGCCCAAGCCCTAAGGGTTAGGGCCAGTCCGGGCCCAAAAAAAGGCCGGGCCAGGCTGGGCCAGCCCGCGGGCCGCCTCGCCCATTTGACACCTCTACGCCTACTACGTAACACACCGTGGGTTCGGAAACATACCGTACGAAGTACTCAAAAGTTTTGACAAATGATCCTTATTGTTACGAGCTTCCAACACGGTTGATCTTATTCGTATGTATGAAAACAAGAGAGAGTTCTTCTTCCACGAACCGAACCTTAGAGTTTGGTGATGCTCTAGAAAGAGTGCAACAGGGGGGAGGGGATTTTTTATTTGCAGTGAAAACTTCTGTCTTGTGATTTATTATTTGTCTTTGAAAATCTCTAGCCTTTATACAGAATTAGTATTAGATCTAGAGTTGTCAAACGGGCCGGGCGGCCCGCGGGCGGGCTGGCCCTGGCCCGGCCCCGTCCATGAACAGTAGCGGCCCAGCACAGCGGGCTTGGGGCCTGGGCCTGGGCCAGGCCTTCACTTTCTGCGAAAAAGCCCGGCCCGGAAACGGCCCGGGTTTGGCCCGGCCCGAAGTCGGCCCGGGTCTCTGGCCCGGTCTGCGGCCCGGATCTGGCCCGGTCTGCGGCCCGGGTCTGGCCCGGTTTTGGCCCCACTTGTTTGAATTTTTTTGTTTTTCCCCCCTTTCTTCCACCCCTTTTCCAAAATTCCACTTTTACCCCCCCAACAGCAATATAACGGCTAGTTTGGGGGGTATTTTAGTCTAACCTATATTTTTCAACTCCTTTACACTCTTACCCTCCCCAACAACTATAAACGGATAGTTTGTAGGGGTATTTTGGTCTTTTGTGAAGTTTCTAAAATCTATAAATTCACACCATTTCTCTCTAATTTTTCACACCAATCTTCTTACTCTCTCTTACCTAAACATTCTATATTTCTACAAGCTTTGCTACTATTTTCCTCTCCAATTACTACTCTTGCTAATTACTACTAGTATTTACTAATTAGTACTCTTGTTTATTAATTACTAGTCTTGCTAAATTCTTTTTAATTACTAACTCTCTAATATTTGTTACTCGTTCATTCTTTTAATTGTTATTTCTTATTACTACTCTTATACTTGTGTATTTAGTTACTCTTACAAAGTTTAGCTCGAAATATGGCTGGATTATTGAAGAAAATGAGGCGTGCATCGTCATCACGAAAAACATCATCATCATCGCAAGCACCACCACCAGCACAAGCGCCAGCGCCACGGCCATCACAAACACCAATCCAAGCACCAACACAACCATTCGTTCCTGGACGAATGAGTACAGGCTGTATGATAGATACCCAAGCCAATTGGGAGTTCAATCAAAACATTCCAGATTTTGAATACACGCCTGATGAAGACCCCCCGCATTATAGTCAAGGACGCAGCTCGGTTGGCGAAGCTACTACTCCGTGGCATAATCTCAACCCTATGCCTGGTCATGATGAAGAAGGGCCGAGCAATGCCTCCGGTAATGAGCCAGAAGTCCAAAAGGGGAAAAAAAAGAAAGCCGAGTGTTGGAATCATTTCGATGTAGTTACGGTGGACGGCATCCGAAAAGCTCGATGTAAGTACTGCGCTAAATTATTTTCGTCTGGTAGTGGTAATGGACATCTTAACAGGCATTACCCTCTGTGTGCACCTCGACAAGGCCACGTCGAACCTACCCAAACGCAGTTATCTTTTGACGGTAAGTTATTTGTTTATAATCAGCGAGAGCAAAGAGACGGTCTCGCTGAATTTGTTATTCATGATGAACAAGCCTTTTCTTTTGCCGATAATCCTAAGCACTCTAGATATATGAACACATACGTTCAACCTTTGTACAAAAAGGTTCATAGAAACACAACTAGATCCGATGCACTCCGACAGTACAATGCTGCTAAAGCACGCCTTATCGATTATTTCGATAAATTTGAAGGTAAAGTTAGTCTTACTTCTGATATTTGGCAATCTCCTTATACTTTTGTTAGTTATTCTTGTGTGACCGCTCATTGGATTGATGCAGATTGGGTTATGCACAAGAGAATCATCGCTTTCGAGCACTTCCCTTATCCGCACGATGGAATGAACATTGCTATTCTTATATTAAAAGCATGCACCACATTTAAAATTAAGGATAAGATTATGAGTGTTAGTTTTGATAATGCTTCTAATAATAAAGTTGCTGTTGCAGCTTTAAAGGAGACGCTTCAACCTGTACTTAATGGTGAATTATTTCATGTTCGCTGTGTTTGTCACATTATTAATTTAATTGTTCAAGATGGTTTAGCTGCTGCAGGAGATATTCTTCTCAAAATGAGGGGTATGACAGCGTATGTTAATAGCTCGAGTCCGAGAACACAACAATTTAAAACGTTGTGTGTTCAATATAATATGCCTCGCAGGAGAGCAGTTACAGATGTGGTCCACAGGTGGAACTCTACATACCACATGCTTTTACACATTCTGGCATACCGAGAAGTCTATACGCATTTTCTACTAACCCAGTTCCCAGCCGGCTTGCCAACTCAAGAGGAATGGCAGATGGCCACATACCTAGCTGAATTTTTGGAGGTATTCTACACGTCTACCAATTTATTGTCTGGTACGTACTATCCCACCTCTCCTCTCGCTGTAATAGAAATTCTGAAGATGGCTACAATGTTAACAAAATGGAGATATATAGGACCCTTTAAGGAAATAGTAAAAGTGATGGATCAAAAATTTAATAAATATTGGAGTAAACTGCCTGCTATTTTTACTGTGGCTACTTGTTTAGATCCTAGGTTAAAGTTGCATGGCGTGAACGCCTCGATACAAGAGATATCGAAATTAATGTGCTACACAGCAGAGGAGACAACCGCATTCACAGCAAAAGTGAGCAAGAGGTTTGAGGACTTGTTCAACGTCTATCGTAATTCTGCTGACGTGCGCGGGCGAGCTACATCATCATCCACTGTTGAGAGGTATTATGCGCCATACCTTCAGGGCTTTGAACATCTAGTAGCAAGACAACTACCAGGTGAAGGTACTTCTAATTCGGCAGGTTCGTATACTTTTTCCTCTTTTAATGAGATTGGTGTATATGCAAATACTGATCATTATTCTGATTTATCAAGGCAAGAACAGGTTAATTTTAATTTGTTAAATTTTTGGAAACAAAATCAAAACATGTATAAAACTTTATCCCAAATTGCACGGGATGTACTGCCAGTGCAAGCCTCCACGGTTGCTTCAGAGTCGGCATTTTCAGCCAGCGGGAGGGTTTTGGATGACAGGAGGAGTCGTCTTAACCCCGAGTCGCTCGAGCTATGTGTATGTTGGAAGGATTATCTTGATGCGAAATACCGCGAGCAAGATAAACCGATTGATGATAGGAAGAGCAGTGACTCGGATATTGAAGTACTTCTGGATGATTAGGTAATTTGTTTTTATTTTCCTCTTTTGATCCTTTTGGTTGACGTTGCAGATTTCTTGATCTTTGATTGCTGATATTTTGGATAGACATGCATTATTATTTTGATTGTTAGAATTTTAAGAATAAATTTTTTCACAAAATATACTTTTTTTCCATATATATAAAATAAATTTTTACAAGCAAGATATATATTTTTTCGTATATATAAAAAAATAGGTAACTTCGCCTGTTTGTTTACAAGCAGCCGGTCCCAAGCCCGGATAAAAGGAGGAGGGCCTATGAATACATTTATTATTTTTCTATATAAATTGTTATGTGTTAAGATTTTATTAATAAAGCTCACCAAGAAGAGTATGAAAATGTTTAACATATAATAAAAAATATAATGGCTAACAAATAAATATGTATATACATACATACATATATATGTATATTACTTATAATGAAATAAAAGGATAAATATTAGGTTCGTTAAATTGTGAATATTGCCTAGAGATGAAATTTAAAATTGAATAACAAGAAGAAAAAAAAAGGGCCCGGGCCCGGCCCAAGCCCGGCCCTAGATATTGGGCCTAGGGCCAGGGCCTGGACTGGGCCTAGGTTTGCCTTCGGCAGGCCCGGCCTGGCCCGATTGGCAGCCCCACTGGCCCGGCCCCGGCCCGGCCCCACAGCAGGCCCGATGGGCTTGGGCTGGGCCGGCCCTTTGACAACTCTAATTAGATCGAGACCGACTTTATCTCAAACACTTAGGAGATGAAGACCGTATTTATCTCAAACACTTAGGAGATAAAACATCCTCTAATTAACTGTAATAATCTTGACCAACAAATAAACATTACCTCTTAGTGGACAGATAATGGGTCCATCGATCCAAATGTTTTACGAGCCAAACAAGTCTCACATGTTTGTAGATTGACTTTCACGAGTGGGACCAAATGGCCTTCTCTATCCAAACGAGTTATTCTATCTTGGCCTATGGGCCAGTCTTGCATGGCAGGTGGCAAAATCATTCATAATATTATCATTTACCACATAATAATAAGAGAACTGAGAATCAATTAATTAATCCAGGTGAAAAAAATATCCATGCAAAAATCATGTTTAAACCAAACATCATCCAAAAATATGTCAAACTTATTACCCCTAAAATTAAGGGAAAAACCACAGTTGATGCATATCGCACATCCTCAAGAAGCAAGTTGCATCCAGTGAGCAACTTGAGCTGGTAAAAACCAATCCCTAGCACCTCTTTGGAGCTGTTGTTTCCTATGAAGATTGTTCCCAACCTACTTTGGTCATACCCAAAGGCCCACTAGGAGTCCCATTTTGCACAAAACGTCAACACAATCAATAGTCACTTTTTAACGCTTTCAACTGGTCAAAACCATGCATGCTCAAGTCACGTGCACTTTTCACTTTTTCTACATTACTTCGTCACTGAGAAATTTATTTTTATGCAACTTACGGTAATGCCTCATCGTACTTCGACCGTCATACGTAGCCTGTCGGCATGCCTTAGCACTTGCCCAAGGAGGTTAGCCTTGGCCTTCCCCTTGGGGTCGTCCTCGGCCTCGGTGTCCCCTTGGGGTTGGCCTTGGCCTTCCCCCAAGGGTGGGCCTTGGCCTTTCCCGAAGGGTTGGCCTTTGGCCTTCCTCTTAGCACCTTCACTTTTTTTCGAGGGACCATGAACCCTCCGCGATGCCCGTCGCCTGCGATGACTCAACTCCAAGACACCCATTGCCTATGACAATTCGCTGACTCCTCGATCCCCGTCGTTAACACCCTCGTGCAGACTCCACGATACCTATTGCCCACTCCATGATGCCCGTCTCCCGAGACGACTCATCGACTCTTCGACGTCCGTTGTCCGCGCCCCCCGGGCAGACTCTGCCATGCCCCGTTGCCTGTGCCGCTCACCAACTTTGGGACACCCGTTGCCCGTACTGACTCGACTCCATGAAGGTTGCCTGTGACCAAGGAGGTTGCCTGTGACCATTCGTCGACTCCTCGATGTCCGTTGTCTGCAATGACTCATCAACTCCGCGAAGCCCGTCGCCCACGCCGACTCGTCAACTCCACGACACCCGTCGCCTGTGCTGACTCACAGACATCCGTCGCCTGCAGATTGACTCCACTAACCCAATCGCCCTCTCTCACACGCCAACTTTGCAATGCTCGTCACTTGCACCGACTCACCGACTTCGCGATGCCCGTTACCTGTGCCCTCTCGCTGACTCCGTGACACCCATCACTCGCGCCTGCGTACTGTCCCTGGGACACTCCACCTCGCCCATGCACCGCACCGCTAATACGGTCACGCCTCCAGGCTCTCTGTCACAATATCGTGCCCCCGGTGCCATACACATTCCGCTGCACCCATGCGCCACTTCCATGACATGTGCCCCTAGCACCAGGTATTGTCTAGCGATAAGGGTTACCATGCCCATACGCCACTTTCATGACATATGTCCCTGGCACCAGGCATTGTCTCGTGACAGGGGTTGTCGTGGCCATTTACCACTTCTATGACATGTGCCTCTGACACTAGGCATTCGTGCCCATGCGTCACTTTCATGACATATGCCCCTAGCACCAGGTCTCGTCTCACGACAGGGGTCACCGTGCCTATGCGCCACTTTAATGACATGCGGCCCTGTCACCACGTATTGTCTTGTGACAGATGTTGTCGTGCCCATGCGCCACTTCGATGACATATGCCCCTGGCATCAGATATTGTCTCGCGACAGATGTCGTCATGCCCATGCGCCACTTCGATGACATATGCCCCTGGCATCAAATATTGTCTCGCGACAGACGTCGTCGCGCCCATATGCCACTTCGATGACATGTGCCCCTAGCCCCAGGTATTGTTTCGTGACAATGGTCGCTGCGCCCAATGCACCACTTCCATGACATGTGCCCCTGGCATCAGATATTGTCTCGCAACAGACATTGTCGCACCCATACGCCACTTTAATGACATGTGCCCCTAGCCCCAGGTATTGTCTCGCGATAATGGTCGTCGCGCCCATGCGCCACAATCATGTCTACTGCCGTTGGCACCACACCCATGCGCCACAATCATGTCTCCTGCCGTTGGTGTGTCCGTGAGCCATAATCATGTCACATGCTCCCATGCATCACACTCATTCACCACACCATGCGTCCCTGCCATTGACGTGGAACATGCTTCGATCCACTCTTTGGAGTGTGCTGCATTCTGAGGGGCTCCACTCATTATGCTCCGGCATGAGGACCCTTTGCAGAGGATAGGCTCGCTACCACAGAACTTATTGCCACCTGGGATGACTTGCATGACACTAAGCACGTTTGAGCTACGACCACGTCCACTCACGTTATTGGTGATCATCGGCGCCCCCAGGACAATGACCCCTAGGTCACTCCTGGACGGAAGCAGGTCTTTGGAGGGCATCGCGCTTAGTCCGCCTGGCAGTTGGTCATAGGGACCTTCCCTCACCACTATCTGGTTTTCTCTTTGTCTCTTGACGCACCCTTGTGGGATTCAATAAGGGCTTGGACCGGTGGTTAGAGTAACGGGCTTACACTGATCATGCTGACACTGTGTGGTTAGTCTTCTCAGACATGTAGAGTGACGTTGTGTGGGGCAGACATCACAGAATTGGGGAACCGGCAGTCCAACGAAGAACCGGTATTTTTGGACCCTCATGGTGACGTGTCACTCCCAGGGGAAGACATGTGGCATTTGATGACATAGGCATACCTTTGCCTATACATAGTAGACTTTGGACTTCATTTGGGGGACTTTTTGCTCATTCTCACAAAAGAACTTTCTCATTCTAGAACTCAAGAGCTCTTGGATTCTAGAGAGAGAAACATAATTGGACATAATCTTGAACATAACATTGGACCGCAACTTTTATTCCCTGACTCAGACCCTAACTTGGACTGTCGATTGCTGGCCCTGTTTGTCTCAGCCTTGTCTTCACAGCACTGCCACTCCTCATAGCCTGTCTGGGAAGCCTTGCTCTCTGCCCTTACTCAACCTCACTGTCTCTCACTTTGTACATCTGGCAGCTGACTCGGACTGCATCCTTTGTGGCACCTCCACGTAGGACGAACCCACTTTTATTGCCATCAATAATATGTTTACTTCCCATTGGAATTCGATGATAATCTACGAACCCCTCTCAATCACGTGCTACATGTGTTTGTTGCACCTGTATCCACAAACCACATGTAGGGAATCAACAACCATCAGATGTGAGGAAACATATAACTGAGAGAGAGATTCAGAAGGTTCCTTTTTCAGCTCAGCACAATCACGAGCCAAATGTCTTTACTATTTAGTTGTAGCATTCGACTTTAGACAATTTATCTTTCCCACCACGTTGTCCTCTCTTGCATTTATTTATTTTCCCTTCATTAGGTGCAGAAGTGCTAGCCTCACCTTTCTTGCTTTTCTTACTTTGTCTTCCGCACTTGCCGTTTGCATTGTACAATCTGCCTTAGGCGACATAAATAAGGGTCTTATCAGCATCTCGACTCTCAGCCTATAGGATGACATGCTGTGAAATATCAGAAAAGTTCTTAGTGTTTTTGCTATGAGTCAATATTTGTTTCATATTGGCTCATAAGGGACTTGCTGCTCATCTGTGAGTGCATGGGCAACATCCCTTAGCTTACCAATCGTATTGGACATCACCGTTAGATATTCATTCATAGTATGCTTAGGGACATTTGTGTATTCCTCAAACTTAAGTCACAAGGATACGAAGCCGCATAGTTGAGGTTCCACCAAAAGAGAACTTGATCTGATCCTATAAAGCTTTGCAAGTTAGAAGTCCATCAAACTATCTGATTATATTATTTTGTAAGCTGCTCAACAAGGTGTAGCGCACACTACGATCTTTCTCATGTTATTTCTGGTAGGCAGTGTGGTCTCTTAGGGATTGCCTCACATTGGGTGCGACCATCTCTTTGGTCTAGTGCTCCTCGAACTCTTGTTCGTTCAACATGAATTTTTATCTTTTTGTGTCAAACGTCATAATTATCTCTATTAATTTTTTTACCCTTAAAGAGATCAGCTGTGACATTCTTGGTGGCCATTTGTTAACTATATTAGTTTCGTAAGGAAAAAGACATTACTTACATGTCCTTCTATTTATTTTAAAAAATTTAAATGAAAAATATTATCCTTCCTCACATATCATGAAATCAAAAATTTGCAAAGCCCGTACTTATCTCTCATGTATGTGAGTTAGGAAAATATTTTACAAGAAATTTTTTGCAATAAATATCATGAAATCCACAAAGTAATAAATCATCTGCATGATAATTAAAAAAAACATAATTGCACCATACAATAAAGTGTGCAAGGACTCCATTAATCCTAATGGCATTTTAATAACTTCTGCTAAGAAAAATTCATTGAATAATGTGCGAGTGAAATTTCATCCCCTTATAAGGCTTTCTGAAAATATAAAGGGAAATAATAGAATACAACATCTCTGATAATCCTACTACACATTATTCCAATAAAACAAATGGAGATGTCGGACAGTACATTATTCTCTCAATAACTTTCTTAAAACAAAAGTAAATACATAAACATAGGTTTATTTAGATTATCAATCTAATATACATATATTTACCTAAAACTAACATGTTCAAATAACAAGTTAAAGGGCAATTAAATGGATGAATATGCCTCATTTTTCTTTTAAGGAAATGGGCGACAAGGCCTTGAAATTTGGTTTGAAAAAATGTGTAGGCTTAGCAGAGCCCAAACAAGAACTATACTTAACAACAAAGGCATAATTAAACCATAGAGCGAGTCAAGGCAAGCATGCAACAAATAAATCAGAATTTATCTTGTTATATAACTCTCTAAAATATTTATTTTTGCTCATGAAGTGCAAAAATTAATATTTGCCAATTATTTGCATTTTTTTATCATAAAAATACTTACAAGTGACCAAAAATTGAGAGATAAATTCCTAAAAAATGACAAACAGTAAATTCAACCTTCGTATACCTTATGGAATTTAAGGAAAAATTATGTGTGTATAAAACACATATTTAAAGCTAATTTCTTTTTAAAAAAAAGTCGTTTAAAAATGAGACAGAATGCACAAAAGTAATTTTAACATCATAGAAAAACTCAGAAAGACTGGGCAGAGCTCCGCTGGCGGTGACAAAAACCGGCCAAAAAACAGTCGTCACACGCCTCCACGCGCCACCTTGAGCATGGGGCAACATCTGGCCATGTGTGGAGTAGATGCATGATGAGAATGAGAGCGTGGAGTCGGCTTGAGCGCGTGTATGCAGCTCAGCCTTGGCTGACGGGTGAGCGTGCATGGCTGCTCGGCTTCGGGTGCGTTTGGCATTTGTGTGGCTAGCATGTTGGCTGGCACACGTCTGCTGCTTGGTTTGCGAGTGGCAACTTGGCTTGAATGCGTGGCACTGTTCATCTTTTTTGTCATAAACCTAACTTTTTTCAGCGGCCGCTATGCCGAAAGGCCAAATTCTGGAGGCCATATCTCTCTTGCTTTTAAGCCAAATAATGTGTGTCATATATCGTCGGGAAGCTTATGCGACATAGATTAACTCTGTATTAACTGACCATGATAAAAACTAAATATCATGCTCTAAATTTGAGCCCAAAAAATAAAAAAGAAATCACAGTTTTAAAAAAAATAAAATCGTGATTTCTCACAAATAATGCTTCCAATAATCATGGAATTTTATGAAGTTCATCCTCAAGCCTAGGGGAACAAAAACATATAATTAATTTTTAGAATAACATGCTCAAAAAGTTTGAATTTTTCCTTAATATGTCTCATATATATATGTATCCGAACAAAAGCGTAACATGCACATAGTTTATATTATCATGTTAGAAAGCGAATTAACAAGTAATCATGCTATGATACCAATGTTAATAATTAAATACGTTTATCACGTAACAAGTAATGAGTTCGAGAACATACCATACGAAGTAACCAAAAGTTTCGACGAAGGATCCTTATTGTTACGAGCCTCCAACATACTTGATATTTATTCGTAGATACAAAAGTGACTACAAGAGTTGAGTTTTCCGTCTGTGAACCAAATCCTAGAGCATGATGGTGCTCTAGAGAGAGTGCAACAGGGGGAGGGATTTTTTATTTGCAGGAAAGACTTCTGACTTGTGACTTATTATTTGTTTGAGATATCTTTAACCTTTATATAGAGATAGTATTAGAACTGATTTTATCTCAAACATTTAGACGATAAAAGACTGTATTTATCTCAAACACTTAGACGATAAAAGACTGTATTTATCTCAAACACTTAGGATATCAATATCTTCTAATTAACTTTAATAATCCTGACTAACAAATAAACAATTAAATTAGTGGGCGAATAATGGGTCCACCAACTGAATCGATTAACACAAACTCATAAATTGAGTTGTGCTTATCCCATATATTTGACTCATCATAATTTTAGTGGAGGAACTTGACTCCCCATGTTATCTCGCTTAAGTTTCGTGCCACCTTTGCAAGGTTTAGGTCAATGGTCGGTTGCTTTTCCTGCCAAAAGAAATTAGATTCTTGCCTTTATTGCTTAAACCATTTTTCAAGGTGATATTAAAAATTCAAGGGATTTTTTTTATGATGTACCTTAAGCTTTTCCTTTTCCTTTAGTTATTTCTTGGTTTCACAATTAAAGGCTACCCTCGGACCAGTTTAAGCGTCAACCGAGACTTAAGGGATTGTTTGATAAAACTGAAATTTAAGCGCTAAAAATTTAAGCACTTAATTGGTAAAACTAAAAACTTTAAGTAACTAAATTTTTACTGAAAAATAAATTAGCCCGTTTGGTAAATCAAAAATAAATGTCTAAAAATTGTTTAATTTATAAATTTATCCATTTTAACAAAATTATGTATTTGTTTATATATTTTATATATACATTTTTGCCAAAATCGTATTTGTGGTGTGGTGTTAGTGACGATGTAGTGATACTGGTGGTGGTGGTGGTGGCGGCGACAGTGATAGGAAGGTGTCAATGGTGACGGTAATAGTTCATGAAGACATGGTGTTGATAATTATGATTTTAGCAACAACAAAAAAGCAACACGACGACCATGGTAGTGAGTATAGTGTGGTGGAGATTTAGATTTTTTTGGGGTGACGACAATGATGGCGTGGTGGAGGTGGTGGTGTCCTTGTGGTGGTGGTGGTGGTGGCTAGGTCATGGAAATTGTGGTAGTGGTAGCAAAAAGAAACAATGATTGTGGTGGTGGAAGCGGTGTTGCCAGCAAATTATTTGAAGAGGCGTCATGGTAGTATTTATGTAAAATTATATTCAATAACTTTTTTAACCATTCACCTAGAATTACGTAATAAGCATTAATAAAGTTCATCCTAACTTAAAATTTTAGTATATTTTTGGCAAAAAAATAATTTTTTAAATTATACCACGTTAAGTATAGTTAGACATACTTAATTGAAAATTATTAAAAATTCTAAGTTTTAAGTGCTTCATTGAGTTATCAAACACACCCTAAGCATCTTATTCAAGCAATTATAAGGGCACCCTTTCACATTGATGCAGTGCACTTAGGTTATTATATTTCAAGCATCAAGCTTTTCTAGTATTAAGAAAACCGCTAAATAGTTCCCTGACTATTGCACTATAATCATTTATTTTTCGCCATTTTAAATGGTCCACCAAATTTTTTGGACTCATTATTCCCAAAAAAAAGTGTCATACATATGTATATACTAAGTCCCAACTCGCTTTCTCTCATATCGCCACAAGTTATTATGAATATAGTTACGTAACAGTGACAAAGTAATAACCTTAATTGAGTTTTCTTGGACATATGGAAGCAGAGTGAGAGCGGGAAGGTGATGATGCTTAGAAAGATACAAATAAATATATATGAGAAGACTTGTGAACATTTTTGAAGAATTACCACTACAAAGTACTCCCCCGTCTCTAATTAATTGATCATATTTCTTTTTTGTTCATCCCAAAAAAATTGGTTACTTTTTATATTAAAAAAATTCATAAGTATTTTTTCGTATTTATCCTTTTTATATTTTTTAATTCTATTTTTCTCTAAACATTTAATCATTCACTAACTCATTTTTCCTCTCGTGACTTTCTTCCCTCCCTTTCTTTCTCCTTTTTAGAGTAAAATGGGAAAATTTTAAAATACAACTCATATCTTAAATAAGCGTTTAAGTCAAAGATGGTCAAACAATCTTTAGCTGCAAAACTGGAGCTTAGCCGGTTAAAAAACAGAGTACAATTGTTGTTCTCTTATATATATATATATATAATGGATCAAACCATTATAATTAAGAGATAATTACATACCTACCTAGTCTGGAGATGGACTAGCAATGGCCGACCTCAGAACTTTCCAAGAACATTGAGCAGGCCGATAGATTTGCAAAGTCCAAAATTTGACTTTGGATAAATCTCTAAGTAGCATTTATTATATTGGTAATTCTTTTGTGGGTGGACTTTTGCCCCCCTAAGAGGACTCCAGAGGCGGCATTAGTTTATGTTTTTGGAGGATTATTATAACATCATCATGCATGTTCGAATTCTTGAAGCTTAAAAAAATAGCATTTATGCTGTTACGGTCTTAATAACAATAAGATAATCAATAAAGATGTTTTATTGCTACTGCTAAACTTTATAGTATCAATTGCTTGTCACTAAATTGTATTTACCGATAATTTTTTTATTTCATTAGATGTGCTATACAGCTACGATCCTAGTCCGACAAGTTGTATAGTCCTTTGCGAAATGGCACCATCTGAATGCACTAGTTGCTTGTTATTAGACGATCGATGAATAAACAATATTAGCCTTCCGGGCTAGATAAGCGTCACTCAAGGTAACGTAGAGTTAGCTAGTTCGAATTTGGATAAACAAATTAAATTATTACAAATTTTGTAACATTTACCGTTGAATGTAAAGAAAAAAATATCATGAGTTATGGTATACATTCGTTTCTTTCTGGACAATAAAATAAAGCCTCGAATCTTCTTATATTTATATCCTTTGACGGAAGGAACAAAAAGGGACTTTGTCAAATTTGTACAGCCCATTCTCTAGTCACATTTCAAACGCAAGGTTATTGACCACAAAAATCTATCAAGTTTTATTTAAGCTGTGTCTTCAGACGGGCAAACCATAAGGAAGATCTGGTATTTTCAACAGGAACTGCTCCCTGTGTTCCTAATTGGACTCTACCCTTGCATTGGCTGTGTTCCTAATTGGATTCTATCCTTGCATTGGTAATAAAAAGAGGACATTTGTAATTAACTAGTACTATGCAAGTGAACCTTAACACGTCACAAATAAAGCACAAATAAAGATTGTAGTATAGAAAAGTCATAATCTCGTGTATTCAGTAGATTACGACAATCAATTTTCTATGATTCAAATATATATGTTAATTTAAATCAAAGCGGCAGGTTAAAATCAATATGTATATGCATGATGATTATTCTAAATAAGTTATGAATCCATCTAAAAAATGTTAATTGTCTCACAATCACCTTCGTCGCGTCGCGCACAACTTCTACAGAATGTAAGTGTACCTCAATTTTATGTTAATGGTGGCCCGCCTCCTTACGAGGGTCTTATCCACTACTCTTTTAAAGTGCAAATAATTATACTTTTATACCGTTGCATAGTGTAAACTAAAAGGTATTTATAACAATCAATATAATAATATTTATCTTTATATCAGCATCTATATAATCATAATTTTTCGACTTTAGCTTTCAATCACTTTTTATTTATTTTTGACATTTATATAATTATGTTGCCAACTTGATAAACACAATAGTTATCATTAATGTATTACAGTCTTCCTTCATCACCTTATTTTATAAAATAATTTTTGTATTTTATTTGAGAAAGATATTCTTATAAGTTTAGTATCTAATGCATTTACTCGCTAGATGCAGTGAAAGGTTAGTAATTTCAGACCCATAAAACATAAAATGCCTACCTATTTGCAAATACAAGAATAATTTTTTAAATTAATATTGTTATTAATATTTTTATTATTGAACAAAAAGGAATTATGCAATGTAGATGGGAACAACAACTATGCTATCAATAGCTTTCAATCTCATTACTGTAATCTTTTGTCATCTGAAATTAATTTAATTCATTCCGTTAACTATCAGATAACATTAAAAGTAGTATAGAGAATTTGTTTTTATTATTTTAAACTAAGTTCTGATTGCAAATACGTAGAACCGTTCATTCATTTAGTATCCAATTATACGTTGTCTAAATGGGTAATAATAGTATATAATAAATATAAATAAGATGTGAAGTCATAATAACTTACACAATCATAAGTAGATTGTGCTATTTTTTTGTAACAAAGACCGAATGTGCTTGACAAGTGTTCATCTATATGTTGTGGAATATCTAAGTAAAGATAATGATAATCATCTTTATTAATCTTTATTTTTAAGATTCAGATTTTAAAGAAGCAGGAGAGGTGACTAGAAGTTTGTGCCGATACTTAATCAAAAATTGATGCGAAATGAGTAGTTTCAAGATTTTATTAGTCACAGCCAAAAATAAATAGGAAGACGGTGAAAGTATCCATAAAAATCAAAGGAAAAGAAGAAAGTTGCTCAATATTTTAAAGTGTGGTTAGAAAATTACTAACGTTTGCATGACCACTCCTAAGTCATATAATTAACAGACCCACAGATATATCTACACAAATATAACATTAGGTCTTAGAGCCAAGAATAAAAACACTGAAGGAAAATATTAATTCTTGTTCGTTTGCAATTTTACTTTATGTGTTCATTTTCATCATTTTCAATTCCAGTAAGGAAATATATATGGGTGTGTACTTATATGATTTGACAAATTCTTTTTAGCTAGTTTTCTCTGACAATGAGTGAGAGGCAGCCAAAAAAGGTAGGTATTTTCACATTTTCGTATTGTTTGGGTAAATTTTTTTAACAACATAACAAAAAGATAAATGTACACAATAAAAAAAAATCTTTGTGGTCAAAGTTAATTGTTCTACTTATATCATGAAATGTGCATGTCCCAATCTTTGTAAAACATTAAGTTGTGAATGAGAATGAAGATATTTCATTTTATTAATGATAAGTTTTTGTGAAAAATGAAAGAGATATTCATGCACTAATTGTAGCATTTATGAGTAGTTGAACAAATTGACTTGTTAAAAGAATCTAGATTATTAGTATCTTAATTATGTGGCAAGGTAGTAATTTTTAATCATAAGAAGAGTATTGTGGTCCAAAAAATAATTTTCAAGGATTCACAATTTTATATGTAGTATAGATATAGATTAAGCTCCCAATTTTATCAAAAATTAAAGAACTATTTTTTAAGAATTAATCAACAATTAAAGAGAGGAGAAAGGTCAACCTATTTTTACCTCTTATTCTGATTCACATATCAGTTTCTCGTGGCCCCAAAAAGGAAGGGGGGGGGGGGGGGGGGGGGGAAGACATAACTCTTATTCAAAACTCATTAAAAAAAAAAAGAAGTCAAAAGAATATATCCTCCCTTCCATAGACTTTTTTTTTTACCTTTCACATTTTGCAAACTGTTAGGATAAAAAAGTATCGGATTGAACTCTAATAATGGATATAGATGATTATTTTTTTTTCACAAGTCAAGCCTCGATAAAAGCAAATGAGTACGGCCAACGCTTAGAGGGAGCTGATTTATTTACCGCGCGGACAACTTGGGTTAAATTGCCCGCGCAATCTGGTCATCTACACGCGATCTGTGGACGATTCAGATATTTTTTTACGTTTTTTTAAAGTCTACTGGCTACATTATGTAGCGGACGATTTTTTGACATAAATACGCTCCAGTTTAAAAAGAGCCCATCCGTTACATTTTGTAGTGGACTCTCTATTTCTCTCTCCTTCTGATTTGTTTCTCTTTCTCCCTCACCACTTTTTAACTTGTTTTAATTTCTCTGTTTTTTCTCTCACCACTCTTTTGCTTTCTCTCTCATCCTCCTCTCCCCTCCTTTCTTACGTACATGGGTCGTTAGCAGTTTCCTTCACCAGTTGGTTCAGGCCACAGTTGTCGCAGCCCTTCGAAGGGCCAACCAGAAAATCATCTTCCTGAGATCAACAACCAAACCCATAAAACATAACCAATCCCAACCCAATTATGAACATTACACTAGGTGGACTAACTAGAAAATCACGATCAAATTCTTGATTTACCGACGGACGCAGCCGGCTAAGAGAAGACCTACCTATCTATTGGTAGAGGCAGCAATCTCAGTATACTGGTCGCCGTCGAATTCTGTCTTGATTTATCGACAAAAGCAGTCGGCTCATAGAGGACCTATCGATCTGCCGGTGAAGACATCAAATCTTGGTATGCCGGAGGTTCGGTTTCCATCAAATCTGTCCATGCAAAGATATATATATATATATATATATATATATATATATATATATATATATATATATATATATACACACATGGGAGCTGATCCGTTATAGCGCTAGCAAAATAGGAGAAGTTGCCAGCGCGATCTTGCCATCCACTCTCGATCTGTGGACGATCCAAATCTTTTTTTATTTTTTTTAAGTCCGTCTGCTATATTATGTAACGGACGATTTTTTAACAAAAATACCCTCAAACTTACGCTACATTATGTAGCGGACTAATTTTCTGATATTTTTTTTTCTCTTTCTCTTTCCTTTTCTCTCATTAATGCTCTGATTTTTTTTCTCTCTCCCTCCTTTCTCACATCCGCTACATTATGTAGCGGACATTTTTTTTCTCTCTCTGTCTCTCTTTTTTCATTAATGTTATTCCTTTTTTTTCTCTTCCTCTCTCCTTTTTCTTCTTTCTGACTTGTCTCTTTCTCTCACCATTTTTTCTTCTCTCTCGTCCTCTTCTCCCCTCATTTCCTCTTCTCTCTCTTTCTCTATGGGCAGACTCCAATATGCCATAGATTCCGTATTGACGAATGACAGACAACTCGGAGGACGGTGGGCAACAAATTTTTGCAAAATGCTTTCCTTGTCAGGCCACTTAGATTACAGAAGGTCAAAGCAATGCATTCTTTCACTTGCAATAGATATTCAAGACCCATCTTGAAACAAGTAATGCTGCAAGGTATCCTTCGAATGAAGGGTGAAATCATCAGCTGTCTAGCAGTGAAAACAGTAACACCATTCTCTAAACTTCTTTCTGCAATGTCTTGTATGGCAACAACTAAACCCCCATCTCGTCAAAACCTCAAAACCACCATCCTCACCTCAACCAGACCTGATTCCATAACCCAGTAACAAAACTCTTTTTATTGGGTTACCCCTTGCATCAGTTACTTTTTCTTGAGTTCAAACTCTTTTTCTTGAGCTAACCCCTTGCATCAGTTACTTTTTTCCCGTTCAACATAAACCTTCTCAAGCAAAGGGGAACAAGCAAGAATATATTTGATGAACTTCAGCTCAGCCTTAATCTCGAACTTGACAGATGATTGGAGTCTTCTCAGAGAGAGAGAGAGAAAGGAAAGGAGGGGAGAGGAGGACGAGAGAGAAGAAAAAAGTGGTGAGAGAAAGAGACAAGTCAGAAAGAATAGAAAAGAGAGAGAGAAAGAGAAAAAAAGTCAGAACATTAATGAAAAGGGAGAGAGAGAAAAAAATGTTAGAAAACTATTCCGCTACATAATGTAGCGGATGAGAGAAAGGAGAGAGAGAGAGATAGAGTCAGACCATTAATTAGAGACATGAGAGAGAAACAGAAAAAAAGTCAGAAAACTAGTCCGCTACATAATGTAGCTGATGGACTCTTTTCAAGTTAGAGGGTATTTTTGTCAAAAAATCGTCCGCTACATAATATAGCGGACGAACTTAAAAAAAGATCTGGATCGTCCACAGATCGCGCGTGGACAGCTAGATCGTGCTGGCAACTTCTTCTATTTTGCTAGCGCTATCAACGGATTAGCTCCTTATATATATTCTTTGACCAGGAGGGCAACTTGAGTTAAGTTGCCCGCGCAATCCGGCAGTCTACACGGGATCTGTGAACAATTCAGATTTTTTTTTATATTTTTTTTAAAGTCCTTACGCTACATTATGTAGCGAATGATTTTTTGACATAAATACCCTTCAGCTTAAAAAGAGCTCATCCGCTATATTATGTAGCGGACTAGTTTTCTAATTTTTTTTTTTTCTCTCTTCTTTCTCTCATTAATGTTCTGACTTGTGTCTGTTTCTCTCTCTTTTCTCTCATCTGTTACATCATGTAGCGGACTAGTTTTCTGACATTTTTTTTCTCTTTATCTCTCATTTCTCTCATTACTCTCATTAATGTTTTGACTTGTGTCTCTTCTCTCTCTTTTTTCTCATCCGCTATATTATGTAGCGGACTAGTCTTCTAAACTTTTTTCTCTTCCTCTTTCATTTATCTCATTAATGTTCTGACTTGTATCTCTTCTCTCTCACCACTTTTTTTCCTCTTGTCCTCCTTTCCCCTCATTTCTTCTCTCTCTCTCTCTCTTTCTCTCTCGTAATCCATCAGACATTATGAGAGAGGGTAATCATCTGTCAAATTTGAAACTGAGGATGATGGTGGAAATTGTTACCACCACTGGTAAATCGGGATGAAACTAGTCGGTGAAATTCTGGTAAGGTGAATCGAGGCAGAGCTTGTCGGCAAAGTTCTGATAGCGATTTAGGTTGGGTATTATTTAGGTTGGGTATATATATATATATATATATATATATATATATATATATATATATATATATATATATGTATATATATTTGTATGTACGTATATATATACACACATACACATATATTAAATTTTAAAAAAATCAAAGAAGAAAAAACCAGATGAAAGGAGATAGAGCAGAATTTTGGAGGATAAATTCTTCCTGAAAACATATATTATTTGGCTTAAAATTGAATTTTGGAGTTATATGGCCAGTATTTTCTTTTGGCTTAATGTTCAAATTTAAGTGGATGGTGTTTGCTGACTTGTTGGCTTTCTCTGCCAGGTGAATCCGGCAGGGTCATGCTTCAGTCAGAGCCTTTCAATATTTTAATAAAATCTGGACACACAAACGAATAAACCGAAAAAATTACATTAAAAAAAAAAAGAACAAAAACAAAAGTACCCCAACCCCCCCGGCCACCTCTCATCCCCGCCGTTCTCTTCGAAGTCCCAAGTCCAACCCAAAATCTAGAATTGGAAAATTCGTGGGTTGGGGAGCTGGTCAAAATTTTGGATCCCCTCTTTCTCAAAGAGGCAAAAGAGAGAGAGGGAATGGAGAGCATACCCGGATGGCAACTTTTGTTTCTGGGTGGTATTGTAGCATGGATTGCAATATCTTCAATGCTAAATGTGACTCAAAAGATTAGATCTTTGACTCAACCCTGGGTGTCCCGCCATGTCATCAGTGGCGCTCCTTTCATCCTTCAGATCCAGGTTTGCTAGAAACTATACCCATGTCATCATTGGCATTAAAGTTTGTGTTTTTCTGGGATTTTGGTAGCTTTTCATTCTGATTTTATGTGATTCTTGGTGGGTTTTTGCAGAGATACCAGCATGGATTACTGGATGCTTTCTTTTCTGGGTTATCCTGCGTTGTTTCTGTGCCTTTCTACACTGCTTTTCTTCCCTTGCTCTTCTGGGTATTTTTCTCTTTTGTCGTTTCCTTTTCCATATTTATCATAGGCTACCAGAAATTTTTATCGAGTAATTCTTAGATGAAGCGTCTCTATCTATCACATCATTAATATTGGCAACCAGTGGAGACTCCCCACCTAGCAGAAGTGAGACTGCTTGAGCACTTTTGCGCATTTAATGAGCTTTATTGGTTGTCACTAATCCCATCCCCACAGAAGAATTCTCGAGCTTTTTTTGTATTGATTAGTGAACCAGCAATTTCTAAGTAGACTCATGTGTGTTGTCATGATGTAGAGTGGGCATGGCAAATTGGCTAGACAAATGACACTTTTGATGGCATTCTGTGATTATTTCGGGAATTGCATAAAGGTATCGTTTCTCTTGTCAGTGTGATCTATATGTGTATGTAGTTGAGTTTTTAGCATGAACCTATAGCTGGCTTTTGTCAATGCCTTATAGGATGTGGTTTCAGCTCCTAGACCTAGTTCACCACCCGTAAGGAGAGTAACTGCAACTAAAGATGAGAAAGAAAATGCAATGGAATATGGATTTACTTCTTCGCACACTCTTAACACCGTCTGCTTATCCGGGTATGGAGTTTCCTTTCTCTTGAACGAAGTTATCTAAGCTTGTAAATACTTGGTGAATTTCTGGAGAGATTGTAAAACACAGGTTCTGTAGCTTGCTTCTTTTAAGGGGTCAGGCTTAAAAAAAAAATGCTGAAAGGGCATAATTCATGGTAATGGGATTGCACTTAAATGAAAATTTTGGAAAATTTCATCAATCTCATCGCATCAGGTGTAAAGCTAAGCTCTCAGATAAGATTAAGATTGATATATAGATTTCATAGGGTAAGCAAGCTTTAAAGAATGGGTTGTCATTTTTTTCATACTTTATCTACTTGGTTGTACATTAGACTTTTAGTTGTGTTCTGTGTCCTTACAAGCATGTAGCTTATGTTAGTTCCTCTATTACCATGAACTTAGCATTCATGCATAAGTTTTTCTGTGTTACCTAGAGCAATATTCCCTCCATGCCTTAGCATTTCAATAATGTAATAGTCTTACTTTTGGAATCCGTCATGGATTTTGGGGCGGTCCAGATACCTTTTGCATTATGTCCTATCCTACATCCAAAATAAAGATGCCTCAGTGGAACTTGCTGGATTCGCAATGGTTTGCTTGCTTGTTGGCCTCATTGGCTTGGGTATGTATCAATTTATTTGTTAAGAGTGTGATGTTTCACTTTCTTTTGTTTCCGCCTTTCTTTCTCAGAGTGTACCAGAACTAAACTTTGTTTCTCTTATTAGGGCGACTATACCTTGGCATGCATTGCTTGGTCGACATCCTAGGTGGTCTTGCTTTTGGACTGGCAATCCTTGCTTTTTGGCTTTCTGTTCATGAATACGTCGACAACTTTATACTTTCAGGACAAAATGGTACGTATTCTTTTACCCGGATATTGCAGAAATATTCATGTGTAACATGTATGTTGAACTGCTGAACCTCAACTTCCAACATAATCTCGAGACTGTGAGGAATAGCCAAGCAGCTTTTAAGAATCAACATAGATAAGCTTTTTTGGTGACATGCCTTGTAGGCATGCTGACCCAGACAATTCCGCTTGGGATCCCATAGCATGTGGTTATAGTATGCATACTCGTATAAGCTCTAAATTAGTAAACTTCAGGTAAATTTGTAGCTGACATGAATGATAGTATACATATAGAACATAAATTGTATGCTAGAACTTTGGGGATTGCTTCGGTTCCATAAGTAGAACAAGCCTAAAATTGCCCCGGGGGGTTGTGGGGGTGGGTGGGAGCATTTGTCTTGTTAAAGACAATCATAGCAAAAGCATCTAAAGTACGTTAGGATGTTTGAAGAGGGGGCGATGGAGAGGCCCCTGGCTCTTTGATTATGCCCATTCTTGTAGATTTAGGAGTAAACATTGAATCCGGCCTTATAGAGGTCCAAGCTTTGAGCCGTTAGATATGCGCCTTTAAGTAAATATACCCACGAGTAAGGATCATTATAACAAGGCGTACCCATGTCAAAGAAATTACTCTAAAACTCCTCTAGCTTTTAGTGTCCTCTCTTGTAATAAGGGGTCACTTTAGAAGCTCTAATTATGAGAAGGTCAGCTCTCTCCACACAATTATTTACAGCAGAGAGGCATTCTTCTTTCTTACACAATATAGTAGAATTTTCCATCACTCTTTCTATTCTTCTTTCTTATCAGTGCAAATGCCAGAGTCATGTAGAAGGACTCACTTTTTATGGTGTATGAAATAGAAACCTGAAGATATATTTGGAATCCCGGTTCAAATTTCTGGAGATCTAGGAATTCTATACCAGTATGCGTAAGGTTTCAATCTGTAAGTGACGATTTCTATGGAAATGACACGATCTGGGGCAGTGATGAGGTTGGGTGTTTTTTTCTCGCCTTTTGAACCTGGCATTGCGAGGAGCACGTGTATCCTGCTAATTGCCTTGTTTGGTGTGATGCCAAAATCAGGGAGAGACTTAGTTTAGAGCTGGAGTGGGGCCAGGAATCCAAAGAGGACGCAAGAGGTGGAGTCAAGCTCATTTCTGCCCAATGTGGTCCCTCCGTATGGATTAGAATAAGCTTTTGACACTGTTGAGCTTCCCCTTCAGCGCTTACACCATTCATTCTCAAGCCTCCCTTTCTTTTTTCTGGTTCATGGAGGATTTATTCTGGATCTACAGCAGTTTCATCAAGCGGTTTAATTTTTAATAAAGTTCTTGTTTGGATTTTCTCGTGTTTAGTTTCTTGCTTGGCCAAGGTTGCTTTGACCTTCTCCTCACATGTTTGCACATGATTGCCCCCATTTCCCTCCTCTTTCTGGCCTTCTTGATTTAACATGCATACTAATGCTTTTCTTGCAGTTACATCCTTCTGGGCTGCACTTAGCTTCTTATTGCTCTTTGCTTACCCGACTCCGGAGCTTCCAACTCCAAGTTTCGAGTATCATGCAGCCTTTGATGGTGTTGCATTAGGAATTGTAAGCATATTGGTCTCATCTTCAACTTGTTCCCTTATGTTTTTTTACTTTGTTAATATGAATACAACTTTTTGCGTGGCCATCAGGTAGCATGAAATTTTGCAAATTCCAAGATTTATCTTGCATTCTTTATGATGCTTTAACAGGATTTCCTCCTCCCCCGTTCTGATTTTGTGGCGCGCACAAAGGCATATTCAAGAGTGAACATTGCATGGTCCCGGACCATTGGTCCCAACCATTTAGGACCATTGGATTGGGGAAGGTGGTTGTGATATAAGGAGGGGCTAAAGGAGGCAGAGGGTTATTTTACATTATATCCAACAGCCCTGGACGACCCAATATAGAGATTGAACCTTTGTTTGAAAGGGAGAATCACTCATTTTCTCGTCTCTTTGCTCACTCTGTCCCTTTTCCAACTTTTTTTAGTCCAAAAGCTTTCATCGTGGACTCAATTCTCATTAGGAGGTCGAACCAAGGAGCTACTCAATTACACTCCAATTGGTTTCGGCACCTCCGCCTAATGCCAACAAGGAAAGGACCAAACACCACAGACCTCTAACTGCCTCCAAACGTTGTAATAGGGAACCTTAGTTGACGTGAATACAAGACTATTTTGCTCTCATATTTGCAAACGACTCCCGCGACCTTTGTTTTGGGGAGCTATTGGTGATGATACTTCTTCATTACTGTTCAATTATCAAATATTGATGTTTTGTGGTGATGTCCATAAGTTTTGCGGTCACCTGGCAGGGAAAAGCCGCAAGTGAGCAACACATTAGGGACAGTCCAAAATGTGAAGTACCAACATTATGGACAGTCCAAAAATTTAGTTTGCCAGTTTTGCCATCAAATAGGTTAATTATGTTGCATATTTTCTCTCTTTAAAACTTCTTGTATGCGTACTAGAATATCAAGTAGTTAAAAGTCAATGTAGCAAACATAGACATATATTTTCCTATACACGGGAATGCTAGAGTAGATTTGTTCCTGTTTCCTAGGCAGAGGATCAAATGCTTGATGGAACCAAATCAGAAAAAATGTTGAAACCATAAATTGATAACTCCAGAGAGTACATGCAATTGTCAGTGGCAGACTCCTTTGTCTTGACTCTTGTTGTTTTTTCTAATCTTAAACTGTTTTCAGGTTGCTGGGGTCCAGCAAACTTACCATCAGTTTCACCATGAAAGCGTTCCACGCATCTTTACTCCTCAACTCACGATTACTGCCTTTGCGGGTAGAATGCTGGTTGGGATTCCCACGATTCTACTTGTGAAGTTCTGTAGCAAGGCCCTTGCAAAATGGATTATTCCCATATCCGCAAATGCCTTGGGCATTCCGATAAGATCAACCAGCTACATACCAGCACTAGGTGGCTCACCAACCAGCAAAAAGTCGGATGATGTGAAGCAATCTGGTTATTTCCAAAAGCTTCTCTTCACCCATCAGGACACGTTTGATGTTGATACTGGTATAAGGCTCCTTCAATATGCTGGTCTTGCATGGTCTGTGGTGGATCTCGTTCCGTCACTATTCTCTCACCTGAGCTTGTAATGGTTCGCTATGCTTGTATAATATTTTGCTTCCTCCCTCCCCATTGCTTTTTGGGCCTTTGCATGTCTCCTGCTGGTCTTTTTTCTCTCTGTAAAATATATATTGAAGTAAACAACGATGAGAATGTCCGCGGTTTCACCATTGTTTATGGAAAAATTTCACTTGCGTAGTGTTCAGATCGTCTCTCCTGCAGTTTTATGTACTAGGCAATGGGCTGCATTACGGCTCGTGGGATCTTTCTCATGCAATCTTAATGGTAAAGAAGTCGGGTTGGTAATCTTTATCCTCATTGATGAACAAGTTACATGAGTCAAATTCCAAAGGGTTAACTATACTTTAGTCCCCTGAACTATGGCCGTTTTTCTAAATGATCAGTGAGTTACAAATTTTGCCTCGTTAATCCCTGCACTTGGCTCAATATTCAAATGAGTCCTTTTGTCCTTATTTTCCGTCCAAAAAGGTAATATGCGTGTCATGTGGACACATTTAAAGGGCGCTTTTGTGTCCGACCAACACAAAAGAACCAAATTCAAAGCCATGTTTCTCTATTCTCTCGCCATCAATACGCCAATTACCACCTTTCTGCCCTGCCATGGCCGTACAATCCATTGTAACACCAATACCTACGAAACCACCACCGCACAGTGTTTGATTAGTCCACCCTCCACCCACTTCCCAGCCACTGTCGTACCCACTAACACCAATATCGATCAAGCCACCTCCGCACTGCCCTCAATCACTCCACCCATTGCGCAGCCATCGCCGTATCTTTAATCACTAACATCATGACTGACCAAACCACAACCATACAACTCTGGGACGGTCCACCCTCTATTCAATAACCACGCTAGATAATATAGAAATTAACGGCAGCGACCTTCACCAGCAGATGATTGAGAACCATCTGTTGGAATTGGGTTTTAAACAAATTGAGAAGCCATCTTTGACTCAATTTTTAAATGTGTTCCAAATCATAATTTGGTTAGGAACAAATTTATTTATGTTCATTTATTGGAGTAGATGATCATCGTATATTCACAAGTTTAAAACAAATAAGGAGTGAATGAGAAAATTGAAATTGAAGTTGAAGTTGGTGGTTCAACTTGAAGGGTAAAGAGTATCCCACATTGAAGAGATAAAGTCAAATTGTCTGCTTATAAGGCTTAGCCTTGAGCTAAGGGCCAGCCCCTTGGGGGTACCCATGTTTTGTAAGGAGGGAGGACCTATGTTGATCCAAGATCTACCACACACACGCCGCCCACCCGATCTGTGGCTTGGGCTTGGGCCCATTGGGCTTTATTCTTTTTGGGACAAAAATATTTATAATAACTAAATAAATTTTTATTTATTTATTTATTTATTTTTCTAAAAGTAGCAACCTTTCCAACCAGCTTTGAAGAGTTGTACCCCCAGTGAATATTCACTGTATAAAAACGAGTCAGTTATAGAAGTTATTTTTAAATGAATCCCGAAATATCCTTTTGAAAAATTCTGTCTATTTTGTGCTGTGTCCAAAAAAGAAAGAGTTCTACACATTGTTTGGTTCGCCGAGTCTGGAAATTTGGAATGCTCCTATTTTCAGATGCAGCCGTTGTATCTTGAGAGACTTTCGTCAAGAGATTGTTAGCACTGTTGCGGAATGAATAAAGTCTTAAGGATAATGAATTAAATTCACGCCTCAATTTCTAGTTTTTCTGCGTTTCTGTTGTAAGTTATTATACATTGTTCTATTTCCACTTTATGTCACTGCTGTTTAGAACGTTAGACTTTTGTATGTTAGAGTTATTCAGAACTGTTTTCTGCACAAGCACATACAAAGCAAACATTGTTTTCCAACACCATCGTCACCACTGCCAACATTTCACGAACTTCACGACCGTCCTCTGTCGCCACTAGATTTGCTTCTTACAAGCCTTCTTTTTTTTTCCTCCCTTTTTTACCAGATTTGTCTGAGAAATGTCATGTGCTAGTGACGGGTGTAGTTAGTGTGATGGCTAGGCAGAAAGATGGTGGCCAAGTAGTGGTGTACCGGTGGTGGTGAGGTACGAGGGAGAATAAAGAAAGATGGCCTTGTAATATGCATCTTTGTACAGTTTGGACATAAATGTCACTTTTAAATCTACTCATATGACAAGTACATGGCTTATACGGACGAAAAATATGAACAGAAGGACTAGCAAAGTATGAGGACTTTCAAAAGTGCAAAATTTGTAGGTCAGGCCATTTTTAAAATGAGACCATAGTTCAAGGGATTAAAGTGATATTACTCAATTCCAAATGTATGTTTTGTGCATTTATATCTTGTCAAAATTTTAATTGAAGGCAATATTGCACTCTGAACACTGTAATTTTTAAGAAGTTACTGTTAATACCTAACGCTTACTGTCATGTAACTAAAATCCTAGGATTTGCCACATCTTGCATTCATTGGAATTTACTAAAGGAGATTAATAAATCAGTTCGTTATAGAGGATATTTTTGTCTTTTTAGGTTCCTGTTTATATTTTTTAAGCAATCAATTGTTGTTGACTAATTTGGATTGGTGCGATCGAAACGTGTTTGGTTGCAGAGGTTAGAGAAGAAGGGTAGGATGGTCAATTCACCCCTCATCCTCATTGTTAGCCTCTACGCAACTCCGCCCCAGCCACCCACCGTATCACCACTAACAATCCACCGCCACCATTTCAGACAACCACCTACCCACAACCACAACACCCACTAACTACTGCCAGATCCGTCGCATGCACCACCTCACCAACCCTGACTTCCTTGATCTACTCAAATTCGAAGTCACCACCACCACTAACTATCAATGTAAAGCCCAAACTCCCACCACCCCTTGTAATTGGAAATTTGTAATTCCTTGTAGATGTGATTATAAAGGTATGGACTAGTGGGGTATGTTGTTTTCTCCTTGAATTTTCTATTAGAATTTCGATTGTGGCCCTTCTCTCGGATGAATAAGTTGCTCTTGATGTTCCTGAAAAGTTGTTGTGATCAACCAAATGGTGTTCAATTTCAGATCTAAAGGTGCTTGAATCCCTTTATTCTCCTCTTTCTTTTGTGATTCTTGAAGGGTGTTGGAAATTTTGTAAAGCATCCAATTGTTGGCGTCAAGTTGTACCTTGACCTATATCTCGTAGTGGCAAAATTTAGCCTCATATAATAACATTTGGCTTTATCTCAAAACTGTGCCCTCAAGTTTACCTCCAGTACAGCTTTAGTACTCAACTTTGAAGATGTGCCAAATAAGTACCTAATTTTGAAAAAGCGTACAAAATCAGTACCTAACTTTGAAAAAGCGTACCAAATCAGTACTTCGACTAATGGACGACGGATGCTATTAGAAAATCAGAGGGATAGGACTGTCAATATTAAAAAAGGTAGTTTTACTTAAAAAGTTAAGGTACTGATTTGGTACGGTTTACTTTTCATAGGTACTTCTTTGATACGGTTTACTTTTACTACTTTTATTTTTCATAGCCGTTTTGAGGACACAGTTTTAGGATAAAGCTTCCATAACATTTTTGCGTACTAAAACTGTACTTGAGGTAAATTTGAGGACACAGTTTTAGGATAAAAGCTTCCATAACATTTTTGTGTGGGTTAATGAAAGTTTAGATACATGAGGCTTGGATTTTCTTATTGATTTATGGTGGCATTATGGAATGTATACTCATGGTGTTCGATGGCGGTGGGGTGGGGTGGAGTGGACGGTGATGGAAGACAAAATTTGTCACTACAATTTGGTTTAGAGTGAAATTGGCGAAACTCCATGTTGGTTGATATGGAGAAGATTTTCATGTGTCTCTTATCTATTTGAAAAACAATTTGCCTAAGGAATAATAAAAAAAGTTAGAATCGACTTTTTTTTTTTGTGAACAGGGGAGGAGGGTGAGTTGTACTTGAGGAACAATACGAAATATAGCTTGAGATGGTTAGGATATAAATAAGCGCGGCTATATTTTTGCCTTCTCTCTTTTTCTTCTTTTTTTTATTAAATTTATTCTTTTTTGTCTCTAAAAAGGCATTAGTGACACTTTATAATCCTTCATAGATAAAAAGTGTGGTTTTGTGCCTTAGCCCATGACATCATGGCTCGACTGCGGTGACAAAAACGATTGGTCCTAGTGGTGTAAAAAGAGGCAAGGATTGAATGAGAACAACGAGGTTAGAAATAGTGAGAAAAGACATGGTTGCCATATATTGTAGTGGTGTTCATTTCCAACCAAAGATACCACCAAGGCATAAAGGGCAACTCTCCAATACATATGCCATTATATCTTCGCACATCAAGAAAAGGCTTGACATCAAAGCTTCTATCTTTGAAGTATGAAAAAGTCTGAAGAATTGAATACCATGCTCTAATTCTAGAGCTTGACAGTCCCTTCAAAGGAGATGATTCCAAGAAGCCCCTCCATTTGCAACTCATTAGAAAAAAAATGCAACAACCGCATATTCTTCAATGGAAATTATAAACAGATTACGAAAACATCTTTCCCAATGCATGAAGTGATCGAGTGTGGCGTCCGATGCTCGAGTAAGGACAATGAGAGAAGAAATAAGTTGATTAAAGTTAGAATATAGGGCTAATTACACCTATGTCCCTGAGGTTAGGGGGTAATTACAATCAAAGACACAAAGTTTCAAAATGTAACATTTCGTAACCAAAAGTGTTTCAAATGTATAACCCGTATCTATCCGTTAGGGTTCCATCCAAAAAGTACACTGTTCATCATTACGTATTTTAAAAATGGCAATACTGCCCTTGTACAGTATATCCTAAATAATTTTTATAATTTTCAAATTAAACCTTAATTTTTTAAAATTAGGGTTTACAACTAATTTGCAAATTAAGCTTTTGGAATCCTAAAATTAGGAGGATTTGAAACCCTGATTAAAAATTAGGGTTTTGAAACCTTAAAATTAGGGTTTCAAAAGGGTTTCTCTTCTCCAAATCTGATCTTGCTGCCGGCAACCCAAGCCTCCTCCCTCACCCCACGCCGTCGGCAGCCTCTCTCGGCCCACCATCTGGCAGACTCGCCACGCCCCACCACACCGGCAAGCCCCTTGGCAAACCCACACCACCGATACGCTACCGGCAAGCCCCTTGGCAAACCCACACCGTTGAGACACCGCCGACAGCCCTTTCTCACCTGCCAATGTTCCATTAACCATTAACTCATTTCTTGGGTGTTTTGATCATGCCGTGGTAAGGGGAAGCGATCTGGACTTGATGACGGGGTCTTTGAGCGATGATCGACGTCCGACTCTAGGAGAGGAGAGAAAGCTGTGCGACGACGGGGGAGGGGGAGGGTGGGTACGGTGGCCGGGGAAGGGGAAGGGGGAAGGTGTTGCGGTGACGGGGAAGGGGTCAGTGATTGTAGTGACGGCGAAGGGCGGAGGCAGACGGGTTGGGTGGGGGTGACCGGGGGAGGGAAGGTTGGGGGGCCGTGAAGGGCGGGGGTGTGGGTGGCAGTGAAGTGGGTGGGGAAAGGGTGGGGGAAGAGAGAGATAGAGTAAAAAAATAGGGTTTTTCTTTTTTGATTTTCTTTTCTAAAAAGAGACAATGACATTTAAAAAAATAACTTTCTAACATAAAGGCAATAAAGTCATTCTGTTAAAACCGTTAGGATTTTTAGGGTTCCTTTGGTCAATGGACACAAGTGTAATTTGTCCAAACTATTGTCCTTGTCTGTAATTATCCCCAAACCTCAAGGACATAGGTGTAATTAGCCCTAAAATATATAAAGCTTGGACAAAGCCATCACCTTTCCAAGAAGTAATACCATCTTTGATCGCCACCCCGCTCCCTCACCCCCAATAGTGCTACACATGTTATGTTTTCATTGGACGCTAACCTTTACACCCCACCCCCCAATAGTGATTTTTTTTTTATCGTAATGACTTTGGCGAAAGATAAGAAAGAGGATGACGACCCCCTTTACCAGCAATGCTAGATAGCTTACTTTGGTAATTTATTGAGCATAGCCTTCTTTTACGTACAGAGGTTCTTCAAATACAGTGTACTGCGGTTGATACTTGCCTTATTTGCTTGTCTGCTATTGAGATTCACGACCATCTTTTTATGGACTATGATGGATTCACATTGTTTGGGCAGGATCTCCTCTTTGTTTTTTGGTCCAAACTTATGGTTCAACGACCTCTCAACAGCGGGTAAAGAGCGGCTAAATAGGTCTTTGTTTCGGAACAAGGGGGTCATTTTGAATTTGTCTTAATGGCTTCTATTTTATGGGTCCTTTGAATGCCTGTAATGCCTCGGTATTTACACAAAAACAGTTCTATCTTTTGTGCTACTTCATAAAATTAGAATGTTAGTGCTATTATCTGGTAGACTCTACGTTGTCAACGGTAATTGACTAAGATTCAAAGGTATGCTAAATTGGTGACCAAGTATCCCCATTCCTTAGCTCATATGTTCACCTGTGTGTGTGTGTGTGTGTGTGGGGTGGGGGGGGGGGGGGTGTGGGTGTGTGGGGTGTGGGGTGTGGGTGTAAAAGAGAGAAAAGAAGAGAGGAGAGGAGAAAAGAAAGACTTTGTTTTGACGCCACAAACCTTAACTAGTGGGGAAGTTAATTTTAGGATCCCAAAGTTGAAAGCGGTAAGAGAGACGTCTCCCCCCCCCCCCCCCCCCCATCTTCTAAATAAAAATCAAAGAAGGCATCTCTCCATCTATCTATCTATCTATCTATCGAACAATACTCTCCTACGTAGTACACCGTTAACCCCGATATTTTCGCTTCAGTGTCCGCGATTCATTTTTCTTCGCTCTTTCCCTTTCCCCTCACAAAATACCCCTAAAAAGCCTAGGGTTTCTCATTTTCCGGTCTCCCTCTTCCTTCCATATTTGCTCTCTGCCATCTCTCAGGTTATCTCTCTCTCCTCCCTCTCTCTATCAAACGCACACACCCTGACGCGCACACGCGCACGCACTGCATCGCAATCATCCGACATTTTTTGTATGCCTTGATCTCGCCTGCTCATAACATGCGCTGTGTGCGTGCGTCTCTCTCTGCGTGTTTGTGTTTGTCGTTGTGCGGAACTTTGTAGCGCTTGATGTATGCTTTACGTTCTGGTTGTTTGGGGTTTGAAATGCACGATCTCCTTTGCTTGTTCCGTGCTAGATTTGAGTTTAGATTCGGAGCGTTTTGCTTTTGTGGCATGCTTTGCCGGTTAATGGTTTGTGGATTAATTATGACGAATAGGCTTTGCGTCTGTGGAATGTTGATCCTTTTCCTTTTCGTGCTGATGTCACTCTCTTCGGATTGAATTGGCTTCTGGTGTGCCGCACGCGTGTCACCGTCTGCATTGTTGGACAAAGAGTCGTTGATTTCCTTTTTTCAAGAGATTTCAGTTGATATTTCTGGTTTCTTGTTGTTATGTGGATAAACTTAATTGAACATGTTTTATGTGGATTTATTTTTTACCTGCAATCTATTCATTGTTCAGGGTTTTTATCTTTGAGTTATAGACAGCAACTTTCTGATTCACGTGGAATTTGGCGAAACAGGTTATTAGCACTAGTTTAGGGTGGGATTGTGCATTAGGAATTTTGGACTGCTTGGGGAAGTATCCAAGGAAGGAAAAGGATACGTAAGAAATTTTGACATGAGAACTTCATGGGCAGATTCTGTTGAGAATGCAGCCTCTGGTTCTTCAGATAATCATGGGACTGGTGGGGGTTTAGCTCCTACGAAGCCCACTTATATCCCTCCGCATCTTCGTAACAGGCCACCTATATTGGAGTCACCAGCTCCGTCATTTAGTGGGCCGCCATCTGGTAATGATAGGGGTGGTGGTTATACTGGATCAGCTGGTGGGTCGCGGTGGGCTGGTGGTTCTAGGCCTGATTTTGGGCGGCAAGGATACAACACTGGTGGCCGGGGTAGTAGTGGGTGGGGGAATAGAGGTGGTAGGGACCGTGGGAGGGACCAAGAGGTAAACCCTTTTGGTAATGACGATATTGACGATGATGCAGAGCGTGCATTTAGTGAGCAAGAAAATAGTGGTATTAATTTTGATGCTTACGAGGATATTCCAGTGGAGACGAGCGGGAACAATGTGCCACCGCCTGTTAATACATTCGCGGAGATAGACTTGGGGGAGGCTCTGAATCTAAACATCCGGAGGTGCAAGTATGTCAAGCCGACTCCTGTTCAGCGTTACACAATTCCTATTTCCCTGGCAGGAAGAGATTTGATGGCATGTGCTCAGACTGGATCTGGAAAGACAGCCGCCTTTTGCTTCCCGATTATTAGTGGAATTATGACAGGGAATTTCGCACAAAGACCTCGTGGAACCAGGACTGTCTATCCGCTTGCTCTCATTCTCTCTCCCACAAGGGAGCTCTCGTGTCAGGTGGGTTTGTGATTACTTATTACTATACAACCTAAAGTACTACCGTTTATTCTTTTAAAAAATATTGCATTATACCAGATGCATTGTTGACCTCTTTGTTGCTTTTGCTATTGACATCTAGATACATGAGGAAGCTAAAAAGTTTGCTTACCAAACGGGCGTAAAGGTGGTGGTTGTTTATGGAGGAGCCCCAATCAATCAACAGGTAACAGTGCCTCCTTTTGTAATTAGTTGTTAACACGAAGTATGGACTGAGTACATTACCTGGCCACTGGCATCTTCACGCATGTGGGTTTTGCTCGCTGATCATATATTTTTGAATTTAATTCTCGCTTCTCTTTTGTTTATAGAGATGTAGCTATTGTTCCAATATGCCTCGATGTTGATTTTAATGTACCTTAGGTTATTATTCTGGGGTGCTTTTCATCTAGCTATCGTCTATATTCTTTATGTGTTATCTTTTCTTGGGTGTTTGGGTGGTGGAGGACTTAATAGAAGTCTTAGGAACTAATATAAGTTTTGGTGGCGAGCAGTTTTTCAACATTTGACAATCTCCTTTTCTTCTTATGACGTAAAAGTTTACAAACTACCTGGTTTTTTACTGGTGATTGCATTATTACAATCTTTGTGCGAAGCTATTATTATGCTGTGCACAGAACTTCCTTTTTTATCTGCATGTGTTTCTCTTAATTGTGCATGATTAAGAAAAATAAGGATCAACTGATCACTCTATGCCATGGTTTTACATGGCCGTTACTTACCATATCTTTGAATTTCCACAAACCACTCTTTGAAGCCCATTTAGAATATTGTCAGATTAAATTAGAACTAAAGGAAGATGGCAGATGATGGTGCATTGTGCAGTTCATCAATGTGTCGTACAATTTATCAGATGATGGTGACTCGAGTCATGGTGATCTCGTGTCACCTGCGAGTCTTTGATTGGGTGCTGGTGTGCCGTGTTAGGACCTTTTTGATTAGGGGTGGCCTGATTTCAGCACTGTTCAAGGGCTTTATAGATTTATTTGAAATCATATGATGGGCCGTCAACCATAGTTTTAGCTAGACTGGCCATATGGCTTTCATCTTTGCTGGTTTAAAGCTAATGATGTAAAAGAAATAAAGCCCATTAAGGAGTGAAAGAAAATCTCACATTTTTCGTCTCTAAACTTAGTGACTTAATGGTATCCTTTACACCAATATACATGAGATACGAAATTTTTAAGTTAAAATAAAAAAAATTCAACTTGCAGTAAGAGATTCCTGTTACTTGTAATTGGATACTCCTGATAATGGTACACCGTGACCGCATCCATTGTGTATTCAGATACCTCGTTTTCAAATCATGCTTTACCCCGAGGTTTTAAACAGCCAATCAGTACAAAATATAGTCAATTCTAGTGAGGGGAAAAGAGATTTATGGGTCACTCTTAACGAATTATCCATGGTGCACTTCGAATGACGAGTATACCCTTATGTTATAGTTTTATGCACAAATAAGACATATTTCATGTTTGTCGCTGTTGTTGACGACAATGGTAGATATTAAGTGAACCACCACTGGCAATTGTGGTAAGATGTCGAAACTAATCGTTGCCATTACGAGTGTCATACACCCAATTGACCAGTAAGCCTCCATGATCACCAAAACACTTTGAATTCGTGACCGTCCATGGCCAAAGCCAAAACCAGATCCGTTACACCATTGATGGTGGTTAATGACGAGCCAGAAAGAGAAACTTGCGTGTAAATTAGATCACATGTAGTTTGACTTGATTGCCCCGAGTTATTTACGGTAAATACTAAATTTTTCTGGATAGATACAATTTGGAGTTGAGGAAGCTTTGATGAATGGGTTCCTACTTACAATGCCAAAACCTTTCTTAAGAGCCATTCTTATTGTTTCCCTAATTGTGCAATTTTGAAGTTGATTATGGACCGGGAATATCAGTAATTATTTTCATAGGTGTGCAGCTTTGAAGTTGATTATGGACTGGGAATATCAGTAACTATTTTCTTTTTTATGGCTTTTCTCGGGGTAAATTAGGAAAAGCTTTTGTATATATGCTTGTGCTTTTTCCTATATTAGCATTAGACTTTGTCAATGTAAGTCGTGTGTTACTTTTATAGAAAATTATACGAGTTTTTGGTGGTTAACTTGTAAATTGTTGTGTGATAAGGTTCAGATCTGTTGGCTGCCATGTTAGATTTCAATGTAGTTGAATAGGAATGCTGCTGTTGAGCTAACTTTGCTGTGAAAACTTTTATTGATATTTATGTGAGCCGATGTTTTTAAGTTCTTATTGGTAAAGTTGGAGTCACTTAGTTTGGTTATGCAATATTATGACTAATTTTTCAGTGGTTCATCCCTTTAACAGCTTAGTGCTTTCTACTTGTTTCTAATGGCTTACCATCTGTGGTCAGTTACGAGAGCTTGAGAGAGGAGTGGATATCCTTGTGGCAACTCCGGGAAGGCTAGTTGATATGCTTGAGAGGGCAAAAGTGTCACTGCAGATGATTAGGTATCTAGCTCTTGATGAGGCAGATCGAATGCTGGACATGGGTTTTGAACCTCAGATCAGAAAGATTGTGGAACAAATGGACATGCCTCAACGAGGTGAAAGACAGACGATGTTGTTTAGTGCCACTTTTCCTAAAGAGATCCAGGTTTCTAAACTGTTTTCTTGGTTTACTGTTCAGAGTGTAGTTAATATTTATGTTCTCCTTGCTATTTTAGAAGCACTCTCTTGTTTATTTTTCACACTTTTGTGGAGTATCTTCAAGATTGGCATACCTGTACAATTGTCCACTTGTTGACATAAATAAATTGGTATTTGGGGGTGACACTCCTCGACTAAAGTTAAGCCACAAGTTTTGAATTGGATTTAACTACTAATGCATCTTTTGGATTTATGCAGAGACTGGCATCTGATTTTCTTTCAAACTACATCTTTTTAACTGTTGGACGGGTCGGATCAAGTACTGACTTGATTGTTCAAAGAGTCGAATATGTTCAAGAGACTGACAAGAGAAGCCATCTTATGGACCTTCTCCATGCACAGAAGGCTAATGGTGTTCAGGGCAAGGTACTACTTTTCACTCAGCTTGGGATTTCCTTTGGGAACATAGATATTTATTGTTTGACATCACTAAAGCTTAGGCAGCATGCAGTTGTGAATTGTGATTGGGTTAGGTCTAGGTTTCAGTACTTTCATTGGATGGCACTTTGTGGAGTACTTCTTTCTTGGGTGGCGTGGGGTGGGGGAGGGAACAGAAGATGGTGGGGAATGGAAGAAAAGATTCATTTAACTGACCCCTACTAGTTTGGGACAAAGGCTTAGATGATGGTGGTGGATAAAGGAAGATAAGGTTTTGAAGCACAAATTCAACATCTGTTCAGATTGTTATTAGTTTGATCGGTTGTAACACATTTGCCATGAGATTGAATTCGGTTGTTTTGGTTTTACAGCAAGCTCTGACTTTAGTATTTGTGGAGACAAAGAAGGGAGCCGATTCACTGGAACATTGGTTGTACAATAATGGATTTCCTGCAACCACTATCCATGGAGATAGAACTCAGCAGGTGACTACAAAAGGCTACTAGAAACTTTTTGTTTTTAAATTTTCTTTCGCATAATTTTTTGGATTATGGGACACGTTACCACATGGAACGGTAAGGTTCTAGCACATGTCAACATTCAGACATCTGTCAACCCAAGACTGAGTTTGTACAGCTACATCTGGCGTAAACTTCTAGCTTATGGATCAGTAATTAGTGGAATTTGAATATCCTATCGAACAGGCTCTTTAAGCACTTAAAGTGGCCAAGGGTCTTTACGAAGTAACTTTTGGTGTTGTTTCTACTTTTTATGTAATGAAGATAATTGTTTAAAAAAGGCGCTACATGTTGAAAAGACTTCATTTTGAGAAAATGATCAAGTCAGTGAGATGCAATTTGACTAAGTAAAGCCTTTTGAAGTGTAATTGTAACCCTTCGTTGATGAGGTAAAGCCTTTATGAGACTACATTGACAGTTGTAGTGCGTTGAGGTAAAGGTTGACAACTTTTATAAGTATGTGATGTGATACTTGTCTTAATATTCTTCATAGGTTTGTTAAGGTTTTGTACATCTATTTTCTGTGAGCATTAGCTCCTACAAAATGTGGGAGATTACTTTTCTGGGGAAGGTGCTGAGAATATGGTGGCCATTTTCCTTTTAGCTCTTGATATGTTCATTACTATGACACATCTCTACAATATGTGAGATTTTAAGCGGGGATGTATATTTAACCATGAGAGCCACTATGCAGTACAAAAGAGATTTGGTTTTTTAGAATTCTTTTTCGCCACAAGAGGCATCCTGATCTCCTGATTTGACTTTCTTAATGTGCTTCTTTGTCACCTGGCCATGGCAGTTTTTTTTCTCTTTGATATTCTTAGAAATAATAGCAGATAGTGAAATTATATGGCTTGTGATTTCTCATGGATTTGTGTTTATGTCTTGGCCATTCCATGACTGATGAGTTTCAGGAAAGTGGAACATATATTTGTCATTGACATGTCCCTCCTTCCTGTTAATAATCAAGATAGCACATTCCTATTTAAGTGTTAGAAAGGTTTAGCCCATTTTTACTGTTTTTTTACCGTAGTTCGTAAAAATAGCTGATCTTTTCCCAAACTAACGGAAGCTGCCAAACTGGTCTGAAATGTGAATATTGTAGAGAAGTTTTGGATGCCTTCCATTTTTCGCTTCTTGTGTAAAATGCAAATTGAGACGAACTAGTAACAGTAGTTGTAAGTGGTGTGTAATACTGGTCGTCTTAATGACGTCTAGAGTAAATGGTCACAATGTTGGCTACTTGTATTGCTTCCCAGTCGTATGTAGGCACCATACATAATTTTTTCTGTAGCTTGGTCCTAACGAACTTTCCTCACCTCTTAGTGTTTCCCATAACCAACTTGTATGTTTAGCCGTGGCATGATGATTGTGGCTTTTATGCAGGAAAGAGAACAAGCATTGAGATCATTTAAGAGTGGGAACACTCCAATTTTAGTCGCGACAGATGTGGCAGCACGCGGACTCGATATACCTCATGTTTCTCATGTGGTCAACTTTGACCTCCCTAACGACATTGATGATTATGTCCACCGGATAGGACGTACTGGGAGAGCTGGCAAGACAGGATTGGCAACAGCTTTCTTCAACGACAACAATACGTCATTGGCAAAGCCACTAGCTGATCTGATGCAAGAAGCAAATCAGGATGTACCAGCTTGGCTTACTCGTTATGCAAGTCGTGTTTCGTATGGTGGCGGTAAAAACAGGCGATCTGGGGGAGGACGTTTTGGCGGCCGTGACTACAGAAGGGATACCTCTTTTAAGAGGGGGGGAGGCGGCACAGACTATTACGGAGGTAATAGTAGCAGCGGATACGGCAACTACGGCGGGGGGTACGGTCCTGGAGTGACCAGCGCCTGGGATTAGTGTTACTTCAAGATGCTGAACTGGTTTTCTCGTAGTATATACGTAATTTTTTGTCAAGATTTTAAGGATCACTGGTGTTTTACTTGCTCTTAAACAATTTGGTCCCAGTACTTCTCGTAGTTCCAGTGTAAAAAAATGCTTCCTTCTTGTGTGTAGTTGCAGCAGGAGGCAGGGGGTAACATGGAAAGATATGATTGTTGGAGGCAGGAGACACATTTTGGTAAGATTGTCGTGTCTTGACTGTGAGTTAGAGGGGAAGAGATATGACAGTCCCATTTGTATGACCTACAATATATACTCGTTTCCATTGTTGTTAATTTGTTCTGATTTCTCTGTTGCCAATTTTACATGTAAGAGTCTACATAAATAACAACCATTTGTGTCTACTGAAGCAAAGGTGGCGAAGTCTCAAAAAGGAAAACAACAAATGCACAAAATCAATTGTTACGTCATAAAGTTGGATAGGCTGGGCTTCTCACGGCCCTAACTGCATGTTATTCTTTGCTCTAATGGCAGTATGCTGATACTGTCATATCAAGCTTAGTGTCGTGGTGCAAAATTTTCAAGAAAAGCAGTAATGTTGTCATCAACAGGCCCGCCCATTTTGATAGCGTTGAGGCGAATTTCTTGAAGCTCTTTTGCTCTTCTTCTCAACTCTTTACTTTCTTCCTCGTGCAAGTCCATCAACCTTGTTACTGTCTTGGAAATTTCGTCTCTTCCAATTGCCGTTGCTGCTCCTGTTCTTGGCTTCAACTTCAGTCCAACTTTCCAGTCTTCTACAATCAGTTTAGCATTATGGTATTGATCGAAAAACAAAGGGAACGTAAGCATGGGAACGCCTGCAAAGATGCTTTCCATTGTTGAATTCCACCCACAATGCGTCACGAAACCCCCAATCGAGGGATGACACAAAACCCTCAGTTGATCACACCATGGTACAATTAGCCCATTCTCACCACAAGGGTCTTCAAGCATTTCTACTGCCTCGGCTCGTGCAACCACAAGTACCCGTACCCGCTAGCACGCAATCTTTTTGAGAGTTCATTCACTTCTTCGCCAGATGCAGACAAGAAGCTTCCCATTGATACGTACAAGATAGATGATTTGGGCTGAGAATCTAGCCAACGGAAGTATGATGCTTGGCTGGTAGAAACAGGCTTGGGTGGTGGAAGTTTGAAGTAGGGGATGGCAGGGCCGATGGAGTAGACAGGTATGGGGAGCTTGGCTCTGAGAGCGTCTACTACATCAGGTTAAAGGTCATAGAATGTTGTGAAGACGAGGGCTTTTGCTTTGGCAACAGAAGAGAAGGCTTCAAGCATACGTTTGAGAGTGCTTAAGTTGCTAACAATCTCTAATGGTAGGTCAGCTAGATGCATTGAAGACACTCCTGGAAGGTAGTCAATGATCTCTTCTTGTCTTTCTGCTCTTAAAAGAGAACCCAATTTAGAGCATGCAATTAGATTAGGGATTGGAAGTTATATAAGTTCTAAGATAATACTATGAAATCATATAATTTGCTAGTCCTGGTTTACATTGAGGCCAGCAATTGACAACAGCTCCCCCGAAGATCTTTCAAAATTAAATTTCCAGCTCGACTTAACTCTCTCACTCACTAGTTGAAGGAAAACATCTAACAAGTTGATGAACTTCTAAATTTGGTACTTGATGCACGCACATAATGCTAGTACAGCTTAAATACACATATCAGGTCGTCGTTATTCATTGAGAGAGTTTAGTCGAGTTTCAGCACAATATGAGGTTGTCCTTCTATCAACCAAAATGAATTTGGACAACCTAATGCTTGTGCAAGCCTTCACAGGCCTGTACTAACAAGCGTAACGTGCAACCTTTGAAGCCCCACTAAATGCTCACGAGTGACAAACGTCAATGTCTCAATAACAAATAAAGGTGTGTTGATTTTGGCCTTTCCCATGTAAACTTACCAAGTATTACGGTACTTGATGGGGCAAAACAATTTTCTATTATGTAGGTGCGGTCACATCCGCACGAGTTTAACTAAAATGTATACTCTTTCATCATTATAAGAAACATTATCCGAACTTTTTGATACAAACGTGAAATTTAACCCCAGGGGTGGGTTTAGTGGCAAAAGTCTTGAGGAATGGTCAGAATATGCATATTGCAGTTCTACCAAGCCAAAAAAGATTAAAAAAAAAATTGTGTAAATTTAATTATATTCAGCTAAGTAATTGACATACCTGCCAGGTTTTCAACGGGGAAGTGTCCATGAGCCATTAATGCATGTGATTCCTGAGCGAAACACGTGAGATAACTCAAAGTAGTACTAATTAAACTGAACAAAGCACATTTAGCAACCATTGATTGTTGTAGTATGAATTGTGAGTACATCTTCCGACAAGCTGGACAATGTTACTTTGAAACCAATTGATACTTAAGTTAGAATCCAAACAACTGTTACTTTATGAGAAAATTTAATATCTAAATTAGCTCCTACGACATGCTATTTCAGGAAATCATCATTCATATAGAATACCAAACTTAAAATTGTTTAAATCTGTCCCTTCTTCTCGCTTAGGCATTGTTAGGGATCTGCGGTCGCTTCTCGCTAGGGCCTAACAGCTAGAAAAAGAGAGGTAAACAACATAATAGATGTACAAATACCCTGCTCATATAACTTGTACACTAGCAAATGAAATGTAAGTAGCCATTGCTCATATAGATCATGAAATAGCACCTGAAATGCAAGTAGCCATACCAATTTTCAGTGTTTATTCATACAACAAATAATCCTAATACTCAGACACAATCTTAGACATTATTTAGGCTTTTGGAGCATGTGTTCTTACTGAGTTGCTGTCCAACTTTGCCTGAATTCCTATACCAAAAGTAAGATTCAATAGCTTTTCAGATAAAATTATGTGGTTTTCAAACGCTAGCTTAGTTACAAGGCTTGAAAAGCTGAGTGAGAAGCAAAGGTAACCATTTTGATTTGTAAATGCAATCGGCTTGAAGGCCTTCAGATCTAGCCAACCGATGGACGGGTGCTTAGAGAAAAAGACAAATGAGATTCTTCTTTTTCTTTCCAAAATCAAAACCACCGTGAACACTAGCGAGGTATGCAAGCCAACAATGCCTTGGAGAAAAATCAATCCCCATCGCCGTAGTTGACTCGTTGCCTTCTCAGGCGCCATGCCACCTAAAGCAAGAAGTGCTAGACATCAAGGGACAAACACATATCCGCTTGATTGGTTACTACACACAGAAGTATAATACCTAGCTGTAGACAATTCAAGTACCGTGAATTAGGGAAAACAAAAGAAAATCAAATTAAAGATGTTAACCTTAAACGAGAAAACATAGGCCAATGAGCATAAAAGAAGAGGCCACATCATTATTTTGCGCTAATTACATAACTCTTAATTATAAGAATTCACTGCATCAGAGGGAAGCATCCTGGTGCATTCTCGGAGCACCTACATGTGCTTAGAATATATAACTTCCTCCAAACACCAAAAAACGAAGGGCAAGGACTTGACTTCACTTATGTTCCAAAGGGATAATGGGAATTGGATTTCAAACCCTATTCCAAGTTAGAAGTCTACTCAGCGGAGACAAACTCAGAACAACATTAAAGTTGGAGAAAAAAAGACCAAAAGGACGGCAATGAGCACAAGAAGGTAAATGTATCTCAGAGTGTATCATAGCCGTCTGACATGTGGATGTGGACATTGCAAATTTTCTGGGGAAGAACTGAGTCCCAGACCAGACATTATCATATGACATACGAAGCTCCAAATAATTTGAGGTAGAGGATACCTCATTGCGGCCTACCAACCGGTTTATTTGGTCTATGAGAACTACTTCTGACGTATAGTCCCTGCTACAAAAGCATTTGAGAGACCTTACTACAAATGGACTAAACAGAATCCAATATTTGTTGCCTTTTAATTTTTGCAAATTTTGACAGTGATAGCCCAGAAATATAATATTCAGCAAGGGAAGGACAAAAACATAATTCAAGCAATGTAACAATTTGAACTAAAGAGCTACAAGGCTCCAAACGGACCCAAACAGGCAAGAACTAATACTACGACAGCAAAATGCAATCATTCGTTACCTTCAAGCTGAAACTCTTCCTCCTATCTATATCGGCACAACATACATAGGCTAATGTGATAAGCTTAGAGCAGACAAACTTTGACCTACGTCTTCACCACAACACAATCAGCACGACATATAAAACAACTAAGTCGTTCTCGACTCATATTATACCATCTACACATGGAAGCCTTACATCACAAGAATACAATAAGGAATCACATACCATGATCATGCATTTCTGCCCTCCTGCTTTCATTACTAAATCAACCCATAAACAACTGAAATTTCAACCATGAAGTTCAGATACGAGATACCACCTATCCTACCACCATCATCTCTTAGTCCACTTGACAGAAAATACACATTATGCATCACTGCTCACTCCGGGTTAGCCATCAACATGATGGCCCCCAGCCCGGTTTCCCAGAGATTCGTTGGTGACAGGATGAACCAGACCATGCCAGGGCCAGAATTTCTTATGGGGCCCCATTTCAGCTCCCTATTTCAACCCCCAGTCCACCAAGCCCAGTTTTCCAGATAATCAATGGTGACGGGATGAACCGGAATCTTTTATAAGGCCCCATTTCAGCTCCCTAATTCAAGCCAGTCCATGATACCTACTTTTTTTGGCCCATGACCTCCTTACTGTCTAAATTAACGTATTTGAACTTCCCGACGTACTGTCAAGAGTTGGGAGTCTTTAAAAGGAAACACAAGCGACCAATCAGTTGATGCTGCATGTGGACAAACACATTGTAGTAGAAGTTAACTACTTCTTAATCTCCTTGCCATAAGTTGCATCCATATTATCATATCACTGTGCCCAATAAAGCACATCAGCACGCTCAAATCCTGAGACTTAATTCAAGTAACAACTGTTCGACTCTGATGTGCAATTTGCATTTGTATGGAGAACTTGATTTACACGTTCCATTTGACAGCAGAAAAGTCATTTACTTGCCATATATGTTGAGTGCCGCTCCTATCTAGTGAAGAAAGCATTTATGTACGAATGGACATGACGTCATGACACCAACATGTAGATGCCGATTGCTCTGTTGCCAACTTTCCCTAATAAAGAACAATGGACATGAACATCATGCTCTTACCATAAAGAGACATTTTGAGATTAATGAGGTAATGGTGATTCAATCAGTAGCAAGGCAAATGAAACGTTCAGAGAGGCAGCCAGCTCAGCAGATGAGCCTCACTCTCTTGCGAAAATACGAAATTAGCTATTTGTCTTTGCTATCTATTTTGGCCTTTTACCTCGAGAGCTTATATCTCTTCTACTTTGCAGTAAAACACATATGCTTTTTCTGCTGAATCAAATGCTAATCTTCATCAGACCCAACTTCTGACTCCAAATCCACACCCTCATAGCATCGGTCGCTCATTTCCACCTCTTCCTCTTCAGATACTTCCTCTTCCTCCTCAGATTCTTCCTCTTCCTCCAATTCTTCCTTTCCCTCATTGGCCAAGTCATCCAGCTGAGGCAACAAGTCCAAGCCTTTATTTCTATGAATCAATCCAGTTCTCATAACGTAATAAAACTTCTCCCTATGCCGGCCAAGTGCATTCAGGTCGACCACCTTCCCCCTCCTGTACCCTTCCCTAAGGGCCACAGTCGTCGTCTTACACTTCAACGACAGGTAAAATATCCCCGGATACCTAGTGAAAATCCTTGTAAATTTGTGTGGCAAATTCAACTCCGCCCTCAAATTCCTCAAATAATTCCTCTTAGTCTTCTTATAAAGCGTCAGACTCAAAAACTCGTGCAAAACCCCAACAACCCTCTTCTCCATGAGATTGCTATTCGGGTCGATCCCCCTCGAGTCCTCATAAGGCGACACGTATGGCAATTTCTGAAACTCCTCCATCCATGCCTTGACCTTCTTCTGCGCCCCATACCCCCTAGGAAAACTCATCGGGAAAGCCAATGCCGTCTGCCCCCTCCTAAACTTTCTAAATTCTTCACCAACACTATTCAATTCCGCCCTTTCATTGCCCTTCTGCAACTCCGACACAGCCAATTCGCTACGCCATTGCAGGAGCTTCAAACAGTTCAACCCGTTGGACCCCTTAACGACCCGAAAACGATCAGGGTACTTCTTCACTAGGGTTTGATCAAAATCATCCGGCAAACCCAAATCCCATTGCAAAGGATGAAGCGATTGGAGCGGCGCCATCTGATCCCTAGTCATCATCAAAACCCGAGAAAGCCTATCGACAGTATCTGATTCAAGGCTTTGTGATACCAACTGCTCTTGCTTGTGCAACATTGAGCCGTAATTGGTGAGGCGAAAGCAAGGCAAACTGGGGAATTTGGGATGCGGGAACTCTTCGAAGAGGGTGGGGTAGCGCCGGATAAAGCGGAGGGTGGGGATGGTGAGGCCGAGGAGCTTCTGCCACGCGGCGATGGACTTGGAGGTGACATGGCCTGTGGAGGAACGGGCGATGGCGTCTTTCAGGAGGAAGGCGGCTTTGAGGTCCGTTTGGGTCTCGATAATGTGGTCCAGTGAGCGGTTCTTGACCCATTTCAGACGGACTCTCACCAGGGTTCGGATTTGGTGGTGGTCGGCCAGGGTTTGGCGGGGTAGCAAGGTTGAGCTTATCGTGGAGAACAGAGCCTTGATTCTCCAGTTCATGTGTGTGTGTGTGCGTGTGCTTGTGTTGTGTGTTCTGTGCGTGCAGATAGGCAGGGATCGCGGGAGAGACGAGTCCCTTCTCAATGAAGATACGACGACGCTTCGTTCTTTCACTTCTCTGTATCTTCACTAATTTTAGGCCTGATTGATGTAAGTAATAGTAAAATCTTCTTTCTGAATCTGACGCTGGTTCTGAAGTCCTAATTTTAGGCCTGTATTTTCACTTCTAAAGCTTAGCAACATTTTTGACGGTGTACCATTATTCTCATCTTCTACGATTGCAGCCAGCCAAGTAGCCATAGTTTAAGAAGCTATTTTGAGGTTTAGAGATTGTACTGCAGAAGGTTGTAATCACTAAATCGATGTAGATTTATCACTATGGGGGGTTAACTTCGCGGTCCGCTCAAGTAGGAGTGAGCTTTTTGGCAGCGATCATGTTCATTAATCGACAAATGACAGAGGTGCATTACTTCAAAAGATTCTCATTTGTGAATAGAGTGTCGGAAATATGAACGTTGTCGAATAGAGTTCTTTTGAATATTCAGAATTTTGCAAAATTTTGGCAACAGAGCCCATCCATGATACATCTCATACTATACAATGATACAACCAGAGGAAGCCATTCAGTGTCTGTGAGAGTGCTTTCGGCTGCTATGATATGCCTCTCCCCTCTCCCTGTTCCTTCTTTCAATAACTCGGAAAACAAAGGAGACAACCCCAATTGCAGCCATGGCGTAAAACACCCTGTAAGGAGCCAAGGCCAAACCGAAAAGAAAGGAACAATATCCCCCAAGCAGATATGCAAAGCTCAGTCTCGCTTCCCATCCCGGAATCCCCGAAAGTGGAAACAAGAAGAAGTTGAACTCCGGCTTCGAATCACAGATGCCATGGAGGATGACACCAATGCAGAGTGCTGAATCCAATAACCACGGGAAGTTCTGACCTGTACCTATTCTCTGCAAGCAGAGATAAGATCCTAGTTAATGCCAGCACTAAACGAGTATGCACAAACGGAAACATCATGTCAGACGCTTAGAGAGTCATGTGAAATGGTGGCCACAACTCGAACTTTGGAAAGCCCTACCAAGTTCACTTTGATGAATCACAATCAAGACAACCCATAACAGGAGATGAAGGCAGCAAAATGCTCATAACTAAGACAATACGTGGGTACATATGCTGCAGTGCTCACAAATCTCACAGCTTCCTCTTTATTCTACGAGTGTAAATGTCATCGTACCTGCAACCAAGCCACGAGTGAGGGGACAAACATTACTGTGGCAAGAAAATGTAAAATCAGCAGCCCGTGCCGGTGGTGGAAAATCTCTAACTGTGTCTCGCTGTAGCTTCTTGCAGAGTCTGGAGTGCTGGAACAATTTTCATCCACAGGGAAACCCTTGTTGACTCCATCGTCGCACATGAATATTGACTGCTCAGAGCCAAAATCATGAACCTCCTTATTTCGAGCATGACTGCGAAAAGAAGCTGTCAAAGAACTGTTACAGAGACGAACAATAGTACTTAGATTCATTTTGTCCCACTATTCTTGGTTGATGACAAAAGCCAGTTTAAACAACAAAGTAATCACCCTGTTGGTAAGCAAACAGGCAAATGTGGAGACGGAGAAAAACGATGTCTCACGGGGATACTAGCAAACGTAATTGTATAGTCTGCTCAGATGACCAGTGAAATGCACAATTCCTAATAGTCATAACAACAAACCAGACTATGGTAATGGACAGAGATGGTGGCAGGACTATTTGACACCACGATACAAAGATCATTCATTTAGATGCTGGTGTCACCAAGCTCTCGTGCTGAAAACCTCTGATGGCGCTACGATGGAAGGAAGATGAAAGACCACAGCCCACGAAGTACATGCGGTCTTAATAAATGAAGTTCCTAGAGTTCGTCATATTCTTTTTGCTTCAACCATTTGAGATAGCCAGAATCAAGAAGACTGCTATCCAGAATCTGATTGTTCAATCAACTGGCTTGAATAAATAATGTACTCGAGTAAACGTAGAACGTTGTTTTGGAACACAAAACAATATCATGCATTTTGCTTTCCAATCTATAGAGTTAAATCAAATGACTGTTATCTCATGAATGGTGATGTTAAGGACCCGTCATTAACCGCCTTCAACGTGTCATTTACTTGCGCAATCTTAACCACTTAAGAAGAAAAGGTTACTTTTTCACTGTATATCTAAGAAGTTCGTTTCAAATTATAACGTGCTTTGTGTACTAGAAGATTTAAAAACAAAAGTACCCAGTTTCAGCAAACGTCTATATCATGAATAGACAATTGGAGCATAATAGTTGCTCAGCATGCAGGATCTTCCCATGGCAATGAAAGGGGTGGACAGCCATTTTGTCCGTAAACGTACTCAAAAAAATTTCGGCTCAAGCCAACGAGAAATTGAGGGGTCACATGCTGGCTATTTTCAAAGTAAGGAAGCATCACTTTCGTGAAGATCAAGAACCTTTGGCAGAGCTTGCTTTTGTGATTGGATAATGTATTAACATGGATATATAACCCTATCCTCAATCTGCCATTGGAAGTTGCTAGATTAGGGAAATATGGCAGCATCTAGAAAGCACAAGGTACAAGTAAAATGCTAAAGATTATGCCCCCATCCCCGCCACTCCAAAAAGAAAAACCGCAGTGTTGAAACAGAAACCAATATATGATTTTTAGTATGCATTCAAGTATCTGAGTATGCACAACACTGCACCAGTGAGAAAGAGGGTCTTCGGTGCGGAATGGTACCTGCAGAGTGCAATGTGGCAGCAGAACGAATGAGACAACAGCAATATAAAGAGACCCAAAGCTGGATGAACAAAGGAGACCAAAGCAACTGCAACAAATGCTGTAACAAGTAATGAATTTGCTCTGATGATCCTCAATACCTGCTTGACGAATAGACTGAGTTAGAAACAAGCTATGAGGATCAATCTTTAACTCCCAGAAGAAGTGCAAAGAAGAAATCAGAAGGGCAAAGAGAGAAAGGTCCCAGGAGGTTAAAAAGATTAGTCCAAAGTACAGTTTGTAGTCTGTCGTTATAAGTTGTTGTAATACATAAAAAAGAGGAAAACAAAGGAAAAATAGACAAAGTAGAAAGTAGAAAGTAGAAAAGAGAGAGAAAGCAGAAGAAAAAAGAACCACCAAGGTTCCCTTTGGTGTCGCTTTAAGCACTTCAGTTGTACTTGTTAGTGGGGATGTAACGCCAAAGTTTTGTCTTGGGTAATGTGGAAAGTCGGGACGGCCTTTCTGGGTGTAGGATTTGCTATGCACATGAAAATTCCCTTGCTATGGTAATTGTTTCTTTCTGTTTCTCTTTATGAATGCAGTTCTACTCAAAAAACCAAAAATGGAAAAGGAACTAAGGACATGCATATAGTTACTTCTAGTTTCTGGATAAACAAACAGAACCCATCTCTAAGCTACCGCTTAACAGAACTGCATTACAATCAGAAGTACCTTCAGTGACAAGAAATTGATGGAGAGATTGAGGAACCAATGAAGGAACAAAAAGCAAAAATTTCCTTCCCATTGCCACCTGCAAAAATCACACCTTGCCTCATAGGTGGTAGGAAGGGTTGCTTTAGCAATACGTATTATCCAGAAAAGTGTAAAAATATAGACAAGAACCTAAATGTTGCACTAATGGAGGTGGGTGTTACATGGACTCCTCTAAATGGATAACTACTTCCAATGGGATGGTTAACACATCAATAATTGAATGTTGTATATGCTTCCAAGCAAAATGCATCAAATCATAGATTACGCATACAACTTCCTAGATATGTTGATATGGTTATATGTTTCTCTTCAAGCTGAGTAAAGTGCCAATTCTGAATAAATTCAATGTAAGGCAAAAAACGGCCCAATAAAAAAGTTACAAACTGTACCTGGGTTCAGGGATTCACCATCCGAAGGTATAGATTTAGATTCTAATAGCATATATGCAAATTTGTACCGGCATATGTGGGGTTCATGTAAATAAATGAAATTCTGCACAAAGTCTGCTACCGGCACTTCCTTCTCTCCTCACTACTATCATGCAACCCCTTCATCGACTAGGCTTTTTTGGATTGGAAATAAACATATATAGAATGTGTGCGCGCGCGTGCATGTGTGTGTGTGTGTGTGTGTGTGTGAGAGAGAGAGAGAGAGAGAGAGAGAGACCACTAACCGTGTTTTGATGAAAACATGTAATCTGGCAGCCACATAAAAAACCAACTGGGAGATCAATACCAACATGATTATGGACCCATTTGCTAACAAATAGCAAATTATTGAGACAGTTAAAAAGCTAACAACCGGAGGATATGGTTGAGAACTTAGGCAGGAATAGAACAAGGCAATAATTATGGGTGAAATGGCTAGGAAAATGAATGGCAATGGCATTCTCAAATTTGATTCCACAGCTGACAGCATTGACGGTATGGGAAAATCAAGCTCCCATGCATTTGCTTGCCGCATCAGAGCAAAGAAGACCACCGCAAAGGATAAGCCAATAATCTGCGTCATTCAGTACTTCCATAATAAACACAAAAATTACGAGGCAAAGACTTCAAGCATCTCATCCAAAACTAGAAATGTTCTGAAGCAATAAAACAACTACATCTAGCATATCTGGGAAAAAGAGAATCTCAGCATAATTTAGTTCCTTCCATAAATAATTATTCAGAGTGCATAAAAATCATTTTTCCCGTCTTCTTGGATGGGCAGACACGGAAAAAACAAACCTTGACAACAACATATAAACATGCCTTGCATCACCCCATTGACAATATATCGAGACTTATGACAGATTATTACATATCTCGATTCCACCTGACCCGACACCAGTATCTGCACTTGCAAGTACCATTTCATATTGATGAACATGAAAGTCCCATTGGATAGAGGCTCCAGACCTCAACTCAGGAACGGACTTCCCATGCTCTCTTCCAATTTCACTCCACTTACACCCCCAGTTTACTTAAGTAGGAACAGGGAATTGATATTTTGAGATTAACATAACTATCCCTTCACAGCCGGCATGCCCGCCTTTACACAAACAAACACCTAAATCGTACTTTTATGACCTGAACACTTTCATGTGCTGACATATTAAGAATCTTCATATGTTGATAAAGAAACCCTTCCAAACTTCATATTCAAAAACAAGCAAAGCCTTAGTATTGTAAGCAATAAAATTTAGAATTTTCACCGAGCATCACAATTTTGCCAGTAATCTTGTACATCCATCCATTGGTAAACAATTTTACAAAACAAAACACCTTATTGTTTGTGTATCGAATCAGTAGTAAGTTCCTTACAATCATGAGAGTAATCATGCGAAAGTAAGAAGAAATGGAACCTAGATCCAAAAGATAGTAGCTTACTGCCCATAGTGCTGAAGATGATGATAAATACCTAGTAGATCAACTTATTTATAAACCAAAAAAGGGCATCTAAATCAGGTGTCAAAGTGTCACCTGTGAACAGTACAAAAGCATAAATCTAAGAGCAGCAGCAGTGGGAGAGACAGCGATGCTAGTTCTGTAGGAGCAATGTGGGTCTACCTGTGGAACATTGCAGAAGTCAAAATCGTTGATAAATGGCAATGGTACAAAATTTCAGTATTTATGTTGATTCAGCGCTTGGCCTTGTGACGAATGATAAAGAACTTGGTTACTTAAACGGATGTACCAGTAACAATACGGCAGTCTTCTCAGACCCCCGAGATGGATTCCAAAGTGCCGGTGAGGAATCTACCAGAATGGTTTTAGAGTACAAATTTGGAAATATGCGGAGACCAGATGTGGCATCCCAAACAAGTGCTACAGGTGGGAAGCATCGGAGTTTGCAAAGTCCTGCATTACCAAGAAATAACTAGCATTAGCAGAAGATAGGCGCAGGCAAACTGAAAAATCCAGAAGCCAAAACTTAGCAGCCAATTCACTCTGTTTGGAACCATGTGACAAGTCGGAAACATCTGGGATCTTTGACCTTACCTTCAGTTAGGACTTTTAGATTCTACTTACGGTTCAAATAAAAATGACTCAAAAATTTAGAATGAATAGCAAATGTTAATGGACTTCCAAGACAATACAGCTAATCATTCTACAAGGCATCAAAATACCCCTTTAGTAAAGATCGTAAAAGCCATGAGCGGGAAATAACTCATAGACTTTCAGAAAGTCCAAAGTTTAGAACCATGGTGCAGTAGTAGTATGAGAGCGTGAATGCTCCCACACCTTTAACTTACGTGAAAAGAGAGCAACTGTATTACATGATAACTATATTCGAATACGCTCTAACACCAAATAAACCTTGTTCCCAGCGACATACCCTTCAAGTGTAGCATCTATATCACGTAAGACCCAATTGAACAGGATGAAGAAATCTACTAGTAAAACCATTGGTAAGTAAGTCTGGTATATCGGGTTCTTATTTCAAAGAAGGCATAAATATTAGGCCATTATTCAACTTATCCTTGATGAAGTGCCTATCATGATGAAGTGCCTATCATTTTCAATATGCTTCATTGTCAAGCAGGGTTTCCTTACTGTCATTCCACAATAGCATGGGCCTTTTAGAAGACAACCCAAGAGATTCTAAACATATCTATAACAAGGAGCTCACCAGTCTCATGTGCAGTTGATGGCCAACACAGATCGCTTCTTACGGACTGAATTTCCACCAAACGGTATCTACACTTCCTAACCAACATATATAATCGCTCAAAGAAATTAGAATAAGAGTCCCGTGCCAGAAATTAATCTCTCTCAGTCCAATACAACCTCCATAGTGCCAGGATAATGCATAAAGTGCTCTCCGAAAAGGATACACTTGGTCATAAAGTGTGGGGTAGACAAGAGAGAGCAACATACCAACCAGCGGTTGATACACGTTTCTCAACCTCAGCCTGTAACCTCAAATTCGCTTCAATAGGAGTATTACGTGGGTCAACAACTACGCATGCCCGTCTCTTCCAAGAAATCTAGAGCATACTTCCTTTTCTAGAGAAAGAGCCTCCTATCGAAACTCGCAACTTCAATTCAAGAAAGTTCCTCAGCTTGCCCAAGCCTTTAATCTTGAACTCTAAACCCAGGTAAACCTTCAATCTTGCTATTTCTTCGATATCGTCTCCTATCATCAACATGCACAGTGATAATAATGCTTCCCCATGTGTATGATCTATGACTTGTACATTTCCACGATACACCATTGCTCTACGGATCTCAGCATTTTGACCAAATCGTCAAAGAATGCAGGAAAATTTTGGAATTGATCACCAATACTACAAACAACATGCATAATTTACTATTATCGTTGCCCACACATTCTTATTTTGCACTGTATTCAGATAATACCCCACCAATTTTTGTTGTATTTCATGGCCCCATAAGTTAAACATTCTTTTTAATTAGAACTGCTACAAATTTCTATTTATTTGTCGATACTAATAAAAAATATAATCATCATCAAACTGCGCGTTCAGGCTTTCTTTAGGCTTCCAAATAATTATGAGTCGGAGGGAAAAAGGACTCCCCGTTGCAGCCGATATCTAAGCAAGCGCAGAACACTCCAGTGGAGTAGACAGATACGGCAAAATTTAGCCAGCCTGCCTTGCTATTTGATAAGTTACTTACAGTCACGTGTAAGCATGACAAATTACCATTGGCTGTCAGCTGTTGATCTTTTCATTTTCCATAGGTGGCCCAACCCACCATCAGTAGGTTAAAAGCATGTCCAGCAGATAAACACGTGCCAAAAAAGAATGAAATGGATTCGTACTACTATTCTCCATGTCTCCAACCTCTTCAGCAGGAAGTCCAGAAATTTTAATCCCACAGCCTGTTGTTCTCAGTGACACTTTTACAGGCAAAAGACCTAAGCCAATACCGAACGATAGATTGAATGCAAGAGGATGATCCTCCTTCAATGTTATGCCCTGCAAAATGCAAGTAATATAGCAGTCAGAACCTAGTCATACAGATCAACAAAAATCATATCACCTAAACTAGAGCCTAAGCTCAAAAATTATTGGAATTCTCATCACTCGATAACCTGATTTTGAGGGTGCTAACCTTCTGAAAGAACATCGAGCCAAGCAACAGATGTGGAGAGAACTCTCTCTTCCCTTCCTCTGGGTTAAAGAACTGCCCAACTGCCATGGAAGCTGCTGGTGGAGGTCTCCCTGAAACAGCCTGAGCGCCATAAAGTCACTGTATGTACATTGCTCAACATAACCATTCAAAGTCATAGACAGGTGCTTGACAGATTCAACAAGAGAACAGCAACAACATGCAAAAGTGTTAAACTCTCTTATAAATAACCATCGGAAAGCAAATCCAATAAATATATCCACCAAAATATATGCAACAAAGACACAAACACACATATATTTGTCTATATAGCGGTGCGTTATTTGATTTATGACATAAAGCATATGCGAGCAAGAATTAAGGTATCACTACCGGACGAGGTGCAACCGAGATTGTCAGGAATCTGTAGCCATGCATATCCTTGGAGTCCAACCAGAATATGGCAGATGGTGGGGCTTGTTCAGTCTGACTACCCGGTTCAATCTACAAACAAACAGCATAATTTAGTCCAAGGACATTTCAAAGTTAAACCAGCTCCATAATCTGAGACTTCATTGTTCAGGTAGCACAAGATTTCGTTTTTCCTGCTACAAAAGCCATTTGAACTGACAATAGCCGAAAAACAATCCCACTGTAGAAGAGGAAAGTGCAAAAAAAAGAATCTACAAGTACTCTTGAGAAAAGCATCATGACTACAGCATTTGGTACCTGCCTTGGTGCTGGTCCCGATGGAACTTGCACCATCTTGGATGTCACCTCT